>CM062816.1:1564698422-1565243216 GCA_031772625.1 Pinus tabuliformis
TCAGAGGTAGGATGGCTTATTTTCCATACACCAAGAAGTAAGGAAACGTATTCATGGAGGGTTTTCTGTGACTTGGTTAGCCCATAAGTCATTCACCAAAGTGGAGTACCAGTTCTTCTATTAAGAGAAAATGGCGTTCTTGATCATACATATGAGGTTCTTCTTTGTAGAATCAGCAAGACCATTTCCTTATGAATAATAGTTAGCAAAATATTTCAATACAATTCCATTTTCCAATGCAAAATCATATAATTTTAATGATGGAAAATATGTTGCATTGTCAAGACCAAGTGAAGTCAGAATGCTGAACCTGTAAATGATGTTATGCTTGATTTTTTTTATGAATTCCTGATCATTCACCTATTTGAGCAGAATTAATTTTTCCCACCACGTGAAGTAGTTTTTGGAAGTGAGAATATAGTGGTGCTCCTTTGACAAGTGAAAAAAATTTCACCAATCAGATCTAAGCCCCATTGTTGAAAAGGATCTTCCATTGCAATAGGCTGCAACGGGGCAGCTAACTTCTTTCCTCGATCTACACACTTTTGACATATTAGACACTTGTAGGCATAGGTGTGAGCATATTTGAACAATGTGGGGCACAAAGTGTCCCCTGGCTGGTTTGTCGTGGAGATCACGTAAGACTTTCTCTGAATCTTGCGATTCCAAGCATATTTGAAAAACTTCGTTATGGTTCTTTCTGAAGATCACCCCATGCAATAACTGATAAGATAATGCTTTTAGTCTATGTTTGCTCTTCTACCACATGGATAAATGAGAGGGAAATGTGCCATGCTCAAGATACTAGTGCACATCCACATACTAAGAGTTTGTGATGGTAGTGAGGGAAGATATCTCAACACACTACATTTCGATTTCATGCTCCCATCTAGATGGATTTTTTTCCTTTTCATCTACCACTTTTGCTGCTAGTTGACATAGAGCATGGCCCCTAATTGTGTGAACTGGATCAAACTGTAAGTCATACTCCTGTAAACTAGTGATCCAATTCGCTCTTCTTTCACCCAACTCTTACTACATAAACAATGATCAAACTATTGGGTACAACACAAATATGATGCAATTATTTTTCAAGAGATAGGGATGAAAGTGCTTCACTGCCTTGTAAAATGTGTATGCCTTCTTATCAATGGAGGGGTATTTTAGTTCAGTTCCTTGAAGGCTGACACTCATCAAAAGATATTGGCCACTCATTACTCTGATCATCTTTCTATGTAAGTACAATGACGAGAGAAGTACCAGAAGCGAAGGTGTAGAACATAAAATATTTACTAAAATATGGGATGTATAAAGCATGTGCTTCCGCAATAGCTTGCTTGATACAGAAAATGTGTCCTTTTCCCTTTTATCCCCTTTATAAATTACATCTTTCTTTACCATCTCCTATATGGGTTTCACGATCTGAACATAATCAGAGATGAACTTGTAGAGAAATTTAATTTTCCCCAAGAAGGACTGCATAACTTTTTTGTTCAATGTGAAGGGAATTTGCGTAATTACTTTAACCCTTTCTGATCCACTTTAATCCCACTCTTTGTGATTATGTGGCCTAATAAATTACCCTCAGACCCTAGAAAAATACTCTTCATGGGATTAAGAGATATCCCATATTTACGACATCGCTTGAATATTTTATTAAAATGGTGTAGGTGGTCATATCTCTTCTTGGAAAACACCATGACATCATCAAGATAAACCACTGTGCTCTGCCTAGTCAGACCGCGAAATGTGATGTCCATGGTGCATTGAAATGTTTCACCAGAGTTAAATAACCCAAATGACATTCTTTTGAATGTGAACATACCCCACTTCATGCGAAATGTAGTCTTCATTCTATTAGCTTCTGACACCGAAACCTGGTTGTAACTAGAATACCCATCTAACAAAGAATTTTTTTTCCAAAGACCAGATCTACGAAAGAAACTGGGTCATTTTTTCCTTCGAAGGGAGTGACCGTATATTTCATGTAAGGCTCTAAGTTAACCAGATTTGATTATTTTTTCCATTATATGGAAGACATAAATGTGACTAGTCTATAGAAAAATATCCCTGTAGCTTGATGGACCAGTCTTGACTCAAAAAAACGCCATAAACTTCCAGAATGTCCAGAATTACTAATTTTATACATTGATGAAATCGTTGATCAGATAATAAGAAAATAAGTGCATTTCTGAGTTCACCAATATCATGGACAAGATTTTTGTCTAAATGGAAGATATGTGCATTTGTTTTTTCCCATTTTGCATTGATTTTTTTTGCTACAAATAAAGGCAATACATACACTGATGCACTAAAATCAACTAAGAAACTATGCACATTATAATTGAAAATTTCAAATGTTAACAAAAAATGGAGGGTAGAGTATGTTTGCATCCAATGTTAAAGAGTTAACAATAGATTCCAGGGAACTAGAGGACTTACCAAATCCCTTCTGTGAAGAAGAATCGTTACTTGATTCAGACTGTTCAAGTGTACAAATAAGCAGTTCTCGCTGACTCATGATCTTGGTCAGTTTAAAAAGAGATATTCGCATGATCTTTCTACATATATTCGATATAATCCAATGTTGGAGACATTTCTGAAGTGTCTGGAGGAGTAACTTGGTATGCTACTTCCAGAGTGATGGAATTAATTTTTCTATTTGCAGAAGAACTTTTAGTTGGAACATTATTTCCATACTTGCTATAAGTTTTTTGCATTGAGTTGATGGGCAGTGCGATCTTTCTCAGCAAGTTCTCTTTCAATTTATGCCTCGTCAACTCTGGTTCAAACATTGACCCTTGTCTTCTTAACTTGTATTGACTATTCTGTTGTTGGGTCGGGGCCTCACTCTATGTATATTCTTCGACGATCTCCTTTTCAGCTGTGTAAACACACCTGAATGTATTCACTATGTGTTTGACACTCGTATTTTCTACGGATGCAACATTCTATTCCTTATCTTATGTTGGCTCAATCTACTCATCAGAAAGAACTGTATTGATAATATGGGAAGCAAGAGACTTCATGTTGTGGTTCCATTATGGGCAATTTTTTTTCAAAATGATATTCTTGATGAAATGAGCAGTAGTGGTCCATGCTAATACTCTCAAGATTCAACACAATATTTAAGCTCTGTGCAGACTTGGACGACTAATTGTTACTACTACTAGAGTTGGCTTCTAGTCTCAAAATGTTGAATCTAGGAGGCTTTCTTCTCATGGTGGTCTCACTTAACCTTTGTTTTAATTATGCCAACTCATTTGACAAATACTTTATGGTGCAGGCTAAGCTCTCAAGATCAGTTCCTTATTTCTCCTTGGACTTACTCATAGAGGCCTGAGACCATTTTCATATGTATTTGGAGTCCTTTTATGGCTCATTATTTGCGATGACTCCAATAGAACATAAGTCCTTATCAAATGTGATCCCTTCTTTGTAATTTTCTACGAGTGTTTGTTTCGTAGTTCTCTTCACAAACTACGCAATATTTGTAGGAAAGGAATATGTGTAATAATAAATCGTGATGGAGTCATGAGGTTTAGTATTTGCAGGATACTTGTTCAATATGAGGTTTAACCTTTGATTGAAATATTTCACTTGTTCTTTCTACTCCATCTTAAGACTTCCCAACTCTCTCAACAACATGGTGGGGGTTTGATCATTAATCAATTATTTAATAAAAATATTTTTAAACCCCTTCCAATTCTGGATTGAGTTCAGAGGAATAATGTGGTACCATACAAATTCTCTGCCATCTAAGGTAAATGGAAAAAGTTTATATTTAACGTCATTGAAACATACCTATATCATATACAGATGTAGGTAGAAGTCGTCTAGGTGGTCGTCCACCTTTACTACTTTATCAAGGTTGTACTTCATTAAGAGCTTCTACAGGTGCCTTGACATATTATGTAAAACACTCGATAATGGAGGTGAGATCTGAGTCATCCATTCTAGATCTTGTTCTTCCATATCTTTGTCTCTATGGTCCTCCTCTTTGTCAGAATTTGATAGCTCTTCTTCTTCTTCTTCACCGCCTAACTTGCAGAAAGTATCGTCTAGGAGTACAACATTGTCTTCGTCACCAACATTAAAATATGGAGGTTTATTTGGTTTCTCTTATTTTTTGGTAGTCTTTGCCAATTCTTCAAGGGTGGCAAGAACCAAATATTCAACTCTAGAAACCACTATCCCAGTGGGAGTGGTCACTTTCTTCTTTGGAAAATATGAAAGATTGTGTACTCGAGGAACCAATCCAATAGAGGTCGCAAAATTACTCGAATATTTTTCAATATGAGGTTTAAACTTTGATTGAAATATTTAACTTGTTCTTTCTACTCCATCTTAAGACTTCCCAACTCTCTCAACAACATGGTGGGGGTTTTATCATTAGCGAATTTTTTGAGAAAAATATTTTTAAACCCCTTCCAATTTTGGATTGAGTTCGGAGGAAGAATGTGGTACCATAAAACTAGTCTCCCATCTAAGGTACATGGAAAAATTTTACATTTAATGTCATTGTAACATACCTCTAACATTTACAGATGTAGGTATAAGTCGTCTAGGTGGTTGTCTACCTTTATTTCTTTATCAGGGTTGTACTTCATTATGAGCTTCTACAGGTGCCTCAACATCTTATGTAAAACACTCAATAATCTAGGTGGGCTCTGAGTTATCTAGTCCAGAGCTTGTTCTGCCATATCTTCATCTCTGCATTCCTCCGCTTTGTCAGAATTTTATGGATCTTCCTCTTCTTCTTCTTCACCACCTAACCCGTAGAAAGTATCATCTAGGACTACAACATTGTCTTCATCACCAGCATTAAAAGATGGAGGTTGCTCTGGTTTCTCTATTTTTTTTGTAGTCTCTCCTAATTTTTCAAGGGTGGAGAAAACCAAATCTTCAAATGTAGAAACCACTATCCCGGTGGGAGTGGTCACGTTCTTCTTTGGAAAATATGGAAGATTGTGTACTCGAGGAATCAATCCAATAACTCTTACAAAATTACTTGAAGATTTTTCAAGATGAGATTTAACCTTTGATCGAAATATGTCACTTGTTCTTTCTACTCTATCTTAAGACTTACCAACTCTCTCAACAACATGGTGGGGTTTTTATCATTAGCGAATTTTTTAATATTTTTTTTTAAACCCCTTCCAGTTCTAGATTTAGTTTGGAGGAAGAATGTCGTACCATATAACTACTCTGCCATCTAAGTTACATGGAAAATGTTTAAATTTAAGGTCATTTTAATGTATCTCTAGCATGTACAGATGTAGGTAGAAGTCGTCTAGGTGGTCATTCGCCTTTACTGCTTTATCAAGGTTGTACTTCATTATGAGCTTCTATGGGTGCCCAGACATATTATGTAAAACACTCAATAATGTAGGTGGGATCTGATTTATCCAGTCCAGGTCTTGTTTTGCCATATCTTCGTCTCTGCATTCCTCCTCTTTGTCATAATTTGATGGATATTCTTCTTCTTCTTCACCGCCTAACCCACATAAAGTATTATCCAGGAGTAAAACATTGTCTTTGTCACCAACATTACAAGATTAAATTTTCTCTAGTTTATTTTCATTTTTTGTGGTCTCTGCCAATTCTTCAAGGGTAACGAAAACCAAATCTTCAACTATAGAAACCACTATCTCGATGGGAGTGGTCACATTCTTCTTTGGAAAATATGGAAGATTGTGTACTCGAGGAATCAACCCAATAGCTCTTGCAAAATTACTCGAATATTGTTCAAGATGAGGTTTAACCTTTGATTGAAATATTTCACTTGTTCTTTCTACTCCATATTAAGACTTCCCAACTCTCTCAACAACATGGTGGGGGTTTTATCATTAGCAATTTTTTTAATAAAAATAATTTTAAACCCCTTCCAATTATGGATTGAGTTCAGAGGAAGAATGTGGTACCATACAACTACTCTTCCATCTAAGGTACATGGAAAAGGTTTACATTTAACGTCATTTTAACATACCTCTAACATTTACAGATGTAGGTAGAATTCATCTAGGTGGTCGTCTGCCTTTACTGCCTTATCAGGGTTGTACTTCGTTAAAATCTTCTATAGGTGCCTCAACATCTTATGTAAAAAACTCGATAATGTAGGTGAGCTCTGAGTCATCTAGTTCAGATATTGTTCTACCATATCTTTGTCTCTGTGTTCCTCCTCTTTGTTAGAATTTGATGGATCTTATTCTTCTTCTTCACCGCCTAACTTGCAGAAAGTATCGTCTAGGAGTACAACATTGTCTTCATCACCAACATTAAAATATGGAGGTTTCTCTAGTTTATTTGTGTTTTTTGTAGTCTCTTACAATTCTTCAAGGGCAACAAGAACCAAATATTCAACTGTAGAAGCCACCATACTAGTGGGAGTGGTCACATTCTTCTTTGGAAAATATGGAAGATTGCGTACTCGAGGAATCTATCCAATAGCTCTCGTGAAATTACAAGTAATAGGATGGATGCTCTAGATCTCATTGTAAGTGATTTCATAATTCTTCCCAAAACTTGATTGAGAGAATCCAAAAACTTCAGGAATATGATCAGGGGAGGTGCTAGGAATATTACTCCCTTGACCAGCAGAAGTAGGATTGGGATGGGTTAGGTTATCAACCATAAAAAACTGGCTGCCCTCCTTCCAGCACCAAAAATATTGATGGTGTTGTACCTACAAACACTCAAGGGGTCTCCCTTATATTTGGTCCCAATTAGACCTCACAATGTTTGGGATAGGAGTCCCATCCAAAATATGGCCCGATTATTGGTTTCTTAAAGATTTTCCTTGGCTCTAGCTGTCAATGGGAGAGAGGAATACATATGTACCTTCGAAAAGAAAGTGTGAGTGCCTGGTGAATTTTCAACTGTAGGTGTGTCAGGGTCCTTCTATTGCGGAGGGAAAGAAAAATGAGCCTCTAAAAGAGAGGTAATACTACCACTCTAGTAGAAAGATACACAAATAGGAAGGAACTGTTTAACATCTAGCGGAATAGTTAATGGAGGTGCGACGATCATTTCAACCAACACAAACAAGAAAGAGTTTTATAACATCCATTGGAATAGTCCACAAGTATACAAAAGTCATAACAACCGTTAGAACACATTATCAATATGATAAGCGCTAAAATAATCAAAATAGTTCAACTACATTAGCACAAGTGGAAGCAAACATTAATTACTAAAATTCAGAGAACAATCTTACAAATATTCATAAACCATGCATCAAGAACGTCTTAGCCATGAGGCTCCATATATTAAGTAAAAGTTTTGTTACACATGTATACAATGAACACCACCAGCTCCAATAGTGGAGAATTGGAGCCACTCCTTCCTCCCCAAAAGAACTAGCTTGTCTCTCTAATGCCTTGCCGAAGGAGCCATGGTGAAAATTCCTTTTCTCATACAATGAGGGTGTATATATAACCAATGTGGTGATGCTTCACCTCCCTTATGATTCTTTGAATACCCTCATGATTGTTTGAATTCCTATGAATTGTCAACTTTACATGGCTCTTCATATTTTGATTGTGTCCTTTGGACTTCTAATTTACAATACATTTTCTGATAAATGATTACATGATCCACAATAATGATGTGGCATATGAAAAATATTGAAATGACGTGATATGATACTGCTGACATGACTTGCTTGATGACATGGAAATTTCAAGCCACTTTTCCTTCTCCTTGATATACATCTTCTTGTATATGTTATTTTATTCATCCGCATATGGCTTAGAGGTAAGGAGTCTTCAGTTATATCAAGTCTTGAGTTGCGGTCGCAAACTAGTATCCCTTTTCTTTCAATTGATTGATAAACTTCCATACTCACCTACAAATATGCCTTTAACCATGTTTGCCTTCTCCATCTCCTTCTTCATTATCCTTTCATGGTATGATAGAGTACCTCCATCTGCAACTCACTCATGATGAGACGACATCAATCTGATAAACCCCTAGTCTAATATGGTGCATAATAATCAATTGGCTGAGCCGGAACTGGGTTTCAGGATAAGGGAGAGGCTCAGTGACTACACAATTTCACAATGCAGGCACTCAAGGGTGAAGCTTGAGCCTTGAGACTATGCAATGCAGAGTTCAGGAAAGACTCGGCAAACAAATTGCACATTTTAGACTTAGTGAGATAGGATGAGGGTGTTATCACTCCTTTGGATCTCCAAGGCTGAGGAAGAGTCTAGCTGAGGTAACCATAGACCAATCTTTTGACTTGGTAGCTAGCCCTACTAGGTTGGAGAGGGCTCTCTCCTAAGAATCATTGCCAAGAGGGTTGGATGGATTAAGGTACTAGGCTAGATATAAAGTGCAGAGAGTTGTTTGATTTGATTTTGATTGGGGTAGTCAGTGGATGAGTGAATTAGGTCAGAGAGTGACCTAGGTCAGGGCAAAAGAGAATTAGAATTGCATACATTTGATGGGGCAAGGTAGGAAAGTTACTTTAACACTTTGTAGCATAGTGATGAAATGGTTTAGATTGATGAGATGCTAAAAAGAGCATGAAAGTCATGAATTCTTTTTAAACTGAAGAAATGAAACAATTTATGATGATTTTCCCAAAACAGAGCATAGAAGATGAATTCTGCTTATCACACCTTGAAAATAAACATATTTAAAGTGAAATGGATCATGATAGGTACAAAACATTCATACATATGTAAATGAAGAGGAAACAATATCAAAATACCATGCCACATGAATCCCACCAAAATAGCTGCAACTCATCCAATATATTTCATGCCAAAGTCTGAAACACTAATACAACATCCAATAGAGTCCAACCTATAGAATGAATGAAAAACTACATGATATAGGCCTCAAACCAACTCATCCTAGCCTCAGGGGTCGAATCCATGAGAGGAGGAGTGTGGTGAAGTAAAATTATAAGTGCGGACACGAACGAATTCCTCTAGCCCGATAATGGGTCTAGCCACAACAGATACATTCTATGGAGGATTTCCTTAGGTTAGAATCAATCAAGAGGGCCTACCTCTTAGTAACTTATCTTATTTGATGATGTCCTCGCTTGCTCGCTCCAACTATCTCTAACTTCCTTCTTCAAGCTCCTAAAACAAGTAAACAACAACAGACAACAAACATAATAATAGACAAATTGCAATTCAACCTACTTAACAAGTCAAGAAACATTAAGCCATGAATATGTAATATTACAAAACATGTAGGAAATCAATTGATAGTTGCATATATTAATATCAAAGAGAGATTACAACCATTTGTCTTGACATTGTATTCTTCCTCTGACAAGGCCAGGTTCCCACACACTTTTGCTAGCATTCCACGATGGCTTCAAACAACAATAGTTTTAAAGCTTTTCCCTTTAGGCTTCACTCCAAACCAAAACACACTTTTCCCTCACACAACTAGATAGCTACAACTAGTAATAGCTTGCTTGTTTGTACTCCAAACCAAAATAGCATCAACACTCAATCAAAAACTATGACTGCAACTAGTCTGTGCTTGGAAATATGGATGGGAGATGGATCCTCTTCTCATGGGAGAAGGACTTATCCCTTGAGGTAGTTCCATCATTATAGGGGAAAGGAGCCCAAACTGTTATCCTCGACCCCATCCGACCAATCTGTTTACCAGACTTCCGTTACGAAACTTCTAGAGCTGGAAGCTAGTTCTAATTTAAAAAACTTTCCATAACGGGATCGATGCGACTGGAACACAGCTCATTTGCTCCGATCAGCGTGACTGGAACACAGCTCAGTCACTCTAGTTGGCATGAGGAGTAGTGCTAATCTCTACACACCAGCGTGGGGGAGACAATGGCCATAAGCGCTGGTCTTGTAAACTGGGGAAAACAGAAGTTTCAGCAGAAATGGTGAAAAAGGGAAATGATCTTCTCATGAAGAGGGACACAATGGGAGCTTCTTCATGAAGGAAAAGCATGCAAGGTTCACTGTAGAGGTCCTCGAGGATCAAGGAATGGGGAGTATAGGGATAGTGACAAAATGTTGTGTAACAGATGCCCCCTAAAGCATGAAGGCCGAGCCGGAGTGAGGGATGAAATGCTTTATAAATCAGTGCGGGGAACCGTCCTGCCATCGGAAAACATAGAAGCAAGTACAGATACATATACATAAACTTAGATCTCTATCAAATGATACGTGAATCGTGGCATGGATGCAACCATCCTGAGAATGATCATGTAAATGGATCTAGGTATGGGTGTAACCATTCATCAAAGAGGATCATAACGAAACCAAGGTATGGTCACAACCATCCAATAATGAGAAGGATCACATATGATAACTCATGGTCTGGTCGAAGCCAGCCATCTGAAAGAGACATGCATATCATCATAACCATGTCACACCACTTTGCAACCTAAACTTTTGTGATCTGAGTACAGGGTCTTGCGCTCCAACATGACCCGATCAAAGCACAGATCCTAGCATGTGAATAGATGTGTTGACATCGAACATGCTAGAAAGTTGCTTGATTACTAGTCAAGCGCGAGAGAAACCACCAATAATGACAATGCTCCTCAAGGTACTATCAACACAATTCACGGAATGTGAATAATGGAACTGAATCAAACACCCGTGAAATCACTCGATTGAAAGCTAATGATGTGGGCTTGTCATTAAGTGCAAAGAACTTGCTATTAGGGCATGCAATCTCTAAGTTACTGGAGGGGAGTCTATCAGTTAAATTCTCGGATAATGAGTTGAAGTCGACAGAAAGTGACCGTGTCAAAGGAGGGAATAATGAATCCCACATCATCGACATGAGACGAGAAGATGCAAAATGATTTTGGATGATACAAAGAATCAGAGGTAAGTGTAACTATAGAAGTACAACTCTTGAACATATCGGCTACACAACTAGAAGTTTGGCAGCTTTTGGATCTATGGGATCAGTGGTCACAATGACGTGGCAGAGATCAGATGGAAGGAAAAAATGAATGGCCCAAACCCAGGAAGGTGAATGATACAAAGGAGGATGTCCCAACCTGACACGAAGCAAAAAGTGTCATGTTCAAAAGTGAGCTACCAACACGATTGATAGATTTCCAAATTTTCCCCCACCATTCCTGGAAAGTACCCAAATTATTTGTTAATCGCAAGCTTGATGGGGATAACATATGCTTTCACTGTAAGTTCATCCTTCAGAATAATCCGACCTCATAAGTTTAAGGAGCCCTAGGAAGGAGAAGCTCATGTCCGTCATGGTGATGAATCCGATGTCATTTAATAGTTTAACATGTCTGACAAAGGTTTAACTCGATATGTTTATCATGTTTAGAGAGTTTGAAAAAGACACGTAAAAGAAAACTCCACATGGTTGCTTTTCATACATTTGTGTCTCTCGAGCCCGAAAAGGTAGAAAACAATACTTGAGAGAACTGCTTGACCATTTCAGTTAAGGAATACCTTTTTCATAACTAGTGCCTCCCAGCCTGAAAAGGGGTAAACTTATATTGGGCACATTTCACATCCGTTAACAAGTTCGAAACGATAAGGGCTCGGCCATCTTTTCACTTTTAAAGGGTTGAAAAAGAGCTAAAAGTGGACTCCCCCATTTTTATTCTCTTTAACGAGTCAAAAAGGGAAAAAAATACTGGACAGTATTTTCATATGAGTTTAACGAGTCAAGAAAAGAGCTGAAACATGACTCATCATCATTGTCGAACATCCATCACCTGTTGTTGCACAAGTAAGATAAAGTGTATTATTGAGTCCTTGAGGCAAAATAGGTCAAAATATTTACAAAACCTGATATTTTCATGAAAAATGAATAAAAATGGGAAAAGTAAATATATTTTTACCATTTACCATTTTACCTTTGCTGTGAAGACTTTTTACCCACTTTTGCCCTAATTGTTCCAGAGTAGATTGCGGGAGATTCAGGAGGTCAATCGACGAGCCGCCAGTTCCAGGTAACAATCGAAGCCCTGAGCTCCTTTTTCATGCTATTTATTTATGCTTTAAGCCATTTTTTAAGATTTTTAAGGAGGTTTTTGAAAATCATTTTTACCTTTGGTCAGCGCGATTCCAGGCACAGAATCATGCGACCGAGGGTGATTAACAAAGCTATCCACGTCGATCAACGCAATTGTTTTTAAAATAGGCGCACCAGCGTCGTGGATAGGGTAAAACCCTATTTTCTCAAAAACAGACTGTTTAAACTTGAATTTTATGTGCCAAGGATGATTATTGACTCAAATTAATGGCTTTTGCAGGAGAGAATCACCGAAAATGGTGGATTGGGAAGAAAAAGAACATGAAGATGTTGTCACCTAGGAAATGAATGACCCAAATTTCCTGGAGGCTTTGAGGGCTTGTGATTTCCTCAAATTATTCCTTACGTCAGGGATGCAGGCCCAGCCCGAGTTGCTTCGATACCTGATTAGCTTTTGGGACACTAATCGAGAGATTTTTTTTCATTGGCAACCAAGAGATGGAGTTGGAAACTTCAGATATTTACTTCATCATTGGAATCTCTCGCAGAGGTGATCCAGTGAGCTTGTATGGGTCACATTCGATTGGGGCAAGCATATCTTCCTTGCTTGCCGAGCACTACCGTGAGGCCCTGAAATCCAAGAGTGGGAAGATAGAGATTTCTAATGTGCAGGATCTGACACTGAGGGTGCTTCTATTGACTAACAACAGAGTGGCAGGGTCCTAAGCGGAACATGAGACTAACAAGTCGAACTTCCTTTATGCTATTGACTGCACAACTCCTACGATCTTCAATTGGGCAGAGGCCATGAAGATGAACATCAAGCGCCAGTTGTCCAAAGCCAAGGTGGGGAATATGAAGCAATTTTGCTTCAGATCTATACTTGTGACCTTCTTCTTGGAACGAGTACCACTGTTCCAGTATCAGCTAACTGAGGTAGATCCTCCTATGCCACGCGATCCGCAGATGGCCCGCTGGAGCCGTTTGATGCCTAAGATCACTGGGGGTCAGCATATGTCATATCGACCTACATTATTTTCATGGTTACGATGATAGAAGATTGTTGTGGAGGACTGGCCATACAGCGGCACTGATTTCCGTGGAGATCCAGACATGCCCTTACCAGATGGAGAGGACTTCGATGACGAAGGTAAAAAATCAAAATTTTAATTTTGAGATTTTTTAATTGTTTTTGGTATATATGTGCTTATAACATTTCTCTTGTTAATGCAGATGTTGGACCAGAGCAGCCAGCTGGGATGTCCCCGATAGCCAGGCGCATCCCCTGCCCTACTGATGTTGTTGACCCTTATTGGGAAGGGAGCAAAAACGTGTTGGCATTATGATACAGGTGTTGTCCTCGATGGCAACTCACTCAGATGAAAGATCACAGTACAACACGTCAACAACAAAGAATTACAGATCAGACTACAAAGAATGAAGAAAGAGAGGTATACGCAGGTTCACCTTGACCAAGTTGCATATACACGTAGGTTCACTGAATACAAGTAGCGTATACGTAGACATGCACTTTCACAGAAGGAAAATCATGTATATCTTGGAAAGCTAAGTTTTTGGTCTGAGGTATTTGGTCCAAGGTATTTTGATCCAAGGTATTGGTCTAAGGTATTTGGTCCGAGGTATTGACCCTAGGTATTTGGTCCAAGGTATTGGTCCTAAGTGGTTTTGGTCCATGGTATTGAGAAAGGCCTAAAACTATATAAGGAGGAGAAGACCATTAGGCCAAGGGTGCAAGTATCGAATATCTGATGAAGTGTGAGATCTAGTATGTAGGTTATTGGCTTATGGTGTTGTGTTTGATATGAACCAAGGATGGACCTTAGCGGTTGATAAGGGATAAGATCTAATGATGGATCGGGATATTAAGGCTTGAAATGAAATTTCATTATGTGGTTTGATCATGTATAGTCTAGATCTGAATACTGATGCATGTGTTATTCTGTAAATATTATGATCTGGGTATAATTGAAGTTTGGAATAGCTGCAGAATTATGAATTAATATTTGTAGATGTGTACGTTGGTTGGCTTTGATAAAAGTGCATATACACGCTGATTCAACACATGGAAGTAGCGCATACCTTATGAAGTATGTTTCAATTGTTTCTATTTGCTGTTGTAGAGTTCTGGGTTCTACTTTGGATTTTGGTGACAGTATTCTGAATGATCAGATTGATTGTGATTCTCTACAATGACGATGGGATATCAAAGTGATTGATTGATTTAGTTGTGGTTGATTCAGAAAGTGATGATTGAGTTTTAGTGATTGGTTGATGCAGATGTATTTGATGATTTTATTGTAGTTATGATGTTGTTGATGGATCTAGTCTGAAAATTTATGAAACATGGTCCTTGGAGGAAGAAAGAAGGTCGTAGCCTTCTGTAGGTCGTTGCCTATGTACTAGTAAACATATCGGCTAGTACAAGAGCTAGGGGGTTGTAGCTCCTTTCCAGTAGAAGCTGGAGAATGAGAGAAGGTTGTAACCTTCTATAGGTAGAAGCCTATGTACTGGTATGAGTCTACGCCAGTACAATATTGTAAACAGATGTTCTTATTATTAAAAGAAGACAGAGACGACAACAACAGGTGGTTTTTACCCACATTGGGTTTCCACCTTATATCTTGGTGTTCATGTGTGTTGCTTATGTGTGATGCTTTATTCTGCTTTTACTGCACTGTCTAATAAATATTTGATATACTGGTTAAAGTTCAATGCATGGTAAATTGGCTAAATCAAAAGTTCTCTGCATATCCACTGGTTGCTTTAAGTACAATCGTGTGTACACGCTAGTTCACTTAGCTGAAGTAGCATATACAAATCTATTTGGGAAATAAAATTATTGATCTGATAATATTGATTCACCCCCCCTTATACAAATCTATTTGGGAAATAAAATTATTGATCTAATAATACTGATTCACCCTCCCCTCTCAGTATTATTTCCAACAATTGGTATCAGAGCAGGTCCTTTAGAAGAAACTTGATCGCTTGAAGGGAGATCCATCATCATGAGTAATCAAGAAAGTGTGGGATCCATCAGACCACCAATCTTTGATGGGAGCAACTTTGTTTATTGGAAACTAAGAACCAATCTACAATCACTTGGAATGGATGTCTAGGAAATTGTGGAAGGAGGATATTCATTTCCAACAACAATTCCTACAGATATGGCAGGTAAAAAGCAATATGAAACCAATGCCAAGGCTATCAATACTTTATTTGGAAGTCTGTCACAATTAGAGTTTTGTTGGGTGTGGAGCCTAATTATCTTCGTATTCAAATGTTTCAGCGAGATGTATACCCTAGGAAGACTGTACACCCCTCCACGTGGGGGGGACTTGTCCCCCCCGCAGGGGTTCGGGGGCAGCGCCCTCGAAGCTAAAAATAGATGTAAAATTTCCTTGTAAAAGTATAATAATTTCTAGTCAATCTGGGCCGTTCATTAGGTGGATGATCTGACGGTAGAAGTTATGTTTAATTTAGGGTTTTGTTTCCCTAGAAGGCAACCCCTCACTATATATGAGGGAATTCTATTGCGTCTATGGATATCTGTATTCTGAGTGAGGAAAAGAGAGGAGATTGAGAGCAAAGAGGGAGTTACAGTGGACCTATTGTAGGTTGTATCTCTTCAGTTTGCTGGATAATATAATAAAAGGAGGATTGGCTGTTTCCCCATGGACGTAGCCCAAACTGGGCGAACCACGTATATCTGTGTCTCCCTTGTTTTATGTGTTTTCTGTGTTTATATTTTTGCAATATTTTATGTGTTCCATTGCTCTGTAATATATAATTTTCTAAAAAGTTTGTAAAAGTCATGCAACTCAAATCAACCAAAGAAATATGGGACAAAATCATTCTGAGCTATGAAGGGGACTCTCAGGTAAAATGTGCTAAACTTCAAACTCTCAGAATTCAGTATGAAACTCTTAAGATTCATAGTGATGAAAGTATAGCTAGTTACTTCTTACATATAGATGAGGTTGTTAATTGTATGAGGAATCTAGGTGAAGATATAAAGGAAGTTACCGTAGTTGAGAAAGTTTTGAGATCCTTGTTTGCTAAATTTGAATCAAAGGTGTCTGTTGTAGAAGAAAAATAGAATCTGCAGACTATCACTATGACACAGCTTCACGGAATCTTAACTGCCTTTGAGATGAGAAAAGGAGGTCCATCACATATGAGAGAAGTCACATTTAAAGCTTCAGCAAAAGGAAAGGAAGAACACAATGAATCAGGACATATTTCAGAAGAAGAAGATGAGGTAAACTTTGTCAAGAAGCTTCAACGAGGTTTCGGAAGATTTAGAGGTAAGCTACCCTTCAAATTCTTTTCTTGTGGCAGAGTCGGTCATTATGCTGCCAAGTGTCCTCATAAATATAAATATGAAAAAGGGAAGGAGTATGCAATATGGAATAGAAAACAAGTTGTAAATAAAAGGAGTTACTATACTCATGAAGATAGTGATGGTTTATCAAATAATGATGGAGATGAAAATAATAATGACTATAGACTTCTAATGGTTTATGACGATGATAATTTTTGGGATGCTTTAGAAGAAGATGACCTTCATGAAGAAATCTGTAAACTCAAAATCTGTTTAGAAGAAAAGAATATGATTATAGATACCTTGATATACCAACTTGCTAAAAAAGAAAAACACAATGAAAAACTAGAATGTGAAATTGTGGGTCTAAGAAAGGATCTTGAGAAAATGAAATCTCTCAATCTTAGATTTGCTAAAGGATCAGAAACCTTAAATGAAATTATCAAAGTGCAGCATTCTCCTCTGATAAAGACAGGTCTTGGATATACTGAAGAAGCATCTCAATCATAGAAGCTGTCAACCTCCACTAAAAGCTATCTTGATGCAACAAAGACCAGTGAATAGTATGACAATCGTCAGCAAAGGCATAAAGCAGATCACCAGGTAAATCAGACTCAATTTATTCCAAGGATGAATAGAAGCCACAACCAACCTCATGTAAATCATAATCAATTTGCTCCAAAGATGAATATGAATAGAAACTACAATAACTAGGTCAATGGATTTGATAGTCGCAGGAACTTCTTTAATGGGCAATGTTTTTCATGTCATAATTTTGGACACAAAGCTGCTCAATGTGTTGCTTATAAAACCATCATGACTAGCGAAGCACAAAATCAAAGGAATGTAATAGGGGTCAAGAAAAGTTCCTATAATAACTTTTCTCTTCTTGAAAATGAAATAAAATGCTCAATTTGTAACAACTTTGGTCATGAAGAATCTGAATGCAGGAGAAAATTTCTGCAAACATCTCAAAAAGAGCAAACTCCATTAAATCCAAAGATATGGAGAAGGAAAGAATCTCAAACAAAAAGATGTGGTATAGCCTTGTATGCAGAAGGACAAGAAATCAGTGGTACATTGTCAGTGGATGCTCAAAACACATGACATGTGACAAAGAAAAACTTCACTCATATAATGCCTTAGAAAAGGAAAAGAATGTCTCATTTGGAAATGACATTCCTACTATCATAAAAGGTAAAGGATCTGTTTTCTTGAAAGAAAAGGTTAAAGCTGGAAATGTTATGTATGTAGACGGTTTAAAGCATAACCTATTGAGTGTCAGTCAAATGTGTGATCAAGGAAATGAAGTAGTGTTTTGATCAAATGGATGTGTTGTTCGTGAGCTTGATATAGGGGAGACCGTGATCAAAGGGAGGACAACAACAGTGCTATCTAAGCAAAAATGATGAAAACTAGTTGTGGCATAGAAGATTGGGACATCTAAGCTTTTCTCAAATAAGAAAAGCATGTAGATTCAAGGTTGTTTGTGATATTCTAGATATCATCATCCTTGAAAATACAATATGAAAACCATGTCAAATCGATAACCAAACCAAAGCTCACTTCATTGAAAAAGAAGGGTCAGCTAGTAAGCCTCTTGAACTTGTCCATACTGATTTATGTAGACCATCAAGGAGAAAGTCACCTTGTGGAGAAGAATACTTTATTTTGTTCATTGATGATTTTTCCATTATGTGTTGGATAGGTCTGCTAAAGCATAAAGATGAAGCAATTGAAAAATTCCAAGCCTTCAAAGCTTTGGTTGAAAATGAATCAGATCGAAAAATCAAATGGTTTAGATCTGATCGAGGAGGGGAATTTACCTCAGATGGATTCTTTGACTTTTGTGAACAACATGGAATAAAAAGGAAATTCTCCACCTCAAGGACTCCTCAGCAAAATGGAGTGGTAGAAAGAATGAACATAATTGTTCAACAAATGGCTCGAGCTATGCTAGATGAATCTGGAATGCTTGCAACCTTCTGGGGTGAAGCTGCATTCACTGCTGTAACTATTCTCAACCAAGCAAATGTTCTGGTAAATAGCACTCAAACTCCACATGAACTTTGGTATGGTAAGACTCCTACTGTAAAATACTCTAAAGTTTTTGGAAGCAAATGTTACATAAAAAGGACTGATGAAAAACTTGGTAAGTTTGAGCCCAGAGCAGATGAAGGTATTCTTCTTGGTTACTCTTCCTGAAGTAAAGGGTATAAATGTTATAATAAAAGACTTGGGAAAATTGTTGAAAGTATTGATATTGTAGTTGATGAAGCATGCAAAAATCCAAAATAGACAAAAACAAAAGATTATGACAATGAAGAAGATGGAGAGTATTTTCCCACATCAAATCACAATGATATTGAAGAAGAAAGCAATGAAGCACCTGAAGAAGAGATAACAGTAGAAGAAAAGACTCTGTCCAGATATGTTCATAAAAATCATCCAGAAGCTCAAATTTTAGGGGAAAAAGACGCAAGAGTACAGACAAGAAGAATTATTACAGAAACCTCAAGCTATCTAGCATTACTATCCTATACTGAACCTCAAAATGTAAATGAAGCATGCAAAGATGAATGTTGGGTCAAGGCCATGAATGAAGAACTTGAGAAAATTGAAAAGAATAATACTTGGGAATTAGTTCCTAGACCTCATGATAAAAATATTATAGGAACTAAATGGATATTCAAAAACAAGCTGAATGAAAATGGAGAAGTCATTAGAAACAAGGCCAGAGTTGTTTGTAAAGGGTATGCTCAACAAGAAGGTATAGATTTTGAAGAAACTTTTGCACCTGTTGCTAGACTTGAAACCATAAGGATGTTTCTTGCTCTTTCTAGCTTTCAGAAATTCAAAGTATACCAAATGGATGTAAAATTTGCTTTCCTTAATGGAGATTTAGAAGAATAAGTTTATATTGAACAACTAGAAGGATTCATTCTTGGAAATGATACAAAACTTGTATGCAGACTCAAAAAGGCTCTCTATGGTCTGAAACAAGCTCCAAGGGCCTGGTATTACCACCTTGACAAATATCTACACCAACAAGGTTTTTCAAAAGGTTCAGCAGATAGCAATCTATATACAAAGATTGACATTGATAAATTGCTAATTATTGTTGTTTATGTTGATGATATCATTTTTGGTAGCAATGAAGAATCCATGAGTCAGAATTTTGCTTCAATAATGCAGCAAGAATTTGAAATGTCCTTGCTTGGTGAACTTACCTATTTTCTTGGTCTACAAGTTCAACAAAATAAAGATGGTATTTTTCTTTCACAAACCAAATATCTCAAAAAAATCTTGCAAAGGTACGACATGGAAGATTCTAAACCTGTATGTACCCCAATGGTAATAGGATGCAGTCTCAGCTCAAATGATGAATCAACAATAGTACATCAACCGACTTACAGATCCATGATTGGCAGTTTTCTTTATCTAACAAGTACCCGACCTGACATTATCACACCTTCAGGCAGTCAAATTTTTTTTCAAATATCTTCAAGGAACACAAGACTTTGGTTTATGGTATCCTAGAGATACAGTTCTCACTCTTCATGTATATACAGATGCATATTGGGCAAGAAGTGTTGATGACAAAAAAAGCACTAGTGGTGGTGCATTCTACATGGGTTCCAGGTTAGTATCGTGGTTCAGCAAGAAACAAAGTTCAATTGTGTTATCTACAGCTGAAGCAGAATATGTGGCTGTTGCATCTTGTTGCACACAACTACTTTGGATGATGCAAACCTTACAAGACATTTAGATCACATGTACTGCACCCATCTCCATTCTATGTGATAATACAAGTGCCATCAGTATTTCAAAGAATCCAGTCATGCACTCCAAGACCAAGCACATACCCATCAAATACCATTTTCTATGTGAACAAGTGATTGAAAACGAGGTCAAATTGGAGTATGTTACCTCCAAAGAACAGGTTGTTGATATATTCACTAAACCACTGCCTAGAGAGACATTTGAATATCTCAGACAAAAGCTGGTAGTAGTTGCTGAATCATTCTACTGTTAAAATCATTTTTTCAGAGAAAGGTTATTATACACAGGTTTCATGAAGTATAGTCGCGTGCACATGCAGGTTTCTGTGGGTCAAGGAGCGTATATGTGTTTCAGACAAGAAAAAACAGTGGGGCAGGCTTTGATATGGGTGCTCTCATGGCTATTGATGATTAATGTCTATATGATCTGTTCATTAATTTTATCTGACTGAAAAAGATGCCTTGATCATTGACCAGTTAACAATGCACATGTAGCACATGTTCAGGGGGAGCATTAGCCTTCATGTACATTCAGCATTGTTGGCATTATGGTTGCTGAGTCCAGCTATGGCTTCAGATATTTCTACCATTTTTTTCTCAAATCATGTAAAAGTCTACCGTGTGATATGTCTTGAATGAGTCTTCTTGGACAAATGATGTAATTTGTATCCCCAGTTTACATGGGATGTAGGATGTAATATTTCTTGTTTCTGTTATTTATAAACAATTGGTATATCCCCACTTTGTTGGGTGGATGAGTCAAATTTCGTATATCCCCACTTGGTTGGGAGATGGATGTATGCATGAGTCATTGGTGATAAGAAGGTAATCCTCACATAGTTTAGTTATAGAGTCATGTTATTCTTTTAGAAAAATATTTTTTTTGCAGACTCTGCTTGTGCTCAGGAAGAGCATGGATGGTTTCAGTGCATCTTAGCATGTACAAAAGGGGAGATCAATCAGAGAATTCAACATGTACTCAGGGGGAGCATGACCAGCATAATGTATGTCAAAGGGAGAAATTATCTTGGTCCACCCTTTGCCCTTGATGTCAAAGGGGGAGAGTGACTTGGTGTTGTTGTTGCCATCAAGTCCAAAGGGGGAGATTGTTGGCATTATGATACAGGTTTTGTCCTTGATGGAAACTCACTTAGATGAAAGATCATAGTACAACATGTCAACAACAAAGAATTACATATCAGACTACAAAGAATGAAGAAAGAGAGGTATACGCAGGTTCACCTTGACCAAGCTGCGTATACACGCAGGTTCACTGAACACAAGTAGCGTATACGTACACACGCACTTTCACAAAAGGAAAAAAGTTTATATCTTGGAAAACTAAGTTTTTGGTTTGAGGCATTTGGTCCAAGGTATTTTAATCCAAGGTATTTGGTTTGAGGTATTGAACATAGGTATTTGGTCCAAGGTATTGGTCCTAAGTGGTTTTGGTACATGGTATTGAGAAAGACCTAAAACTATATAAGGAGGAGAAGATCATTAGGCCAAGGGTGCAAGTATCAAATATCTTATGAAGTGTGAGATCTAGTGTGCAGGTTATTGGCTTATGGTGCTGTGTTTGATATGAACCAAGGATGAAACTTAGCGGTTGATGAGGGATGAGATCTAATGATGGATCGGGATCTTAAGGCTTGAAATTAATTATCATTATGTGGTTTGATCATGTACAGTCTAGATCTGAATAATGACGCATGTGTTATTCTGTAAATATTATGATATGGGTATAACTAAAGTCTGGAATAGCTACAAAATTATGAATTAATATTTGCAGATGTGTACGTTGGTTGGCTTTGATAAAAGTGCGTATACATGCTGGTTCGACACACGGAAGTAGCATCTACCTTATGAAGTATGTTTTAGTTGTTTCTTTTTGTTGTTGCAGAGTTCTAGGTTATGCTTTGGATTCTGGTGATTGTATTCTGGTGACAGTATTCTGAATGATCAAATTGATTGTGATTATTTACAATGAAGATGGGTTGTCAAAGTGATTGATTAATTCAGTTGTGGTTGATTCAGAAAGTGATGATTAAGTTTCAGTGATTGGTTGATGCAGATGTATTTGATGATTTTATTGCAGTTATGATGTTGTTGATGGATCTAGTCTGAAAATTTATGAAACGTGGTCCTTGGAGGAAGAAAGAAGGTCATAGCCTTCTGTAGGTCGCCACCTATGTACTAGTAAACATATCGGCTAGCACAAGAGCTAGGGGGTTGTAGCTCCCTTCCAGTAGAAGCTGGAGAATGAGAGAAGGTTGTAACCTTCTGCAGGTAGAAGCTTGCGTACTAGTATGAGTTTGCACCAGTACAAGATTGTAAAAATATTTTCTTATTATTAAAAGAAGACAGAGACGACAATAGCAGGTGGTTTTACCCACATTGGATTTCCACCTTATATATTTGTGTTCATGTGTGTTTCTCATATGTGATGCTTTACTACGTTGTTACTACACTGTCTAATAAATCTCTAGTATACTGGTTAAAGTTCAATGCATGATAAATTGGATAAATCAAAAGTTCTCTGCATATACGCTGGTTGCTTTAAGTACAGTTGCGTGTACATGCTAGTTCACTTAGCTGAAGTAGCGTATACAAATTTGTTTGGGAAATAAAATTATTGATATGATAATACTGATTCACCCCCCCTCTTAGTATTATTTCCAACACAATGAGGAGATCGTGAGGAACCTTGAGGGGTTAACTCATGGTATCCCAGAGTATGCTCGAATAGGAGACATTCCCTGTCGGTACCATAGACACACTTTGAGAGTCTCAGATCGGATTCACCGATTCATGAGTCATGTTGCATGAACCGTCTCATGCTACCATGATCACCATGCTGATTAGTTCCTAGGTCCAGCACTTACATATTTTTTGAGGCCTGTGTGGCATAGATGTATGAGGCCTACGAGCCACTGATGTTATTTTAGACACACATATTACTTTTTGGGGTTATGATGTATCAAACATTCTCACCATATATATATGCTGTATTTTCCTGTCTATTATGGTACAAATGGTTTGCCTTATCTTTTACATGTTTTGTAAATTTCTATCCAATATGTAATTAGCTAATGCATCTGTCAATGTATTCATGCATCTAGGAATATGATGATATGTAATATGATAAAATTTCCTTTCCAATAGACGGATACGGAGATACATTCTAATATATTTGAGGTTTCCTGACGGAATATTTCCCTTTGAGTTGAAGGATGACAAGCTGTGAATCTAGGTTGACAACCAATTCTTTGATGCCCAGAGTGATGACTTCTAACAACAGTTCGATGACCACGCTATATTCAGCAATGTTGTTGGTTATGCGACCTAGGCAGATACCTTGAAGGTCAACCAACTCACCGTTAGGGTCATAAATAGCCCATGCCGTGGATGAGAAGTTCCAGGTACTATGGCAAGCACCATCAGTGAAACCAATGTGAGGAGTTGCAAACGTCTGCAAAGTGAGAAAAGCATAGTAAATAGGAAAGTTGTTTGAAAATTATCACACAAAAACACATTGTACAAAAATGAATCACACACTAATGTACATAAGTAACCATGCAAGATGACCCAGACATAGTACTTTTTGAGAGAGTACATTTTGGGACTCGGGTAATCAATCAACACAGATGAACATCAGAGTTTTACCATTGCCATGACGAGTAAACATTGACTCGACCAAATAATAGAGTAGAACTCATATAAGGGTTTGCCCCCATGCCCCCTGGGCAAGGGAGGGTTACAAGTCAGAGGACAATCGGGGAAAACTCGAGGAGGGTAAAAAATCCTGAATCCATGAAGGGATAAAGGTGCCCTTCATTGAAAGATCTTAACCATGTCAGGATAAACTAACATGTTAATAGGCAATGGAGAAGAGGACTCTTCAAAAAGGTAGACATGACCACCGGGTGAGGCAGGAACGAGGAGTGATGATGAGTATCGATCCATGGTGGATCCTTGAGAGACATGATTTCCATGATACCTTCATTAGTCAGGAAGGTCTCGGCTAAGGGATCAGATGATTCCAAAGTGGCAAGCCAAGGGGATTAAGAGTACATATCGAGAGAGGTCTTCAACATATGAGAATTAGAGAGTACAAATTTTGAAGCCGAAACAATTTCCACGTAATTGACTTCGATGAGACTAAGTGGCATAACATCACCCCAAGTATCAACAAGATCTGGTGCAGGTATGACCCAGGGATCAGATTTGACCGAGATCATGTTGACAAAGGCAACATGAGGAGGTGGGAGTGGAAAAATTCCCATTAAGGCAAAATCTTTGAAGAGACCTGCCCCCACACTCTCATAGGGAGCACTAGAGTGCTTGACGTACAGAACATTGCCATTCGAGGAGGAAGAGGCAAAGAAAGATAGCTGATTGATAGTGAAAATTTTCCCTTGATGGGGAAAATGGATCACGTGAAACAAAGAGGAGGCCACGACATGCATGGCATGAGTCCAACTTCGGTCGAGTAGACAATTATAATTAAGATTGGCATCAATAATTTCTACTTCGACTTGCACTATCTTTCCTTCTAGGGTGATGGAAAGGTTAGGCAAGACACTGAAGGGTAGTGAATCATGCCCATCAAAAGCTTCCAAAGTGTTCGAAGACTGGTTCAGTGCAGGGGAACCAATAGCCTTCCAACATGCATTTGAAATGACGCAGGCGGAAGCACCTTCATCAATGACAGTGCGGTGGATGGTCTTCTCATTGATGATTGCCTGAATAAGAAAGGAAATCTGATGAGGGAGCCATGGAACATGGTTCTCTAGATCAAACCATATCAAATTGGAATCGGTGGGATCAATGCCCCGATAGCTGACAACAAATATTTCCGCTATGATGGGCAGCTTTGGAGTACCTCGAGAGCCGACATGGTTGACGGCACCTGAGCCAAATCCTCAATAATATTATAGTGCTGAGCATCTTGGGCATTGGGATTATACTAGAATTTCCACAGTACACCTCAAGAGGGCGGCCGCGTAGCAGAATCAGAGTTAGGACGCTCAATTTGCAGAGGGCCAGAACTTAGGGTAGAAGAAGAAGATGCAGCTTCTTTCTCTTTCCCAGTTGCCAGAGCTGGAGTTTGATAGACTTTCGATTAGGTAGCCACATTAATAGGTGTGCTCATCATGAACACTTGACATCTAGAGGAAGCAGATCAGGGCTTGTCTACCATTTGGGTTTGCTGAGATGGAAACGACTCTTTGAGGACAGTAGGGGTCCCTTTGAGCATGTGACTAACTTTGGATCGTCGAGGATAATTCTTAATGTAGTGATATTCCTTGAAAATGAGGAAGGATACTTAGGTTTCTGTTGCGAAGATTCGCGAGCAGATGATTTGGGAGGGCCCTGTTTCAGGGCATCGGCTTTAGCTTTGCCTTTGCCTTTCTTTTTTCCTTTCGAGGATTTGTCCACTACAGTAGACTGGATAGTGTGGACCTTTGAGGTTTTACCAAGGCTAGGTGGATTCTAAGATGAACAATTAAGAGAAACATTCAAGACTGACTTCTGTTTGGAAGAAGTTTTAGCAGGGGTCTGGGATACTGAACCAATAACTCCATCAACGGGAGGAACAACTGGTGACTTTGATGTTGCGTGATTGGCTGATGGCTGTAGAGCATTGGGTAATAACTCATATAAAGTGCCAGACTAAGAGTAAACCAGATCCAAGTACCGGGCATGAGTGATGGCCTGCTCTTTAGTGACGCATCCACCCATAGCTATATCATGAGCAATTGGGGCTACGAATGATTTGGTAAACCATTCGGTGAGCAACTGATAAGAAATCTCAAATTTGATTAGGTGATGCCTACGTCTCCATTCATGGATGTGATTAGAGATGTGCGTCATAGTATCTTTCTTAAGCGATGTGAGAAAATAGGTGTTAGTTTCACAGTGAACTAGCAATTGAAAATGCATGAGGAAATCCACGGCTAAAGAGTTAAGGTCATGGTAAGTACTTCGAGGTAGCTCGATGTACCATTTTGCTGCAGCACCTGTGAGGGTTCATTGGAAAAGAAAAAGACGAATGGAATCATCCACGTATGAGTTCAATGAGCACCAGAGGTGATATGTCATCACATGGGCCTGAGGATCTTCTTTGGCTTTTCCATTGAACTTTGGGCAATCACTTAGTATCTTGGATGGCACCAAAGGCTAGTATGGTGAATGAAGGATCAGATCATTCATAAGGCATGATCCGGCAACTCGAGTGTAGCCAAGAAAGGTAATTAGGTGTTAAAAGGCATGGGGGCTCGATAAGCGGGCCCATAGGGAGGAGCCCATCCCTGCTGGTAGGGATTTTGGCCCCACAGTGGGGGATTTTGACCATATGGCATCTGAGGCTACCCCCATTGCAGATTAACTTGACCATAGGGAGTATTTTGACCTTGAATACCTTGAAACTGTCCAGGCATAGGTTGTTGATAAGCAACATATGGGTTAAAAGGTTGTTGAGCCTGTTGACCTTGGACATATGGATATGGGACCTGTTGTCCTTGAACATACAGCTGATGAACCTGTTTTCCCTGAACAAGAGGATTCTAGACCTGCAATCCTTGGGCATAAGGTTGATACACTTGTTGCCCTTGGACGTAGGGATTTTGTACTTGATGCCCTTGGCCAGTAGGATTCTAAACCTGTTGACCTAAGACATGAGGATTTTAGGCCTGATGCTGCAGGACTTGACCTTGACCCTTCCCATGTAAGGGTTGAACTTGTTGATATGTATACAAGGGTTGCTGCTACCCTGGTTGTTTATGCTACTGCAAGGGTTGACCTTGTGGTTGAAAAATTTGTCCCTGGGTCTGTAGAGGTTGGCCCTGTGAGGACATGGGTTGAGAGGTGTGCAGAGCATATCTGCTGCTGTGCGGCTTACTGCAACTATTGTAAGGATTGACCTGCGGTTGTTGCAGGTGACCTTGCTACGGGATAATTTGCCCTTGCTGTTGTGCGGAGAGCCCTTGTTGCAACAAACGTTGCCCTTGTAGTAACAAAGGATTCCCTTATTATTGTAGAGGCTGTCCTTGTTATTGCAAGGGCACCTAAATAGTGCCCGAGAAATTACCGAACTGAATCTGTCTGTAGCCAGGCTGGATGTACTGCCCAGATTGGAGGCGATAAGGTTGATTAACCATTCCTTGAGAACCATATGGAACGTAATGATTTTGGTATTGGACCTAACCCCCAAAGGGCTTCTGATACTGAACATTGCTCGATCCAGATGGACCAACGAGATTCTGAATGGTACTGGACATTGCTTGATCCAGTAGGATCAACAGGGTTATAAATAATACCAAAAGAATGCTAGTTTATACCAAGCATGCGAGCTTGTGATCCGCTCACATTAGTGGCACCTGAAACCATAGAAACATTCAGGTTCTGCCCCCCAGGTGGTGGCATAATCTGGCCACTAACTAGCGGGACGGAGGAACTGACAGAGACAATCTTTGAAACTGCCGGTTGTGTCTGATGGGTAACTGGGATTGATGATACAAGAGTATTCAGAATGGTGGGTTGCACCAAGAATGAAGTAACAACCTGTTGGGAAGTCGTGTTCATAATGAATGGACCTGACGTAGGCCTGATGCCTGATGCCCATACAGGATTATGGTAAAGTGATGAGGCACTAGGTGTACCTGAAACCAAGTGTGCCAAAGACACATAGTTGGGTGGCAAACTGGCAGGAATACCTTCTGAAAAAGGGAAACCCTTGGGAGGAAACTACAATTGCAATTCTTCCCCCTCAACAGTGTGTGGAGTAGAAACTTCGGACTCATCCGAAGATATGGCTGGAGCATCGCCTTCGGGTTCCATGTTTGAAAATGAGTGACAATGAATGACCGAACGAGTATTGTGGGATAGTTCCAAAGGAACACCCGGCTGGTCATATGAACTGTAAGGACACTATGGTGATATCTCAATAGCATCAAACAAAGGGTTCAAAGGGTAAATAACCATTCCAAGCTGACCGTCAGTGCTTGGTGACTTCTCTAGAGTTCGAACGGGGTTGTCTAGAGATTCCAGGCCAAGATCAGAAGATGAACTAGTACCGAAAGTAGGAGGAGGATGAGATGGCAATGGTTGAACACTCAAAACAATTGCGAGTTCAACATTTTGGTCCTTGAGTGACTCTGGTAACTCAGGAAATGACTCCTTAGACAATCTTTCAGATGGAGGAGAGGAAGAGGAATTGGGTGAACTAGATGGTTCAGCCATGATGACCTTGTCTTAGTCGATGGAAAAAATAACTTCAAGGCTTTAAAATGTTCTTTTAAGGAAACTCATGATTTGGTCTAAAAAAGACTAACAGGGTGTTTTGGATCATGGGAAATCAATTATTAAGATGCATAAAAGACTAATGCTCTTTCACTTTTTAAGAGTCGCAAAAGAAACAAAGATGACTCTATCAATTTCCATTGGAAACGAGCTCGAAAGGAAAAGTGATCAAATCATGTTTTAAGTTTAATGAGTCAAAAAGATCGAATGGATGCTCTAGATGATCTAGGTAAACAGGATTACCAGGCAACCATGAATTGCAGAATACCTCTCGGCAAACCAAGAAGTACGAGCAAGCAATCTCCCCGAATGCTATGCTCGGTGTATCACGTTTGCAAGGTGGCCGACTCAAATTCCTAAGGATAAAAGGATTGCAGCCTAGTGGGGTCTCCCGTTATATACTCGATGGTACGGGGAGCACAAATCTATACTAGCACTATCTAATGTTGAAGCTAATGACAACTGCTAGGTTTAAAGATGCCAGAACACGTCTCTAGCCTAGACCTTCTAGATATGATCGTTAATGTCAAATGCGCCTTAGGTTAATTGAATTCATTTTAAAGTTGATCTTGAGTTAAGTTTCAGTTTTCAGGTCTTAGCGATGCTACTCGAAAAACCTCAAATGCAACTAAATGAGACAAGACCCTTTCAATTCAATGAAATGCCTACACTAGATAGGGTAGAAACTACTCAATCAAATGCAAACAATCAAGCAACTGAAAACGAAATGATATTTCACTACCTTACTTTTTCAAAAAATAAACTAATGAAAAATGCATTCCAATTCCTAATTTCCTGACAAGCACTTATCTATTAGTCCTTTCAAAAACAACAATTCTCTTCCTTTTTCAAATGCTGATGCAATTCTAGTCTTTTAAAGATGAAAATTATCGTAACATAATGATGCAACAAGATAGAATTTCATACTTTTTCATGAAACAACGAAACAAACTTTTCGCACATAATCTTTTAGTGAAAAAGTTTTCGAGACAATAAGCTCTCCAAGCAGATGAAAACATGAAAAGAGAAGTTCATTTAGATAAGTGAAACATTGACTTCACCAAACACAAGACGAACAATGTAATATATGCTGGAAAAGAAACGTTTAGGCAAACAAACGAAACTTTTCAAACTTGAGCAAAAAGAGGTCAAAGTCGTAAAAAGGACCAAAAACAAAATGCAAAGAGTAATCAGACCTACAACTCGACTTAGTGAGTTCACAAATCACTAAATGGACGATCAATAGATGCCCTAGTGTCGATGTCCACTCAATGACCCAATCAATCAAGTAGAAATATGACAAGCCAACAAGCCAACAAAACCAAATGAAAAGTAGCTTTCTAATAAGAAACAAAACAGTCCAAAAAGCTTATGGGGTCAAAACCACAAGAGAAGAACACACTGGCCAAGATTGGGGTCAAGCACTAATCTTCACTTATAGGCATCATCGTGCCTAACTGACAATAAGTGCCAGACGCTGGTCAGCGCGACTGTTTCTCAGCAACTCGCACTAATCGGCGCGACTGTTAGTGGATTAAGCGAGTTGATCGAGGTAGTTAAGGAAAAATATATTTTTTTAAAATAGGGACCAGATGTACTACTATGAATTTTAGACTCAAGCCAGTAAGCAGGAGAAAAGAAATAGAACCAAAGGGAAAAAGTGGAACTAGAAAAGTTCTCACAAAATCATGAAATCCAAGACAAACAAGAGTAATAGGATTCCCATTGGAGTCGCCAATTTGTGGTGAAGTAAAATTATAAGTGCGGACATGAACAAATTCCTCTAGCCCGATAATGGGTCTAGCCACAACAGATACATTCTATGGAAGATTTCCTTAGGTTAGAATCAATCAAGAGGGCCTACCTCTTGGTCGCTTATCCTGTTTGATGATGTCCTCGCTTGCTCGCTCCAGCTATCTCTCACTTCCTTCTTCAAGCTCCTGAAACAAGTAAACAACAACAGACAACAAACATAATAATAGACAAATTGCAATTCAACCTACTTAACAAGTCAAGAAACATTAAGCCATGAATATGTAATATTACAAAACATGTAGGAAATCAATCGATAGTTTCATATATTAATATCAAAGAGAGATTACAACCATTTGTCTTGACGTTGCAGTCTTCCTCTGACAAGACCAGGTTCCCACACACTTCTGCTAGCATTCCATGATGGCTTCAAACAACAATAGTTTTAAAGCTCTTCCCTTTAGGCTTCACTCCAAACCAAAACACACTTCTCCCTCACACAACTAGATAGATACAACTATTAATAGCTTGCTTGTCTACTCCAAACAAAAATAGCATCAACACTCAACCAAAAACTATCACTGCAACTAGTTGTGCTTGGGAAGAAGGGAGGTTTATATAGGAAATATGGATGGGAGATAGATCCTCTTCTCATGGGAGAAGGACTTGTCCCTTGAGGTAGTTCCATAATTATAGGGAAAAGGAGCCCAAACTGTCATCCTCGACCCCATCCGGCCAAACCATTTACCAGACTTCCGTTACGAAACTTCTAGAGCTGGAAGATTCGACTCTGATTTAAAAAACATTCCATAATGGGACTAAAATGACTAGAACACAACTTAGTCACTCCGGTCGGATTGAGGAGTACTGCTAATCTCTACACATTGGTGCAGGGGAGACAAAGGCCATTAGCACCGGTCTTGTAAACTAGGCAAAACAAAAGTTTCAGGGGCAATGGTGCAAAAGGGAAATGATCTACTCATGAAGAGGGACACAATGGAAGTTTCTTCATGAAGTCAAAGCATGTGGGGTTCACTGTAGAGGTCCTCTAGGATCAAGGAATGGGGAGTATAGGGATAGTGATAAAATGTTGTGTAACAAGGAGAAGTTACAACAAAAACTGAACTGATAGCTAGAGTGTAGGGTGGTCAAAGTGACTCATCCTTAACTTAAGAAAACGGATTCATTACAAGTCATGGAGGGCATTTAACTAATGTACTTACCCTAGGTACCAGTAAAAACATAATAATTACATAAACCACATCAATTACCTCAGTAAAACAATGATTTTTCATAAGTAAAAATCAATTTTGGAGAGAAAACATGAAAAATTGGGCCAACTGTCAAACGCACAATTCCATCTTGCAGCTGACATTTACCTGCCTTCCTGATGTCCAAATTGAGCCCAGGATAGCTCATTGGAAATCTTATCCTGTCTAGTTTTTGTGTTATAAATGGGCTTGATTTGACCCCCCAAAACTCCATTCTCCAAAGGCTACTCAAACGCGCAGAGCCTGGTCTAGAAATGAGGCAGAAACATGATTTTTAGGGAGTTTTTTACCTTTTTCACCTACCAGTTTTACTTTCTAGGGCTAGAAACAAGGTTTTCCTAGATGTCTTGGTCCTTTTGAATCCACTAGCGGGTTCCATTCCTTCAAAATGTTTGAACAAACAGCTGACACGAAATTGCCTCAAAAAAGACAAGAAAGACAATTTTGCAAAAAATGAGTCAAAAGTCTTCAAAATTTGGCTATAATCTGATGTTTGATGTTGCTAGGCATGGAATGAAGCCTCTGCAAGTGTTGGGCACTGGAGAAGGTATGTTATTTTCATTCACTTTGTCATCTTTTCTTCAAAACTCGCAACCTTTTTACATCATGAGCTAGGCATATGACAAAAGAATATGATATAATCTAGAAGATTTATATATATATATATATGAAATAACTAATAATTACCCTTTTCTATGCAAAAAGAGAAGAAAATGGAAGACCATCATCCCAAAGGAAAGAATGAGACCAAGTTAACTGCTGTCCCTTTGACGGGGAACCGCGTTCAAACAAGGCGATCCAAATTGGAGTGTAATAGCCAGAAAAAGGAAAAGGAGATCTCCAATCGGCGCAAAAGAACAAAAGGATAACTGCAAATTAATAGCTTGACGAATCCCTCAGGATCCTTTGATCCAAAGGGATCGCTATCTTAACAATCCTTTGTATTGTTGATATCGCCGTTTGGCTGTTATAAAAAGGGGTAGCACTGTTAGCTTGAGAGGGGAGAGAGAGGGAGAGAACTATTGTTATTTTCATGAAAATTTCTTTGACGCTTGAACTTTGACGATCGACTCTCTTTGAAGAGCGATTCATTGTAACTCTGTTTAATGTTTTAATATAAAAAGCTGGTTATTGTTCTATCGTTGATTCTGGAGTAAGCCTTAAGCAGTGAGTCCCTGGAGGCTAAGGGCCCGACCCTGGTGGATCACTCGCTCCTGTATTATATTTCTGATTCATGTGTGGTTTGATTTCTTTCCTTTACTCTGTTCAGTAATTTGATGTGCTTTACTATTTTACATACCAGCTTTGTTATATATCTATTTGACTAAATACTATTGTTATCTACAAAGGGAATGTTATGTTATCATCCTAACTTTGTATCACATTGTTGTTCCTTTTTGATATAACACTAGTGTTCCTTACAGATTGCCATTTGATTATAGTTCAACTGCGCTGTATGTTCCCAAATCGGTACTACTGTATGATTTCTTCTTAACTTGTGACTGTTGTTTATTCGGAATTACTGTTCCGTTACAACTACTATTCCATTATAATTGCTGTTACTTTATAGCTGTGATTCATGCGTATTGTATCGAAGCTCAGATTACTATTATTTTTGATGTTAAGTGTGTCGTGTGTTTAACTTGGGTTGTTATACATTCAGATTTGAGTTGCTGTTCTATACTTTATTTCTAATAGTCTGCTATTCCATTTCTGTTTGCTGTTCAATTCGAAAGCTATTACTTAATTTCTGTAGATTATAATTATTGTTGCATTCATTTCCGTAGATTAAGGGTTTGTTGTTCAATCCTGTTAAATAGAGATAGTTGCTGTTCTATTTCCTGTCATTGGAAGATTATCATTGCTCCGATGTGCGGAAGGTCTAAGACTATAGTGAACATCGACATACGCTATGTAAGTTCCCAGTTTGATGATCCTTCCTTTGAGTGCCTTTTTGATTGCATCAGTTTACAGAGGGAAGAGTTACTGTTACTGTACCCTTGACTAATAAATTGTTGAAACTTTCTGAACACATGATTTGAATCTTAAGTTTCTTTTTGCAAATAGATTTCATTCCAAGCATCCGTTTACTCTCGTATTGAGAGCACTATACTACTAGCATTACTCTGACAAATGACCACCTCAAACTGAGTACACTCTTTGAAATAACAAATCGTTCTTGGATTGACAATTAATGTAGGGTAAATAGAGGTGAAAAAGACCCTTTTTACTGCACGACATTTTGGCGCCGTTGCCAGGGAAGAGTGTAGCCATTTGTTTCTTTTCCAGAGTAGTGTAAGACCTTGCTAGGAGAAAATTGGGTTTTAAAAATGGATGGTAAGAACCTGCGTAAAAAGCATGTAATAGCCCTACTCCCCTGCCCGCTTTCCTGCAGATTTGTTGTTGTTTTCTCTGGGTAAAAATTAGCAGTTGATTTGTGTGCATGACTAAGCAGAAAAAGCCAGAAAAGAATCCTAAACCTCTATCCAAGCCTGATAAAGCTAAGGGGATGGTGAACCTTGGCCGATCAACCTTTATAGACGAAATCCTTAAGAAAGCAGAATCTCAGCCTTCAGTAGGACCTAGAAAAGTTACTTCTAGACAACCTACTAGTTCCCTTCAGGCCACAGGATCACCATCTTTAGCCTTTGCTGAGGTGCATAGTCACACCCAAGAGCAAGATTTTAAAGAAATTGAGAATACCAGCCCAAAATCATTGCAAGAAGGGAACCTTAGCAACCTCTGTGAAGGGAGAGGAGAAACCGGGGAAACTGAAGAACCAAGATCTCCTCTTGGGATAATTCTGCCATTAAGTAGCCCAAATAAGGGAAGTGCTGCAAAAATCATTCATAACGAAGTTGAAGAACCTCAAGAGCCAAAGTCCCCCCAGACATTAGGAACTCTCATCATCCCAGATAAAGGAAGTGTTGTTAAGGCCATTCCTGTTAAAACCAATCCCCCTCGTCAGCCTAGGAATACCCTCCTAGACATCCCAGAAGATTATTGGCACATATTTGACCAAATGGCCCAAAACCAGCCAAACACCCAAACTTCTACACTGCAATATCCCATTGTGGACACTACAGCTAATGCTCCTATGAAAGCAATTCCTCTCCAGCATATCCCTACATTCCATGGCCTTACATCAGAAGATCTGGATGCATTCTTGTTTGAATTTGATGTGCTGTGTAGAGGTTATGACTATACCACTGACCCCCAGAAACTGAAATTATTTCCCTCTACATTAAAAGGGGCTGCTTTAAGATGGTTTATGGGGTTGGGTGGTGGTGTTATAAATAACTGGGATCAAATGAAAGAGTCTTTTCTAAAAAAATATCAGGATTATTGCAGGTCTAGAGAGTTAAAAGATGAAATATTTTAGATGGTAGCTAGACCAAATGAAACATTAGAAGAATATGTTGAGCGTTTTCAGTATAATCTTCAAAGATCTCCTTATGCATCATTACCCTTACCTGATAATGTATTAAAAATAGCATTAATTAGAGGAATGAAGGAACAATGGATTGAAACACTAAATATTATGGGAAAAGGAGATATTTATCAGGAAAATTTTGCTGACATTATTAATTTATGTATCAGGAGTTCAAGAGGCAGCACAAGACTAAAACCAGCAGAACATGATCAGTTTGCAAGAGATAATAGAATTTCTGCAGAAGGAGTAACTCGTGCAGAAATTGGAAATTTATTAGAAAATTTCAAAACTAACATATTGGGGACTCTGACAACACAACTTGATATTATGCAGCCCAAGCAGAAGCAAGCAGAGGCAGAACAAAATTTGGAAATCTTCTGTCCTAAGTGCAGAAAGAAACACAACCACAAAGAATGTCCATTAGATGCGGTTCAAGTCTGTGCCATTTCTACAAAAGATCATTCTATAGAGAGCTGTCCCTCACTTCCTGGATTGAAAGCAGTCTACAAGGAAGTGGAAGAAGAACCAGAACTGGTGTACCTACTCAATCAGCGCCGTCAATGGCAGCCGCGACAATCAGGTATGTTTTCTGATCCCGCTTCTTCTTTTTAGCCTCCACAATATCATGCTCAGCGATATAATACTATGTGGCAAAATCAACCTCCATTCTCAAATCGGTCACAACAACCATTTCCTTCATCATCACCATGGTCAAATCAAGCAAGTCAACCCAATTGGCCAAATTTTCCCTATACCCCACCATATTGGCAAAACAATGTATATCCAGCGCAATGGTCCCCTCCTACTTCACAAAGTCAAGCCTGGCAGACAAACTGGCAAAGACCGATAAATCAGCCAGTAGGAACTATTCTGCTCCCTCAACCTACACTGTCAGCATTACAACAAAATCCCCAGTCTAATTTAAGACTGCAACTCCCAGCCCAACCCAACCCTAATTCGAATAACATACCAGTCCAATCTATTCAAATAATTGAAACACCAGAGATAGGAACCGATCTAAGGGAGTGTAATGACCTTCAATTAAGATCTGGGTGCATCATTGAAACAGAGGGAGATAAAACTGCTCAAGTTGAAAATCAGTTACCTATAGAGCAACCACTGCAAGAAGAGGATGTGATTAAACAACAAACTAATAATCAAGTAGTCACATCTTCCCCTCCATTCCCAGAATGATTAACTATACCTCGACCTTTACAACATCCTGATTTTGACATTCTGGGAGAACTTAAAAATCTGTACATAAAAATCCCACTCCTCCAAGCCATTCAAGACATCCCAATATATGCAAAGACCATCAAAGAGCTATGTATAAAGAAACCAAGGAGGAAAATAACAAATAACCCAACAGTCCAAGTAGTTGGCACCTTATCCGACCTATTATCAGGAAAAGAAACACCTGTTAAATATGAAGACCCAAGATATCCAATAGTAACAGTACAAATCAATGGGAAAACTTTTGCAAATGCCTTAGTTGATTTAGGGGCTGCAATTAATATCCTAACAAACACCACTTGTCAAAAACTGGACATTACATCAGTAGAACCAACCTCCACTTTATTAGAACTGGCTGATCGATCCGTGCTTAGGCCAGAAGACACACTACATGTTGTCATGGTATCCGTTGATTCCTAGGAGTATTCTGCTGACTTTCTAATAATAAACCCCAAAAACCGACTTTATGGACATCCATTGATTTTAGGCATACCTTGGCTTGCAACCACTGACGCTTATATTAACTGCCGACAAGGCAGTATGACCATAACTATAGGGGCTAATATCAAGAATCTAGCCTTGTATCCTCCAGCCCAGCCAAGCGTCACAATAATGAAAACTAACGAACATCCTGTATTATACCTCACCGAAATATTAGATCCCCATTAACCATAGAATATGCCCTCGATTTCAAAGATCAAACAGAGGATGATGTCATTAACAACTTTCTTAGCCAGGCTAAATCTAGATCTCACATGCAATGTTATATGATAGAAGTAGCATTTGATAACGAATTAGAAGAAGATCCTCTCAAAGATACTCACGATCAAACAATACCTACTACCTCTATATCAAATAGCAAAACTGTAGAAATTGAGCTAGGAAAAACTTTGAACATTAATGGCAACCTGACTCCAGAACAAGAACACAAGCTAATCCAGCTACTGAGAAAATACAAAGAAGCATTTGCATGGGATTATCCTGACATGAAAGGAATTGATCCCCAATTATGTACACACCACATTTACATAGAAAAGGATGCAAGACCTGTTTGCCAACCACAAAGGAGACTTAACCCTCACCTAAAAGACATTGTAAAAGCTGAACTTCAAAAACTTTTAGATGTGAACTTTATTTACCCTATCTCCGATAGCAAATGGGTCTCTCCACTTGTAGTGGTACCAAAGAATAATGGAAAGTTTAGGATTAGTGTAGATTATAGAGAACTAAATAAAGCAACACAAAAAGACCACTTTCCCCTTCCATTCATTGACCAGGTATTAGATACATTAGCAGGAAAGAAATTCTTTTCTTTCTTGGATGGCTTCAGTGGATACAATCAGATTCAGATTGCCCCTGAAGACCAAGACAAAACTACTTTTACCTGTCCTTGGGGAACATTTTCCTACAGAGTTTTACCTTTTGGCCTATGCAATTCCCCTGCCACATTTCAAAGGGCTATCCTCAGCATCTTTTCAGATTTAATAAATGAAGGGCTCGAAGTATATATGGATGATTTTACACCATACGGAGATGATTTCGACCCAGCATTGGACACACTAGAAAAAGTGTTGTAGCGATGCATTGCCACCAGGCTCTATCTGAGCCATGAAAAATGCTATATGATGATGATTGAAGGACTTATTCTAGGCCATTATATTTCAGCAGCTTGAATACAGGTAGATCCGGCCAAAATTCAAATAATTTTGTTAATACCCACTCCTACCACTCAGACAGAGGTACACAGTTTTCTTGGATTCTCTGGTTATTATAGAAGATTTATAGAACATTTTTCTCATATTACTACACCTTTATATGCACTGACAGGGAATGTTGACTTTGTTTGGACAGAAAAATGTGATCGTGCTTTCGAGAATCTGAAAAAACTTGTGTCAATAGCCCCAGTACTTCGAGGACCAAATTGGGACCTGCCATTTCAAATTTCATCAGATGCTTCAGACACAGCTATTGGAGCAGTCCTTGGGCAGGAAGAAGATAAAAAACCATATGCAATTTATTATATTAGCAAAAATTTGTCACCTGCTGAATTGAACTATACTATGACTGAAAAGTAATTTTTAGCTGTAATACATGCCATCAATAAATTTAGGCATTATATCACTGGATATCCTATTATTTTATATACAGATCACTCTGCCATAAAATATTTAGCAAATAAACCAATCACAAATGGTAGAGTAACTAGATGGCTGATTTTATTACAGGAATTCGATATCACAATAAAGGACCGACCAGGAAAAGAAAATCCTGTAGCAGATTTTCTCTCATGAATGCCAAAACTAGTGGATGCAGCAGTGGTCGAAGATCAATTTCTAGATGAACATTTGTTTGTTGTTATTGTTAAAACACCCTGGTATGTTGATGTTGCAAATTATTTAGCAGTAGGCAAATTACCAAAACATCTGACCCCCAATGAACGAAAGCAGATTGTCCAGCGTAGTACTTGATTTTCTTGGATTGGGGGCTACCTGTTTCATACAGGGGCAGATATGCACATCAGGAGATGCGTCTGTGAAGATGAAATTTTTGACCTCTTGAAATCTTGTCATGACAGACCATGTGGCGGACACTTTACAGATCGGAGAACTGGTCACAAGGTGCTACAAACAGGGTATTATTGGCCCACGATCTTCAAAGATGCAAAGAATTTCATTCAAGCTTGTGACAGCTGCCAGAGGGCAGGATGCCTTGGACAGGCTGACGAAATGCCCCTGAACCCATAGCTAGTTATTGAACCATTTGAGCGATAGGCGCTTGATTTTGTTGGTCCAGTTAACCCATCGTCAAATCAGAAGACATACATTCTGGTAGCAATAGAATATGTAACCAAATGGGTTGAAGCAGAGGCATTGCCGAGAGCTACAGAGGATTCTATCATTCAGTTCCTGTTCCACATATTTGTGCGATATGGCCTCCCAAGAGATATAATTACGGATGGAGGACCTCAGTTTGCTGGTAATAAAATTGCTGCCACATTAAAAAACTATCATATTCAGCATAAAATTACTACTCCATACCACCCACAGGAAAATGGTCAAGTGGAAAGCACGAACAAAATAATTGAAGAAATACTGATGAAAACCATTGCCTCACACAGACGCGATTGGGCTGCAAGACTGCCAGAAGCGTTGTGGGCATACTGAACAACATGGAGAAGTATTACCGGTTATTCACCATACCAGCTCGTATTTGGAAAGGAACCCATCTTTCCGATAGAATTTGAAATACAGACATTACGAACAGCACAAGAGGTCAGTCTAGATTTAAACGAGGCTCAAATTAATAGATTACAGCAGATCAATGAGTTAGATGAAATCAGGCTCTCTGCCCTTCAACATACTGCGTTAACCCAACAACAGCGAGCCAAATGGCACGACACTCTCATTAAAAAGAAAGTCTTCCGCGAAGGAGATTGGGTGCTCCTTTATGACTCTAGGTTCCAGGATTTTCCCAGGAAACTTCAGACTTGCTGGTTGGGACCATATGAAATCCAGAAGGTACATGATAATGGCATCATTACTCTAACCACCATTGATGGATCCGGATATACCTTTAAGGCAAACGACCACTGAGTTCGATTATACCGCAAAGCACTTACTTGGGAATCCTTCTACCAGCAACTCCGTGAAGACTCCGACATGCAGATTCTGGTTGAGGAAGAGAAATCTTCCTCACCTTTGGTTAAGTAATTCGACTACTCTTAAATACTATACATAATTCCTTTGTTTTGTATATATTTTTGCAGTTGTATAACATTTGCACTTTGCTGTTCCTTTCGAAAGGAACAACATTTTCACCATTTTGTTGTTCCTTTTTCAAGGAATGACACTTCTGCACTTTGTTGTTCCTTTCGAAAGGAACAACATTTTCACCATTCTGCTATTCCTTTTAGAAGGAATAACATTTCCACCGTTTTTCTGTTCCTCTTCAGAAGGAACAACACTTGCATTTTTTTTGTTGTTCCTTTTCCCAAAGGAACAACATTCTTCGTTTTCTGCTGTTCCTTTTCCAAAAGGAACAACATTCTTCATGTTTTGCTATTCCTTTTCCAAAAGGAACAACATTTTTCGTCTTCTGCTATTCCTTTTCTGAAGGAACAACATTTTTGTGTTTTGCTGTTCCTTTTCACAAAGGAATATCATTTTTCATTTTCTGCTGTTCCTTTTTCTGAAGGAACGACACATTTTCATTATTGTTGTTCCTTTTCCGAAGGAACGACACACTTTCATTATTGTTGTTCCTTTTTTCGAAGGAATGAAACATTTTCATTTTTCCTGTTCCTTTTTCCGAAGGAACGGCACATTTTCATTTTTGCTGCTCCTTTTTCCGAAGGAACGACACATTTTCATTTTTGCTGTCCCTTTTTTCGAAGGAACGACACATTTTTGTTTTTGCTGTTCCTTTTTCCGAAGGAACGGAACATTTTCATTTTTGCTGTTTCTTTTTCCGAAGGAACAACATTCTTGTTTCCATTGTTCCTTTTCCCAAAGAAACAACATTTTTATTTTGCACAACGCGATTTTCTTTTCTGCTGTTCCTTCTTACAGAGGAACAACACTTGTGTTTTCTGTTGTTCCTTTTTGCGAAGGAACAAAATTAGCGTTTTTCGCTGTTATTCTTTCGGAAAACACACCATTCTTTGCATTTTGCTTATGCTTGTTTTCTTTGTTGATATTTTTCTTAGTGCATAGCAGTTCAAGTTTTTCTTTCCTTTTACTTGCAATTTTGTATATAGCACTTGTTTTATCCTTTTCTTTTTCTCCTCGTGTGTTTTATCATTCGGATCACTTCTGAAACACAGCTATACACTTATGCAATGAATATGAGAACTAGAAGATGTTGAAATCAACAAATTACATAAAAAGTCGCTATCTTTACAAGAATTTGCTTTGAATTGATAAGAGAAAAGAGGAAAGGACACAACTATTGATTATCTTGTTGTCACTGTTCTACTAATACCAGTATGGTTGGTTATCTTTTATCATGATGGTTCCTTCTAAAATCTCATAATCCTCTTTGATCATTATTAAAGAATAAGAATGAAGGGCATATTTTTCTATTGAGATGTTAAGACTTCTTCCACCATCCCTACTCTTAAGGAGTGCTGAACCACCCTTTGTGTATAAATAAGGAAAAGAAATTTATAAAAAGAGAAAAAATAATAAAAAGAAAAATGTTTATATAATTTGCTAACATGGTTTGTCAATGAAGGATAGGGGGTCTCATTGAGAGCCAGCCTACCATGATCATAAGGAAGAAAGTGAAGTGGCATTCCCATTATGGCCACCACACCAGGGAGATGATCCAAGAGGCACATTAGAAAAAAAAAGAAAAAGAAAAAGTCCTTGGAACAGGAGGTCTCATCACGAGCCGGCCTGCTCACCTTTCACTCCTTCCTAGTGAATGGCATTATGATTTATCTGGTCACCAAGCCGGCATAATGGCCTCCATTTTGACATTCCACAACACTTTCCTGAGCATATACAAAGGATCATGGTTCCATGGGTGAAATAAACAACTCTGTCAAGGTTATGGACACCTGTGGGCAACAGAGCTCTGTTGATGGTATTGAGGTCACATTCTTTGTACACCAATAGCACTCATGAATCCATTCTTCTACCTTTGTAATGGGTCAAATAAGATTATGAACATAATTCTTTCGAACCTCTAATACATGAAATCTATTATAATCAATCATGATGGAAAAAGTTGATCGTGACTACACTGAACTTTTTGTGCATGTCAGCTGTCCTATCCTCCAAATATCGCATCATATCATGACATTCTCTTATTTATTAAGAAATTCTATGATATACCTTAATTTTTGCAATTCGCTCGTTCTTGTAAACATGGCATCTCGGTATACACTGCTCCTTTCTAACTCTGTATCATGTCAGTCCAGCACGTCGCTCCCTCATTTGACGCCCGAGGACGGCCTATCACATTGCAGGGGGGAGCATGTGACCTCATAATTCACTGGCATACGTGTCAGTTTTTCATTTGGAGAACTTTTACTTGGGAATAGCAAGGCTTAACGGTATATCATTTTCCAATTTGCATGGCTTGCTGTTTCAAAATTATCTCCGTGTTATGCTCTGCAAAAATTAGCAATAATTGTAACTCTAGACAAGCTTGTTGTTCCATCATTTTCTCTGTGGTTGCTAACAGCTTGAATAGCTTGTTGTTCCATTGCCGTCTCTATGTCTTTTTACAGTTTGCTAAGCATGGGAGGAAGATCAATTTGTAGAGAACCACAAGTGTTGACAGTCTCTGATGCCGCATGGGAAATTCTAACAAGGGCAGGTTGGATAGTTTATCTCGTTCATCTAAAACAGTCCAACGAGACCGTGGAAATTGAATTTTTGTAGAACCTGCAAGAATATCACTCCATGGTAAGAGGGAGACAGATAGCAGTCACCGAGGACATAATTGCAGAAGTTTCAGGACTGCCAACCATTGGATCTGTGTGGACTTTAAAGAAAGTAAGGCTGCGGGATGCCATCAAAATCTTCCAAGATGAAGCACAGAACCTAACTCGAAGTGGGAAGGGATTTTTACCAGCAGCTTTGGGAGAACCGTGGGTAGAATTGGTAAAGATCATTCAGAATTACATTACCTGTGAAGGCAGAAAAGACGTGGTAAGACCATGCCACCTTAAGCTCTTAGTTGTATTAAAGCAAAGATGCACTGTGAATTTTCCTGCGTTTTTAAATTCTTTACTACATGATGTTGCCCAAAGCATGAAAAAATCTCGCCACGTAGAATCGGTAGTAAGTCATCACGGGTTGATATGATTGATAGTTAGCCACAATCTTGCTCAACAACAGAGCAGCTGGGAAGAACTAATTTTTACAATAGACAGGGGACTGGCTTTGCCAGCCCCCAAACGAAAGCATGCTGCAAGTACATCAAATAGACCATTGAAACAGAGGAAATCTGTCAGATTGGCATGGATAAGAGGGAGGCTGGGAAATTCCCAAGGAAACACTAGTCAACCCATGGAAGTAGTTGATTCAGGGGACGAGCCACCCCCGCAATTGGAAGGAGGAGAGGATGAAAGAGAATTGAACGATGAGGGAGGAACAAAGGGAGAAACCAAACAATCTGGTCAGGCTAAAAAAGAAATAGAGCAATGTGAGGAAAGCCCATTGCAAAACCCGCTGCGAGAGGATGAATTGGCCCGGATTTTGGCCAACATGGGAGAATATACTCAACCTCTCAGCCCACTAAACCTCCACACTGAGGAAGAGCCACAAGAGCACTCTATTCGTAATAAGAGTGCATCCGAGGAGTTATGCGACGAGGAAGAAGAAGAAGAGAATCACTCCAGCCATGATGAAAGTGCATCTGGAGAGAAAAATGATGAAGATGAAGAAGAGGAACAATTTGTTCCAAGCCAGAATACACCGGAAGAATGTGATGAGGAAGAGAGGGGGGAAGAAGAAGTTACCCAGGGGATTGCAGAGCAAGCTAGGGTTTCTACCCTCGAACAACCCGATTAGCAGAATAATGAGGAAGCACCCCAGGAGAAAAATCAAGAAATTGGTCAAGAAGAAAGTCCAGGCCCAAGTGTGCGAACGGCTGTTCCTTCCAGTAAAACAGAGGAAATCAAAAGATTATGAAAAGAATAGCAAAGAATTCTTAATGTAATTGTGCGACTTCGACAACAAATCAGGATTCTGAAGATGGGGAAGAAAGCAAAAAGGACCTTAGTGGTAAGGAATGCAACCACTCCAGTGAAACCCCTTAGGAAAAATGTTAAGAGGACTCAGGTCCAGCCTGCTGTTCAAAATCAAAAGGAACAACATTCGGCTGTTACCCATGTCGAAATTCAAACAGATGACATAACGGCCTATGACAAGGAAATTCAGATAGAGGCACAATCCTCTGAGGAAATTCAAACCATGACTATGGAATGATGCAATAAGAAGATTCAAGTGAACCTCCCGCTTACAACTACTATGTGGGATAGTGACCCAAGGACAGTAACCCTACGAGATGGTTTGATGCAAGCCCAACAAGCAGTAGAAAAGCTTATAGAACAAACTGTCTCTTGGGAAAAGTATGAATAATTATAACAACAACTAAGGAATGTCAATTTATCCGAAAGCCAGGCTTTTTTAAGGATGGAGAAAGGAAGAAGAAAGAGTCACAAAGGTAACTCATAGGTTAGATGTGGTTATCAAATAAATGGATACCTTATGCTCTTTATACACTGACGTCCTAGCATGTAGAGCGCCTGCTAAGAATTATGCTTTGTTTTTAATGGAAAGATATTTGCAACTGAAAATTAAGGCTGTCAAAACAGGAGCCCCTATACAAATTAACACTATTGATGATTTCATAAATTGTTGTAAGCACTATGGGGTAAAGGTTCAGAGATTATTATGCGAGTTCTATTTGCACAACCTTATGTTAGATCAGGAAACGAAGCAGAATCCCAGCCCTTTTGTTGGGGATATCCAACTGTAGGCATTTATTTCGTTTGGAGTTAATCAAATAAAATGGCTTAAAGCCTATAATGCCTTCCAAAGACAAGAAAACGGATTATACTTATGGGTAAGAGCTGAGCCTAAAGATCCATTTCTATTATGGAATAAACATAGGAACCTGATGAGGACTCCGGGCATGATTGAAGCATTAGGACCCATTCATACAACAATCAATCGGCAAGAATAGAATAATTTTTTACCATCAAAGACCTTGCCATTGCAGCTGCTAAATTTCGATATCAAACTTCTAATCCGAATATCCAACGCAGGGAACCATTTAATTATGAAAACTTTAAGTTAGCTGCTGATTGCTTGAGCCTCTATGGTGAACTTATTTTGAGGGAAGGGCCATCTTGGTTAGGTTGTAGGTTCCGAAGTCTGGTCATTTGGCATCCCGCACCAGGATACCAATCCTTATACGAATTGACTGAGGGCCAGACAGGACATCTTTTTGAGCACCTAGCTAGGCATCATGGCTGTAGACCTCCTCATGAGATCTCGTCTCCAGCCTACTCTCTCACCGTCTTGCATGTCGACTACAATGTTTTCATGAGGGCATGAAAAAGGGTAAGCAAGGGGGTGTGTTGGGCACTGGAGAAGGTATGTTATTTTCATTCACTTTGTCATATTTTCTTCAAAACTCGCAACCTTTTCACATCATGAGCTAGGCATATGACAAAAGAATATGATATAATCTAGAAGATTTATATATATATGAAATAACTAATAATTACCCTTTTCTATGTAGAAAGAGGAGAAAACGGAAGACCATCATCCCAAAGGAAAGAATGAGACCAAGTTAACTGTTGTCCCTTTGACGGGGAACCGCGTTCAAACAAGGCGATCCAAATTGGAGCGTAATAGCCAGAAAAAGGAAAAGGAGATCTCCAACCGGAGCAAAAGGACAGAAGGATAACTGTAAATTAACAGCTTGACGAATCCCTTAGGATCCTTTGATCCTGAGGGATCGCTATATTATCAATCCTCTGTATTGTTGATATTGCCGTTTGGTTGTTATAAAAAGGGGTAGCACTGTTAGCTTGAGAGGGGAGAGAGAGGGAGAGAACTATTGTTATTTTCATGAAAGTTTCTTTGATGCTTGAAATTTGACCATCGACTCTCTTTAAAGAGCGATTCATTGTAACTCTGTTTAATGTTTCAATATAAAAACCTAGTTGTTGTTCTATCACTGATTCTGGAGTAAGCCTTAAGCAGTGAGTCCCTGGAGGCTAAGGGCCCGACCCTGGTGGATCACTCGCTCCTATATTATATCTCTGATTCATGTGTGGTTTGATTTCTTTCCTTTACTCTGTTCAGTAATCTGATGCGCTTTACTGTTTTACATATCATCTCTATTATATATCTATTTGACTAAATACTATTATTATCTACAAAGGGAATGCTATGTTATCATCCTAACTTTGTATCACATTGTTGTTCCTTTTTGATATAACACTGATGTTCCTTACAGATTGCCATTCGATTATAGTTCAACTGCACTGTATGTTCCCAAATCGGTACTACTGTATGATTTCTTCTTAAATTGTGACTGCTGTTTATTCGGAATTGTTGTTCTATTACAACTACTATTCCGTTATAATTGCTGTTACTTTATAGCTGTGATTCTTGCGTATTGTATCGAAGCTTAGATTACTGTTCTTTTTTATGTTAAGTGTGTCACGTGTTTAACTCAGGTTGTTATACATTCAGATTTGAGTTGTTGTTCTATACTTTATTTCTAATAGTCTATTATTCCATTTCTGTTTGCTGTTCAATTCGAAAGATGTTACTTAATTCCTGTAGATTATAATTATTGCTGCATTCATTTCTGTATATTAAGGGTTTGCTGTTCAATCCTGTTAAATAGAGATAGTTTTTGTTCTATTTCCTGTCATTGCAAGATTATCATTGCTTCGGTGTGCGGAAGGTCTGAGACTGTAGTGAACATCGACATACGCTGTCTAAGTTCCTAGTTTGATGATCCTTCCTTTGAGTGCCTTTTTGATTGAATCAGTTTATAGAGGGAAGAGTTACTGTTACTGTACCCTTGACTGATAAATTGTTGAAACTTTCTGAACAAATGATTTGAATCTTAAGTTTCTTTTTGAAAATAGATTTCATTCCAAGCATCCATTTACTGTCGTATTGAGAGCACTATACTAGTAGCATTACTCTGACAAATGACTACCTCAAACTGAGTACACTCTTTGAAATAAAAAATCGTTCCTGGATTGGCAATTAATGTAGAGTAAATAGAGGTGAAAAAGACCCTTTTTACTGCTCGAGAGCAAGTATATCAAGCTTCTTCTTCTCTCCTTGGTGAATTAGGGCTTTAACTCTTGCATTGACAACCTTGAGCTTTTCCCTTTCTATTTGGTTTCTTTGGAAATAATACTTTTCCATCTTTCTCTGAATGTTATTGTCCCTTTTGGCCTTGTCTAGGAGGTTTTCAAGATGGTTGTTCACCCTCTCAAGCCAATTCTCCTGGTTCTCATTGACCATTTTAGCAAATTGTTCATTTAGGGTGAGCTCATTAGCTAGTTCAACCTCTTTCTATTTTTCTAGCTCCAATGCTCTTTTTAGGCCTCTGGTCCTTGGCCTTCTTCTCGGCACCTGTTCCTCCAGCTGGTCACTATATTCTCCATATGCTTCATCGAGTAAAGCCTTAGCCTTTTCAGCCCCCCTCTTTTCCTTGATGAGTTGAATCTCCATGAGCTCATGTTTGGTCTCAAACTACTTGTTTTCCTGCTCATAGTATGAAATGATGTATTTTTCCCTCTGCAAGTTGACCTGGAGCTCCCCTATGAGTGCATTATTTTCTTTGATGACAATGTCTATGCTTTCACTGTCATCATGCTCACTCAGGTCAACTAAGTGAAAATCTCGTTCGGTCTCATGGAGGTCCTCCTCCTGCTGCCGGATCTTTGTCTATGTCATCTTCTCCTTGCCTTTCTGTACCTACTTTTCTGATGAAGAAGGCAAGGCCCCTCCCACAATCTATGGGGCAAACACTTGCCTATGTCCTCTTTGATAAGTATGTGTCAAAGTGCCCAAATCAGCCCCTTTAGGTTTGCTGACCTCAACCTGTTCAATGTGCTCTTGCTCTTTGAATTCATCTTTGTTAGGTGAATGAATATGCTCATGGAATGGTGATGATGGAGGTGATGGTGTGGTTGACTCATCAGATGAGGATGAATGATCTATGGGCTTAGATGGAGGAATGGAGGTGGAAGGATGAGATGATGAAGGGATGCTTTGAACATTCTGAGTAGATGAATGAGTGAATATGGGACTAGCTATGAAGGTGCTCCAAGAAATGTTGAGTTCCTTGAGATGATAAAGGACTATAATTTTAATGAGGGAATGATGAAAGAGACTCTTCATTTGATCTTTATACTCCCTCTTTTGGGAAATGTAGGCCATCTTGTCAACACTCTGAAGAGATAGTAGGGTATATTGAGCATTTTTACACTAGTGAAATGCATTAAAAGCCGAATATGATAAGAAAAGACCCTAGAAAATATATCTTCACATGAAAAATATTTCATAATAATCCTCATCATTGGGGCATATTTTTCAAGGAGGTGTGAAAAAGGAAAATAATCCCTTATTTCATTTCGGTACCTTGGTTTCATGTAAGGCTCATAATAATTCCTCTCCAAATCACCTTGTTTAAACCATTTCTCCCCAACATATGGGATCCCGGTGGCAGTTGATGTAATGGTAGTAGATAGAGTAAAAGTGATACCTACTAGAGTGACCTGATTGTCTTGGAGTTCATATATGAAGAGCCTAGTCAACTCAGGATGGTGTTGGACTGCCTGAACTTGCTCACAGAAATCATAACAGCCTAGCCATTTGAAGGATGTCACAGTCATAGGGGATGCTAAGAGTTCCCTAAGATCTGTGGGCTCAAATCTGTGTATCTAGCCTCCTTTGTGAGTTTTCTTGACCTCTGTTTCTTCTCTATCAGTTTCCTCTTCCTCATTGTGTGGTTTGTATTCCTCATTTGCCATGGTGTTAAATATCAAACCCTAAGGAGGTATGGGGTAGTGGGAATGTAGTTTTTGGAAATAGTAAATGGGGAAGGGTAAATATGAAGATGATGGGTGAAGGGATATATGTAATGGAGGGGGATATAGGGTAGTAGTATGATAGCTTTGGGGATGGGGGAAATTGTTTACAATATAGGGGTTTGGGAGCCTAGGTAGTTGTATCACCTAGGAATTAGGGTTTTCAGACAAAGGGTTAGAGGGTATATGGGATAAAAAGGTTTAGGGAAAGGGAAGGAAGGTGTAGGGGAGTGTATAAATGAGATTGAGAGTGAAAGGTAGTTTTTTGGGGGCGATCTAGGGTTTAGACATAGAATTAAACCAAATATTCAATTAAACCTTTAAAACACTTTGGGAGTGACTTGAGGATGAAGAAAAACACATTCCTTAGCTACTATTTAATTGTTTGGAGGTTAAATGCACCTTGGAGGAGCTGAGGAGGTGACTATCTCCTTCCTGGACAAACGCACAGCACCAATGCAAAGTGCATAGTGCCTCAGGCAAGAATGCTGGGCCTTAAGGAAACGTGCAACTCATTAAGAAAATGTGCAGCGTCGGGTAAACACACAATGCCAGAAGAGAACGCGTAGTGCCAGAAGAAAACACGTAGTGCCTGCTCTGTTATGCTATTTTTCACCCTGAGCTATGAAAATGTTTTCTTGGGGTTTGCTCAATTAGTGGTAATAGGCAAATGAGGATGAGTTTGAAGCCAAGAAGTCCTTTATAGCTGAGTGAATTTGATATTTTAGATTGAAAACCCACTTTCTAATGTTTCATTTCACCTTTTTGACCTCTTTGCTAATTTCATTTCTGACTTTTTCCTTTGCAGGTGGATGATGTTGAAGTTTTGGCAATCTTTACTTTTAAATTTTGCTTGGATGATATTGGCAATAGAGTTTGAATAAACAGCTAGGAATAGTGACTTATTACATATGATAAGCATAAAATTACATAAATAAATTAAATTATTACGTCTCTCTTTTTGAAATAAAATTACAATTTGAAACAAAACTTTTACTTTTGGAATGCAAATTAGAGCTCTAGCAACCATAGTTACATGTTTGAAAATACTTTTCGAATGAAAATGGATATTATTTCTTTCATTCTCATGCTTTTTGATGGCCTTTGTAGTGAAATGGTGTTTTATTGGACCTTGAAAAAAATGAAACCTAGAAACCTAATGAAACCTTGAGTGAGGAGACTTCATGTAGACTTGACTGACATAAGACATGATGAAATGAGCTCTTAAAATGAATGTATGCTTAGTAAGACACATGAAGGTGGGTCAAAAAATATTGATTTTTTGAGGGAGAGTGGGATTTTGACTTGGGCTACCATCAGTGAGTAAATTTTTGAATGAGGACCTAGGTGGAATGACAAAAAATTACAACATGGGACACTAATATGATACAAAAGAGGAGTTTTGATCACTAATGGCAGTATGCAGATACTAACTCTAACAGCGGCCTTATTCAGGATGGCAACTCCTTGGAGGTGTCAAGAACACCGTAGACCAAGTGCCTAACCATATGGGCCAATATGGTCAAAAACTTAAACTTAAATGCATGAGTAAATGCTCACAACTCAAATAACTCAAAATGACTCAAAAATGACTTACATGAATAAGGAATGAATACTAAAAATGGCATAAAATCAATGAAGCTCTGTGGCCTTCATTTCGGGCTCTGAACTCCAGTGATCTTCGACTTCACACTTGTAGAAAATTAAACTGTATGTATAATGAAACCAGGACATCAGAAAAGATAGTTTTTCAAGAGCCTACCATTGATTGGTCCTCCTAAGCATGGTTCTCCATTCATCTCATCTAGCAAGAAATCATTTTGTCCTAAAAAAGATGAAATCTGATAAGGGCCTTTCCATAGGTTTTCAAATTTACCATGCTTACCCTTGTCTTCGTTTCTGGCATCCCACCAAAGCACCACATCTCCAATTTTGAAGTCATATTCCTTTGTTTTCCAATCATAGATTTTATTTATCCTCTCATGAAGCTTAGAGGTGTTCTGAAATACCTCATCCCGTGTCTGTTGTAGGTGAATCATTTGATTGATCCAGTACTGAATATCATTTTCTTCACTTCCTGCTTTTTGTAACAATTTCATGACTGGTAATGCTAATGATGAGGGAAAAACAATATCTACTCCATACACAATATGAAAAGGAGAAAGCCCAAGAGATTTCTTACTACTCACCCAATCTACCCATAATGCATTGATTAGCTTTTTGTGCCAATTCTTTTTGTTTGCCTCCAACATTTTCTTGATGATGTTGATTAAGGATTTATTGGAGGATTCTGCCACACCATTTCCTTGCAGATAGTATGTTGTAGAATGTCCCAACTTAATGTTGTATTTGTCATAGAACTCATTCATCTTTTTGGACATGAATGCTGCCATGTTGTATGTGATAATCTTATTAGGACAACCAAAACAGGACAAGATATTAGTTTCTAAAAACTGAATGAAAATTGAATATGTTGCTTGTCTGGTTGTGATCGCTTCGATCCACTTAGTAAAGTAGTCTATAGCTAGCAATATCCACTTTTGTTGTGCGGATGATGATGGATTGATCTAACCTATGAAATCTAGGCCACACTGCTGAAAAGGTGCATTAACTGATATAGGTTGTAGAGGCAAAGGAAGAAGCTTTATTTTACCTTGGAAAACTTGACATTCGTGACAACTCATCACTGCCCTGTAGATATCTGCAAAAAGTGTAGGCCAATAGTAACTCGATCTTAGTACTTTGTTGGCCGTGGTATTCTAGTACAAGTGGCCCCCACAATCTCCTTTGTGCAAGTCATTTATTACCTCTTTAGACTCATCATCAGTCAAATACTTCAGCAACACACCTGCAAGATCTTTCCAATAAAGTGCATTGTCCATGATACAATATTTGGAAGCCTTCAATTTCAATGACCTTCTCTTAGCCTTGGGCATGCCTGGAGGGGGATTTATATGTTGAAGCACATAAATAATATCAAAATATCGTGGGGATGATAGAAATATTTCAGATACTTGAATGAGATCCACTTCTTCTTGATTGTTGGACCATGCTACTACGAGGTTGATATCTAGAGCATGAAGGTTTGATTCGGCCATGAGTTTGGCTAAGCCTTGACCCTTGATCAGATTGGTAGGCTTGATCTCAAGATCATATTCTAATAATGCTGCTATCCATCTACCTCTCCTACCTTTCGGGTCATTTTGCACAAGAACTTCATTCACCGCTACATTATGCACATAAGAAAGAGTATGCGAATGTAAAATGTAAAATCTGAAAACTTTCATTGCCTTTACCAAAGACAAGGCTTGTTTCTCAATGATGTTGTACTTGAGGGTTGCATCCCTGATGTTGTGACTAAAAATTGCTATTGGAAGCTTGGTTTTATCCCTTTTTTGCATTAGTACTACTACCATGGTATGCTCAGAAGAAAATGAAAATATAATAAAATCGTCGGAGTAATAAGGACTAATTAAAACAGGGGTAGTGGTTAAGGCAAGATTTACGCATGAAAAGACTTGAGGGATTCTTTGGACCACTTCACCTCATTATCCTTTTTCAACATATTGGTCATTTCTCTAAGATGTTCATCCAAATTAGGAATAAATTTGCATAAGAAATTCATCTTACCATTGAATGCTTGGATTTCTTTCTTGCTGCGAGGGAAGTCAATTTGTTGAATGGCTTCTACTCATGAAGGGTCAATTTGAATGCCGTCCTTTGAAATGATGTGGCCGAGAAGTTTGCCTTCCTCCATAGCAAACAAAATTTTCTTTGGATTGAGAGAGATCCCAAAATTTCTATGTTTCTAAAAAATGACCCTTAAATGATGAAAATGTTCATCATCTAAATGCAAAAATATGGTTACATAATTTAAGTATACAACTAAGAAAACATATTTTTCATCTGAAAAGGCTATGTCCATGGCACACTGAAAAGTGGTCCCTGTATTTTTGAGACTAAATGGCATTTTTTCATATTTAAATGTACCCCAAGGTGTGGTGAATGTTGTCTTGTCCTGATCATCTTCATGAACTAAAACTTGAATGCAACCGGAGTAACCATCCAAGAGTGATAGCAGGGAAGCACCAACAACTCTCTGAAGGATATGGTCCATTTTGGGAAGAGGATAATTATCTTTCAGAGATACTTTGTTCATGTTTATGAAGTCTATGTAGAGCCTAATTTCTCTGGTCTTCTTTCTCGTTAGGACTATATTTGATATCCAATCAGAAAATTTGATAGGAACAATGATGCCTGCCTTGTAAAGTCTGTTAACTTCTTTCTCTATGGATGGCAACAACCTTGGGTTAATCCTTCTTAGCTTTTATCTGAAGGGATTTTGATTGGGCTTAATCGGGATAGTATGCTGAATTATTTTCTTGTCATACTCCTTTAAGTCTACATAATCCCAAGTGAAAACATCAGAAAATTCAGACAATAAATGAATGTATTTCTCTTTTACCTCGGGAGACAATGTTTTGGACAACTTGATCATTTTTGGTTTGTCTATTGTTCCAATGTTCATGTTTTCCACACCTTTATCAGTTGGTACTAATGTAGGCTCCTTGCTACATCATCTTGATGAAACAAGTCTTGCAAAGGTACAAGACCTTTTGGAATATTGTTGTCCTTCAGTTGCAATATATCAACTTGGGTTGCCTCAATGACTTGATCATCCTCATCGTAAACATCATCCATGGAACAATTTTCAAACTCTCCTTCACTCTGAAGAAAGCTATCCCCTGTTTTTCATCCCAGAATACTTGCCAATATCGTAAGTTGTAAGGAACAGAGGGCCAATGCTTCACATGAATCTCAAACTTCTTGTTTGAAAAGATGGGGATTTTGAAAATACTTGCAACTGTAGCTAATGAATCGGCCATAAGATTCTAACTCCTTGGTACAAGTGAAAGTGCCTATTTAGGAAACATCCTAAGAATTTCTAAAACCACACTTCGATATTTCTTTCATTCACGGATGATGAGCTTGATATTCACCTTTGACTTGCTTGATCACAAGTTCTGAATCACCATACACTGAACTTTTTCATGCACCTAACCTTTTCAAGATCTTTAAACCTATGATCAGCGCTTCGTACTCCACCTCGTTGTTAGTGCAATCAAAATCTAACTTGTATGAGCATAATATAACATTCTGAGGGAGATTACCTTGCTGATGATGTGGACTTTGAATCAAAATACCAATATCTTCTCCATCTTTCCCAAGAGCACCATCAAAGTCCATGGTCCAAAGGCTATGTTCCTCTTCCAAGGGATATACATCTTGTTTCTGTTTTGGGTCAATTTTCTGAACTCTCTTCAGAGTGTTCTGAATTTTCCATTATCTTATCTGAAGATTGTTCTAAGCCTTTATCTGCCTTGTCCGATGGCTGTTCTGATGAACTTGGAAGCTTTTCTTTTTCCTGATCTAAAACTGTCCTTATACAATTGAAAATTTCGGGTACATATTTAATTTCCATAAATTGACTATCTAAATCATTCTTTCCATTATCATTATATAAAATAAATGACTCTAAATCTGTATGTAGAACATTTATAGGATGATTATTGGGCTTCTCCTTGCTAGTTATCATGAATTTCATTTTGGTTTCTCGGTAAAACTTCCTCAATTTCCTGAAAACTGTGATGGTGGCATAGGAGAAGTCTAATTGCAGTGTGCCTCTTAGTTTTTCTCCCCAGGATCTTGACAATAACAACTCAAACCGCGATGGTATGTCAACAACCACCACATCCATTAAAACATTCTTTGTCGTGATTTGGTCCAAGGATACTACCAAATCTTTGATTAGACCAAGACAACGGACCTTACCGGAATCAAAAAGAGTAAAAGTCATGATACTCACGATTTATATCTAGACTCAACCTTTCCATGATGGCCTTGGGCATTATAATTATGGAAGGCTCCAGAGCGAAGCATGGAGTTATGAAGAATGAACTGATAGATTCTTAAACTCAGATAAAATGGAGGAACATCACTATCTCCTGACTGAGCATCTATGGCTAGACCAAAAATTAATTCAGGTTGGTCATCTTCAATATTAACCATATCAAACATAGGATCAAATTTTAGCATTTTAACTATATCAAACTTGTAATGGATATTTTTGACAAGCTCAGTAAGAGGGGTTGACACTTTCAACTTAGAAATTTCAGTTTCTAAATTGAATGAGCTAGATTTGCCTACCTCTTTTTGGATGGTATCTCTTTTCTCAGGTAGATCTCTTGGTGTCCTATCCTTCTTCTGACTATCAGGGTCTTTGCTTGGATTACTTGTAGATGCTTTGTTTACTATGCTTTGGTTAGTTGTTGTCATCTCTTTACCTTTTCTTTGATTTCCTTGAGGATTTATTTTTGGTTGAGTATCCTTCTGTTGTGATGTTCTTTTCTGAATGGGAGTGATTGGGACATCTCTATTTCCCAAGGAATATTGATTTTGCTGAGAGTTGAGTGCATTTAAGTATCCTCTTTGATAATCATTAGATTGAGTTTCCAATGCATTGTCATTTGCCAATATATAGTCTTCATCCTTAGGATCCTCCATCTCCTCAACATACTTCTCATTTTCAGTCAAGAAAATGGGATGGTAATCTTCTCTAAAGAAGTGATTTTCCTTGACAATGGGGTCTATTTCATCATCAAACTCTCCTTAAGCATAGTAATGCTGCAAGGGTGTCCGAATTGGCTACTGAGATGTCGATGCTTCAGAATATTTCTTCTCTCTTTGTTTTATCCTGTACTGAGGTTGCTGCTGGTTTCTAAAGTTTGGATTTCTAACTTGTGGCTCCTGAGGTCTATCTGAATTTATCATGCGGCTGGCCATTCTCTCCATGGTTTTGATTAGTTCACCTAGTTTAAGATTGGTGGAAGAAGAAGGTTCTTCTTTGATGGTTACTCTTTTTTCCAGTTTCTCATGTTTCAACTGAGACTTTTTAATCATCAAGTTCGCTTCCACACTCACTGCATTATTCTGCATTTCTTCTAGAGTTGGAGCATCTCTTTCTTGTAGTTGATAAGCCATCTTTGGATCAAAAGCATCCGGGTAATTTTGAAGTGCCAAATCAGGTGGAGGTTTCATGTTATCTGGAATGGAATTTTAGATCTGATTAAACCTTATAGTGAACTCCTGAACCGTCTCATTAGGATTCCTTTTCAATGTATTTTATTCCGCCAAGATCTGCAATGGATTCTTCTTTTCCTGCCACCTGGCTAAGAACAACTCATTTAACCTTTGAGAAGTATCAATAGAGCATGCTTCGAAACCATGAAACCATTTTTCACATCTCCACAAAAACTTTGGGCCATTAGCCTCATTTTAGCATCATCTTCATCAACCTCTTCTAAGTCAATGAAATCAGCTATCTTGTCAATATGCTGTTGTGCTATGACTCTCGAGCTTCCATCAAAAAAGGAAGTCTCTGGCCATAGGTCTGAGGGAAAGCTGCCAAATGACCAGGTAATACTAAGGGTGCAAATCTTGCCATGACTTCTGAGGAATGGTGAATGGGAACTGCAATGGGTTGTGTTGGTTGGGATGAAGATGAAGGTGTCGATATGGATGCTTTCGGAGGTGTGGTAGGGGATATGGTAGAAGACAAGCTTTCAAGTTGATATTGAATATAGGCCTTTTTTGCAGTGACTTGTAATTGATCACTTAGGCTTTGAAGTTTCTCAAAATTAGACCAAACCTCGTGCTCAAGTTTTGAAGATTGAGAAGCGACAGAAGGTTGATTAAAAAAAGACTTTGAGGCAGAAATGTACAAGTCAAACTTTGTGGGATCAAAAAATTCTTTAGTAAGACAAGACTCAAATTTTGAATGAAATAGGGATAGCTCGAATTTAATGCCAAACATAATATCCTCGATACTAAGTATCTGATCTGGAAAGGAAGTGGTCCTTTCCAATTTTGTGCTTTCAGTCTCGGGGAAAGTGACTTTAGGCTTTCTCAACAATCTTTTAGGGTCATCAACTGGAGAAGGAAGATTTGGGTCAGGGTTTGACCTGGTATATCTTTTCGGAGCCAATATCTTAACAGGGTCACAAACTATATGAGGAAAAAGAACTAAGACTTTGAGCTGAACAAAGATCTTTTCAAAGGAAAGTCCTCAAAAGAGAAACATTAAATTGGTAATGATTGAGAGCTTACCAATGGATTGAAGTCTGATTTGAACTTGTGACTTGTAACCTTCTTCACTTTTTTGAACAAGCTCTGATTGTCTTCGACTGAATCAACTAGATCAGGATGCAGAATTTTTCCTTGTTTGTCTCCTCCACGGTAGCTCTACAATCTCGAAACTACAGCTAAAAAATCAACCTTTATGAAGCTTAGTCCTGTCATCTAGAGGACCAAACTCAAATGATAACTAGTTGTACACCTAGGGAAAATGAACCTTTCATTCCTCGGCAACGACGCCAGTATGTTATCACACCTACGGATCTCCAAGGCTGAGGAAGAGTCTGACTGAGGTAACCACAGACCAATATTTTGACTTGGTAGCTAGCCCTACAAGGCCGGAGAGGGCTCTCCCCAAAGAATCACAACCAAGGGGGCTGGATGGATTAGGGTTCTAGGCTAGATATAAAGTGCATAGTGTTATTTGATTTGATTTTGATTGGGGTAGTCACTGGATGAGTGAATTAGGTCAGAGAGTGAACTAGTCAGGGAAAAAGAGAATAAGAATTGTAGACATTTGATGGGGCAAGGTAGGAAAGTTACTTTAACACTTTGTAGTATAGTGATGAAATGGTTTAGATTGATGAGATGCTAAAAAGAGCATGAAAATCATGAATTCTTTTTAAACTGAAGAAATGAAACAATTTATGATGATTTTCCCAAAACAGAGCATAGATGATGAATTCTGCTTATCACACCTTGAAAATAAAACATATTTAAAGTGAAATGGATCATGAAATTTATAAAACATTCATACATATGTAATTGAAGAGGAAACAATATCAAAATACCATGCCACGGGAATCCCACCAAAATAGCTGCAACTCATCCAATATATTTCATGCTAAAGTCTGAAACACTAATACAACATCCAATAGAGTCCAACCTATATAATGACTAAGAAATTTCATGATATAGGACTCAAACCAACTCACCCTAGCCTCAGGGGTCGAATTTGTGAGAGGAGGAGCAGTTACAATAAAAACTGAACTGATAGCTACAGTGTAGGGTGGTCAAACTGACTCATCCCTAACTTAAGAAAACTAATTCATTACAAGTCATGGAGGTTTAACTAATGTAATTACCCTAGGTAACAGTAAATACATAATAATTACATCAAACACATCAACTACATCAGTAAAACAATGATTTCCCATAGGTAAAAATCAATTTTGGAGAGAAACAGTGAAAAACTGGGCCAATTGTCAAACGCGCAGTGCCATCTTCAAGCTGACTTTTACCTACCTTCCTGATGTCCAAATTGAGCCTAGGATAGATCATTGGAAAACTTATCCTATATAGTTTCCAAAAATTCCCTTGGTTTTCTAAATGGGATTTATTTGACCCCACAAAACTCCATTCTCCCAAGACTACTCAAATGTGCAGTGCCTGGTCCAGAAATGAGGTAGAAAAATTATTTTTAGGCCGTTTTTTACCTTTTTCACTTGCCAGTTTTGCTTCCTAGGACTGGAAACATGGTTTTACTAGATGTCTTGTTCCTTATGAATCCATTGGTGTCTTCCATTCCTCCAAAAAGTTCCTCAAAATGGTGCGCAACGCCTAGGGCGCTGCACGTTTGACCAAATAGTTGATATGAAATTGCCTCAAAAAAGACAATTTTATAAAAAATAGTCAAAAGCCTTCAAAATTGGGCAAGAAGCTGATGTTTAATGTTGCTAGGCATGGAGTGAAGCCTCTACAAGTATATGCAACTTATTCTTCTCTCCTTGGTGAATTAGGGCTTCAATTCTTGCATTGGTAGCCTTAAGATTTGCCCTTGCTATTTGGTTTCTTCGGCAATAATACATTTCCTTATTTCTCTGAATGTTATTGTCCCTTTTGGCCTTTCCTAGGAGTTTTTCAAGATGGTTGTTCACCCTCTCAAGCTAATGCTCCTGGTTCTCATTGATCATTTTGGCAAATTGTTCATTTAGGGTGAGCTCATTGGCTAGTTCAGTCTCTTTCTATTTTTCTAGCTCCAATGCTCTTTTTAGGCCTTTGGTCCTTGGCCTTCTTCTTGGCACCTGCTCCTCCAGCTGGTCACTATATTCTCCATATGCTTTATCAAGTAAAGCCTTAGCCTTTTCAGCCTCCCTCTTTTCCTTGATGAGCTGAATCTCCATAAGCTCATGTTTGGCCTCAAACTACTTGTTTTCCTGCTCATAGTATGAAATGATGTATTTTCCCCTCATCAATTTGACATGGAGCTCCCCTATGAGTGTATTCTTTCCTTTGATGAAAATTCTTGTGCTTTCACTGTCATCATGCTCACTCAGGTCAACTAAGTGAAAATCTTGTTCTGTCTCATGGAGGTCCTCCTCCTACTATTGGATCTCTGTCTCTGTCATCTTCTCCTTGCCTTTCTGTACCTTCTTTGCTGATGAAGAAGGAAAGGCCCCTCCCACAATCTGTGGGGAAAAAACTTGCCTATGTCCTCTCTGATAAGTATGTGTCAAAGTTCCCAAATCAACCCCTTTAGGTTTGTTGACCTCAACCTGTTCAATGTGCTCTTGCTCTCTGAATTCATCTCTGTTAGGTGAATGAATATGCTCATGGAATGGTGATGATGGAGGTGATGGTGTGGCTGACTCATCAGATGAGGATGAATGATCTATGGGCTGAGATGGAGGAATGGAGGTGGAAGGATGAGATGATGAAGGGATGCTTTGAACATTCTGAGTAGATGAATGAGTGAATATGGGATTAGCTATGAAGGTGCTCCAAGCAATGTTGAGTTCCTTGAGATGATAAAGGACTATAATTTTAATGAGGGAATGATGAAAGAGACTCTTCATTTGATATTTATACTCCCTCTTTTGGGCAATGTAGGCCATATTCTCAACACTTCGGAAAAGATAGTAGGGTATATTGAGCATTTTTACCCTAGTGAAATGCATTAAAAGTTGGATATGATAACAATGGACCCTAGAAAATCTACCTTCACATGAAAAATATTTCATAATAATCTTCACAATTGGGGCATATCTGTCAAGGAGGTGAGAAAAAGGAAAATAGCCCCTTTTTTCATTTCGGTACCTTGGTTTCATGTAAGGCTCATAATCATGCCTCTCTAAATCACATAGTTTAAACCATTTCTCCCTAACATCTGGGATGCCGGTGGTAGCTGATATAATGGAAGTAGATAGAGTAAAAGTGGTACCTGCTAGAGTGACCTGGTTGTCTTGGAGTTTATATATGAAGATCCTAGTCAACTCAGGATGGTGTTGGGATGCCTGAACTTGTTCACAAAAATCATAACAGCCTAGCCGTTTGAAGGATGTCACAGTAATAGGGGATGGTAAGAGTTCCCTGAGATATCTGGGCTCAAATCTATGTAACTGGCCTCCTTTGTGAGCTTTCTTGACCTCTACTTCTTCTCTATTAGTTTCCTCTTCCTCATTGTGTGGTTTGTATTCCTCATCTTCCATGGTGTTAAATATCAAACCCTAGGGAGGTATGGGGTAGTGGGAATGTAGTTTTTTGGAAATAGTAAATGGGGAAGGGTAAATATGAAGATGATGGGTGAAGGGATATATGAAATGGAGGGGGATATAGGGTAGTAGTATGATAGTTTTGGGGATGGGGGAATTTTTTTACAATATAGGGCGTTTGGGAGCTTAGGTAGTTGTATCACCTAGGACTTAGGGTTTTGGGACAAAGGGTTAGAGGGTATCTGGGATAAAAAGGTTTAGGGAAAGGGAAGGAAGGTGTAGGGGAGTGTATAAAAGGGATTGAGAGTGCAAGGAAGTTTTTTGGGGGAGATCTAGGGCTTAGATATAGAATTAAACCTTTCAAACACTTTGGGAGTGACTTGAGGAGGAAGAAAAACACATTCCTTAGCTGCTACTTACTTGTTTGGAGGTTGAATGCACCTTGGAGGAGCTTAGGAGATGATTGTGGCCTTCTTGAATAGATGCGTAGTGCCAATGCAGAGTGTGTAACACCTCAGGAAAGTGCATAGCGCCTTAAGAAAATGCGCAACTCTAGGTGGAAATGCGCAACTCCAGGCAAACGCGCAGCGCCTGCTCTATTTTGCTGATTTTTGCCTTGAACACTAAGAAGGTTTTCTTGGGGTTTGCTCAATCAGTGGTAAGAGGAAAATGAGGCTGAGTTTGAAGCCAAGAAGTCCTTTATAGCTGAGTGAATTTGATCTTTTAGATTTAAAACCCACTTTCTAATGTTTCATTTCACCTTTTTGACCTCTTTGCTAATTTCATTTTGACTTTTTCCTTTGCAAGTGGATGATGCTAAAGTTTTGACAATATTTACTTTTAACTTTTTCTTGGATGATATTGGCAATAAATTTTGAGTAAACAACAAGGGATAGTGACTTATTACATTTGATAAGCATAAATTACATAAATAAATAAAATTATTACATCTTTGTTTTTGAAATAAAACTACAATCTCAAACAAAATTTTTACTTTTGGAACGAAAATTAGAGCTCTGGAAACCATAGTTACATGTTTGCAAATCATTTTTGAATGAAATAGGATATTATTTCTTTCACTCTCATGCTTTTTGCTGGCCTTCTGCAGTGACATGGTGTTTTATTGGACCTTAAAAAAAATGAAACCTAGAGACCTAATGAAAACCTTGAGTGAGGAGACTTCATGTAGACTTGACTGACATAAGACATGATGAAATGAGCTTTTAAAATGAATGTATGCTCAATAAGACATAGGAAGGTGGGCCAACAAATATTGATTTTTTGAGGGAGAGTGGGATTTTGACTTGGGCTACCATTAGTGAGTAAATCTTTGCTTGAGGACCTGGGTAGAATAATAAAAAATTACAACATGGGACACTAATATGATATAAAAGAGGAGTTTTGATCACTGATGGCAGTATGAAAATATTGATTCTAAGAGAGGAGTTTTTGACTATTTTAGCCAACTGTGCAGTTCTGGGAGGTAGAGAACACTTGGGGATTATGAAATTGTGAAAATCAATAGCTCAGGGGTTGATAATGAGCTCAGATATTGTGTAATGTGTAGTTGGGGCCAAGCAGGAGGGTTGGTTTGCACAATTCTGGGGGCCAAGGTTCGGGCTTGAGCACTGGAACTTCGCAGCGCATAGCCCTGGGAGATAAGAACTGTGCATTGCATAGTTTTAAGGGGAAGGGTTGTAGCTTGAGGGCTAGAAATACACAATGCACAATTGAGGAAGGTCAGATGAGGCTAAGTTACTAGGAATATTCTAAAAATTGGCTGTGTGGGATCATTGAGCTAGTGTGGACAATGATATGACTTGACTGTGATCACACACTTAGAGAACTTAACAACACAAAGACATAGATAATCCAAAACAACAACAAATTTCCCTTAGTGCAAAAACTTTGCAATGACTTACAATAAGTGCAACACTAAAGATACACTTTGCGATGCCTGTGACGACACTTGTGTGACAATTCTTAGAACTTTTGAAATGAGTGTGAAATATGTTTACATGGTTAGATAAAATCATTTTCATAAACTTAACCCATTAAAACCATAAAAATAAGCTTATACACATTGTGCGACAGCTAACATGTGAAAAGATGACTTTTTCCTTTCCCATAAAAGGGACCAAAATATTAGGAAAAACATATGGAATAGATTTCAATGTTTACTATGAGATTATAGAAGAGCAAGGTAGGTTCTGAAATTTGGTGCAAGAATTTTTTTCGGAGGGTGTTGTAGCAACAAAAACAATGGCACAACACTAGAAGCAACAACAACAAGAAGACGAGGAGATGACCAAAGGTATGATAACAATGGAAGAGATGAAAGAAGAAGAAGAGATGCTCCAAGTGACCATGAAGAAGATCGAATTCCTTAGAAGTAAAACAAACCAAATATTCATAATCCATGCATGAAGAATGTGTTATCCATCAGGATTCATATATTAAGTAAAATTTCTCAAACACATGTATACAATGAACACCACTAGCTTCAATAGTGGAGCGTTGGAGCCACTCCTCGCTCCCCAAAAGAACTAAATTGTGCCTCTAATGCCTGGCAGGAGGAGCCAAGATGAAAATTACTTTTCTCATACAATGAGGGTGTATATATAACTTATGGGGTGATGGTTCACCTCCCTTGTGACTCTTCGACTATCCTCATGACTGTTTGACTTCCTATGACTTTTCAACTTTACACGACTATTCATATTCTGATTGTGTCCTTTGGATTTCCACTTTACAATACATTTTTGAATAAATTATTATCTAATCAACAATAATGATGTTGCATACGACAACTCATGGCATGAAACTACTAACATGGACTGCTTGATGATAGGGAAATGTCAAGCCACTTTTTCTTCTCCTTGCTGTGTGTCTTCTATCCACCCCCATATCGATTAGAGGTAAGGAGTCTTTAGCGATATCAAGTCTTGAGTTGTGGTTGCAAAATGGTGTCCCTCTTCTTTCGCTTGATTGATCAACTTTCATACTCAGCTACAAAGATGTATTTCAACATGTTTCCCTTCTCCATCTCCTTCTTCGTCATCCTGTCATGGTATGATAGAGTACTTGCATCTGAAATTCACTCATGACAAGATGAAATTAGTCCGATAAACCCTTAGTCTATGATGGTGCATGTTGATCCATTAACTTATCCAAAACTAGGTTGAAGGCTAAGGGAGAATCTAGGTGACTATGAAATTGTACAACTTGGGAATTTAGAGGTGAAGCATGAGCCTTGAGACTATGAAATGCTTACTTCAGGAAGGACAGGGCACATAGATTGCATATTTTTGAGACCTAGTGAGATAGGCTGAGGGGTTTTGCATTTATTCAGCCAACTGCATAGTTTTGGGAGGTAGTGAAGACATGAGATTTTACAATTTCACATCTCAAGAGCTCATGGGATGAGCTTGAGCTCAGAGATTGTACAATGTGCAATTGGGGCCAGGCTAGAGGGTTGATTGCGGAATTATGGGGGCCAAGGTCTAGGATTGAGCATTGGAATTACGTAGTTCACAGTCATGGGAGGCAGGAACTATGCATTACATAGTGTCAAGGGGAAGGGTTGCATATTGAGGGCCAAAACTATGCAATCCACAATTGAGAAAGGTTGGATGAGGCTAAGTTGCTGGGAAATGTTTGAGAATTGGCTAAGTATGGGATCGATGAGATGGTTTGAATAGTGATATGACTTAACTGTGATAAAAAACCTAGAACACTTAAAGAAACAACAACATAGATCATCTAAAACACATGATCAACATAGTTTCCTCAATGTGACAACTTTGTGATGACTTACGATAAGTGTGACACTAACGATACATTATTGCGACGATCATGACGATACTTGTGTGAAAATGCTTAAAAGTTTGGCAATAAGTACAACATATGTTTACATGGTTAGCTCAACTCATTTGCACAAATATAACCCCTTAAAACCACCAAAATAAGATTATACACATTGTGTGAATCTAACATGTAAAAGTACAACATTTTTCCTTTGTCACAAAAGGGACAAAAAAACTTAGGAAAAATACATGGAATGGATTTCAATGTTTGCGACAACACTATACAAGACAAAGGCAGGCTCTGAAATTTGGTGCATGCCAAAATTTTGGATGGTTTTGTAGCAACAACAATACTTGGTGACACACTATTAAAATTATAGCTTCTCTAACTTGGTTAATTCTTCTGTGCAGTGTCTTATTTCTTCAGGGAGTATTGATTCATTGTGCATATTACTTTGGTCTCCCCACTTACTCTGTGAGTAAACATGGTCCCCTTTTTTCCTTCTTGATTAAACATAGTCATAAGATTCAACAATATAAAAAATGTTTCAAGTTGGAAAGGTTAATGTAGTTCACAAGGTTTAGATTTTCAGACTATATTTTTTCATCTCTAGTGTTGCTCTGCTTCTTGTAGGCATGGAGAGTACCTCGACAGAGTCACTATAGGAACACAAACATTTCTCTCCTGCCAGCGAGCTTGGACAATACCTTGGTGGAGTTAGTTGCTTCACCTCTCTACGTAGGAAGCCTTTCTCTTATTTCACCTTTATTTATATATTTAACGAGGACTTTGCATTGACACTTATTCATTTTATGGGAAGAAGAGGGATTCTGACTTATTGAGAGAAGGAAAGGTTGTTCCTTCATAGAAGCATATAGAGACCTCTGCTTTACGTTTTCTCATTTGGATTTTTCCCCTTTTTGTCATCTACTTATTTGATATCCATGAAAACAACGAAACATAAAGAACCAAGTGTGGCATGGTATTTCCAGAATAGACATAGGTATCACGATTTGACCAAAAATCTCCTTACAAACAGATCATATTTTCCATTAGAACTTCATTGACCAAAATATATAACCAACACAAGGAAGGAGGACCAAAGATTAGCCAAATATTGTGGTGTCACAAGACTCTTTACAACTCAACCACACATAAATAAGCCCAAACACACATTCACACATAACACTTATTTACACAAACAAAAAAAAATACAAGACCAAACCACAATCAAACATAAAAAGACTATGTACATAGCACGGGGCACGACATGAGATCATCATTTAAAATAATGTTTCAATTCTTGCCCATTAATAAGAAGAGAGTCAATCTTCCCATCTAGTGATTGCAGATGATATGTGTGTTGACCAAGAATTTTGTGGATGGTAAACAATTTGTTCCATAGGGATTGGAATTTGTCCCACTTCAAGACTAAGTCCCCCAAATTAAATTCATTCTTCCCTAGAGACTTCTTGTTGAACCACCTCTTAATGCAACTCCGGTGAAGAGAAAAGTTTTATTTTTCTTTTAGTCTTTCTTCCTACAACTTACGAATGGTGTCTATCCTACTCTAAACCAATAAGGAAGGCTTGCCTTGAGATCCCTGTGAGAGTTCAAGGGAAGGTAGGTAGATGTTCAGAGGTATGATGGATTCTTTTCTGTACACCAGGAAGTAAGGAGATGTATTTAGGGAGGGTTTTGGTGTGACTTGGTTAGCCCATAAGGCATTCACCAAAGTAGAGTTCTAGTTGCTCTATTAAGAGAAAATGGTTTTCTTGAAAATACATATGGGGTTCTTGTTTGTAGACTCTGCAAGACCATATCCCTATGGATAGTAGTTATCCGAATTATTCAATACAATTCCATTTTTCAATGCAAAGTCATATAATTTTAGTGATGAAAAATACATTTCATTGTAAAAAAAAGGTGAAGTCAGAATGCTAAAACCTGGAAATGATGTTAATCTTGAGAAAGTTCATGACTTCTTGATCATTCACCTATTTGAGCAGAACTGATTTTTCCCACTGTGTGAAGTAGTCTATGGAAGTGAGAATGTAGTGGTTCTTCTTTGAAAAGTTCATAAACATTTCACCAATCACATCCAAGACCCATTGTTGAAAAGGTTCCTCCAATAGAATAGGACGCAATGGGGCAGTTGACTTCTTTCCTCATTCGACAAACTTTTGATAGATTAGACACTTGCAGGCATAGGTGCGAGCATATTTGAACAATGTGGGCCAATAGAAACTATCCTACATAACTTTATCCACAGTTGTGTTACCAGCAAAGTATACCCTGTCTGTTCCATCGTGGAGATCACACAATACTTTCTCTGAATCTTACGCTTCCAAGCATCTGAGAAAAACTCTATTATTCACCCCATGAACCAACTGATAAGATAATGTTTTTAGTCTAAGTTCCCTCTTCTACCAAATAGATAAATGAGAGGGAAATGTGCCATGATCAAGATATTGTCGCACATCCGCATACCAAGAGTTTGTGATGGTAGTGGGGGAAGCTTGCTTAACACAGTACATTTCGATTTCATGCTCCCATCTAGACAGATCTTCTTCCTTTGCATCTACCGCTTCTGCTACTAGCTGACATAGACCATGGTCCTTGGTTAAAGTGAATTGTTTTGAACTCTAATTCATACTCCTACAAACCAGTCATTCAGTTCACTCTTATTTCACCCAACTCTTACTGCACAAACAATGATCTAACTACTGGGTGTGACATAAAGATGATGCAATAATTTTTCAAGAGATAGGGCCGGAAGTGATTCACTACCTTGTAAAACGTGTATGACTACTTATCAATGGTGGGGTAGTTGAGTTCATGTCCTTGAAGGTTGACACACATCAAAAGATATTGGTCGCACATAATTTTTATAATCCTTCTGTATAAGCAAGTGCTTCTGCAATAGCTTGCTTGATATAGGAAAGTACATCCTTTTCCATTTTATCCCATTTATAAATTACCTCCTTCTTTACTATCTCCTGTATGGGTTTCACGATCTGAGAATAATCAGAGATGAACTTGCGGAGAAAGTTAATTTTCCCCAGGAAGGACTGGATAGCTTTTTTGTTCATTGGGAAGGGAATCTGCGTAATTTATTTAACTCTTTGCCGGTCCATTTTAATCCCACTCTTTGAGATTATGTGGCCCAAGAGATCACCCTCAAACACTGCGATAGTACTCTTCTTGGGATTAAGAGATATCTCATATTTACGACATTGATTGAATATTTGCTTCAGATGGCTTAGGTGGTGAGATCTCTTCTTAGAAAACATCATGACATCATCAAGATAGACCATTATGCTCTTCTCGATTAGTACGTTAAATGCGATGTCGATGTCGCATTGAAATGTTTCACCGACATTTAATAACCCAAATGGAATTATTCTAAATGGGAATGTACACCAGTTCATGCAAAATGTAGTCTTAAGTGTGTCAGGCTCTGACACCAAAACCTAGTTGTAATCAGAATACCCATTTAAAAAGAAACATATTTGATCTTGATACTTTTTGCAGTATCTGTTCCATAGATGACACATGGTAATGATCTTTGTTTGAGGCATGATTCAAATTGTGAAAATCTACACACAAGTGGATTTCCTCAGAATTCTTCCTCACTCGGACTAGACTCGATACCCAAGTTGAATGTCACACTTTTTATATGATCCAAGCATCCAAAAAATTCCTTAACTCCTTTTGAATCATAGTTTCAAGTGTTGGATGTATCTTTCTTAGCTTCTATTGGAAAGGCTTGGCCCCTTCTTTGATCAGAATAATGCACTAGATTAGTCACGTGTCATAAGTTTTGAGCTCACCATATGCCCACATGAACACATCTCAATACTGCTTGAATAAGAAAATTAAATCTTGTCAATCTTATGGTGTGCAACAAGTACTGAGATTGACAAACTTCATTTATGTTTCTATCCCAAGATTTATTTTCTTGTGCGACAACATTGAATTGTGTGTTTTCCATTAACTAACCCCCATAAGCGGTTTTGCAAGTCATACAACTTCTCCAATGATATCACACCTTTCGGCATGGGGTTTTCCTTGCTTGCATGAGCCACATCCCACAATTCTTTCTCATGCTCGTCTTCATTGATAACTACGTCCTTGAATACATCAGTGTTCGCCATAAAGGACAATATCTATTGGTCATCATTGAAAATATGTAAATTAGTGATATTGTTAGGGATGGATGGAATATAAAGAATCTTAATAGAAAAACCTTCCCTAAGAAGTGATAACCTAGCTGCAACATTTTCTAATGCATCTGCAACTACATATGTATTATAAGAATAAAAATGATATTGAAAGCTTGGAAATGAGAAATCAAACACCACACCTCTTGTTGATAACTCTTTAGATGAGGTGACACACATTGTATAGTATCATGTACCTACCGTACAAAAATCTCTAAGTCACCTACAACTTTGAGAATCCCAACATGGAGGTCAATGGCCGTTTGTAAGCCCAAGATGAGTGCTTCGTATTCTATAGTGTTATTTGTGCACTCAAATTCTAAGCAACTGGAGATTAGATATCTTATCTGTCATTTGTCTACTAAAAAACAACCAGCTCCAGAGCCCTCCCATCTCTTTGAATCATCAAAATACAATGTCAAAACATCATATGTACAAGAACTATGTATTGCATTAGTACTACATCATATGTGCAACGACTATGTGTTGCACTACTACTACTACTACTACTATTACCTACTGTACAAATTTCATTATCGCTAGTCAGACTAGGAAGGAGTACCATGTGTGAGTTGGGAATGGGGATGGATGAGCAAGATAGAACCCCAAATCAGCTTCTAAAAAATAATTTCCAAAGATCAGATCTGCGAAAGACACTGGTTCATTTTTTCCTTCGAAGGGAGTGGTTGTATGTTTCATGTAAGGATCTGATTTAAGTTGTATTTGATTGTTTCCGCCCTTATATAGAACCTATAAATGTGACCAATTTGTAGAAAAATACTGTTGTAGATTGCTAGACCAGTCTCGACTTAAAAAAACATCGTAAACTTCTAAAATGTCCACAATTACTATTTTTATACACTGATGAACTCGTAGGTAAGATGATAAGTAAATAAGAACATTTCTGAGTTCACCAATATCATGGACACGATTTTTTTTGTAGCTGGATGATATGTGCATCTATCGTTTCCCATTTTTCATTGATTTTCATTGCTACGGATAAAGGCATTACGTTCACTGATGCAACATAATCAACTAAGAAATTATGCACATTATAATTTAAAATTTCAAACATTAACAAAAGTAGAGGGCATAGTGTGTTTGCATCCAATGTTAAAGAGTTAATAACAGATTCCAAGGGACCAGAGGACTTACCAAATCCCTTATGCGAAGAAGCATCATTACTTGAGGCAGATCGTTCGAATGTAGAAACAAGCAATTCTCTTTGGCTCACGATCTTGGCTAGTTCAAAAAGTGAAATATTCATGCGATCTTTTTTCATATCTTCAACTATGTTATAATCCAATGCGGAAAGCATTTCCAAAGTGTCTAGAGGACTAATTTGGTCTGCTACTTCCAGACTGATGGAATTACTCTTGCTATTTATGAAAGCATTTTTTCGTTGGAGCATTGTTTGAAGACTTTCTCTAAGTGTTCTAGGATGAGTTGATGGGCGGTGCGATCTTTCTTAGCAAATGCTCTTATAATTTTTGCCTTGTCAATTCTGGTTGAGAAATCATCCCTTGGCCTCTTAAATTGTATCGACTATTCTTCTGTTGGGTCGGGGCCTCACTCTATGGATATTCATCGACACTCTTCTTTTCAATTATGTAAACACAACTAAATGTATTCACTACGTGTCTGACACTCATAGTTTCTTCGGATACGATATTCTCTTTCTTCTCTTCTATTGGCTCAGTATACTCATCAAGTTCATTATATTGATAATATGCATAGCAAGAGCTTTCATGTTGTGGTTCCATCATGGGCTTGTTTTTTTCTGAATGATATCCTTGATGAAATGAGCAGTAATGGTTCTTGCCAATACTCTCAAGATTTAGCACAATGTTCAAGCTTTGCGCAGACTTGGTTGGTTGATTGTTGCTGCTATCGGAGTTGGAAACCCTTCTCATAATGTTGAATCTAGGATGCTTGCTACTCAAAGTGGTCTCACTTTACCTTTGTTTCAATTCTGCTAACTCATTTGACAGAGATTTGATGGTGCGTGTCAAGATCTCAAGATCAATTACTTCTTTCTCCTTGGACTTATGAAGGCTTGAGACCCGTTTCCCATGTCTTTGGATTCCTTTTTTGGATCATCATCTATGATGCCTGCAATATCACACAAGTCCTTTTCAACTTTGATCCCTTCTTGGTAATTTTCTACTAGTGTTTCCTTCTCAGTTCTCTTCATGAACTACACAATATTTGTAGGAAAGGAAGATGTGTAATAATCAATTGTGATGGAGTCATGAGGTTTAATATTTGTGGGAAACTTGTTCAAGATGTGGTTAAACCTCTGATTGAAATACTTCCCCTGTTCTTTCTACTCCATCTTAAGACTACCCAATTCTCTCAACAACAAGGCAAGGGTTTTATCATCAACGAATTTTTCAAGAAAAAACTTTTTAAACCCGTTCCAATTCTAGATTGAGTTTGTAGGAATACTGTGGTACCACACAAATTCTCTGCCATCTAAGCTACATGGAAAAAGTCTACATGAAACATCATCATAACATATGTCTAACATTTGGATATGTAGGTAGAAGTTGTCTAGGTGGTCCTCTACCTTTACTGCTTTATCAGGGTCATACTTTGTTAAGATATTCTTTGGGTGCCTTGACATATTATTCTAAAACAATTGAAAATAAAGGTGGGCCACGAGTCATCTAGTCAAGATCTTGGTCTTCCATATCTTCATCTCTATGTCCGTCCTCTTTATCAGAATTCGATGGATCTTATTCTTCTTCTTCACCGCATAACCAACGTAAAGTATCATGCAAGAGTGCAACATCATATTTGTCTGCACCATTAAAACATGGAGGTTTCTCTCGTTTCACTAATTTTTCTGTAGTCTTTGAGAATTTATTAAGGGTGGTGAGAACGAAATGTTTAACTATAGAAACCACTATCCTAGTGGGAGTGGTCTCATTCTTCATTGGAAAATATGGAATATTGTGTACTCCAAGAATCAATCCAATAGCTCTCACAAAATTACAAGTAATAGTAGGGATGTTCTGGATCTGGTTGTAAGTGATTTCTTAATTCTGCTCAAAACTGGGTTGAGAGGATCCACCAACTTCAGGAATATGATTAGGGGAGGTTCTGGGAATATTACTGCCTTGACCAGAAGAAGTAGGATTGGGATGGTTGAGGTTATCAACCATAAAAAACTGCCTACCCTACTTCTAGTGCCATAAATGTTGATGGTGGTATACCCGCCAACATTCAAGGGGTCTCCCCGATATGTCATCCCAATAAGATCTCACACTGTTTGGGATAGGAGCCTCATCCAAAATATGGCTCAGTTGTTGGTTTCTTAAATATATTCCTTGGATCTAGCTGCCAGCGAGAGAGACAAATACACATGTACCTTTGAAAAGCAAGTGAGTGTGCCTAGTGAGCGTTCAATTGTAGGTGTGTCAAGGTCCTTCTACTAGAGAGGGAAATAAAAGTGAGCCTCTAAAAGAGAGGTAATTTTACCACTCTAGTAGAAACACACACAAAGACGAAGGATCTATCTAATATCCAAAAAAATAGTCCACGAAGATGTGACGGTCATTGCAACCAACAAAAACAAGAAAGTGTTGTCTAACATCCAACTGAATAGTCCACAAGGATATGAAATTCATAACAACCATTACAACACATTCTCAATATGATAAGCAATAAAATATTCGAAATAGTTCAACTACTTTAGCACAAGCAGAAGCAAACATGAATTACAAAAATTCATAGAACAATCTTACAAATATTCATAATCCATGCATGAAGAACATGCTGGCCATTAGAATTCATATATTAAGTAAAAGTTCCTGGACACATGTATTGAATGAACACCACTAGCTCCAATAGTGGAGCGTTGGAGCCACTCCTTGCTTCCCAAAAGAACTATCTTGTCGCTCTAATGCCCTATGGGAGGATCCAAGGTGAGAAGTCCTTTTCGCATAAAATGAGGGTCTATATATAACCAATGGGGTCATGCTTGACCTCCCTTATGCCTCTTTGACTACCCTCATGACTGTTTGACTTCCTATGACTTTTCAAATTTATGTTATTCTAATTGTGTCACGCGGACTTCCACTTTACAATACATTTTCGAATAAATGATTACATGATCCATTATAATGATGTGGCATACAACAACTCATGAAATGACATTACATGACATTACTGACATGACCTGCTTGATGAAATCGCAATGTCAAGCCACTTTTTCTACTCCTTGCTATGTGTCTTCTTGTATATGTTTTTCTATCCAACCCCATATGGCTTAGAGGTAAGGAGTATTCAGTGATATCAATGCTTGATTTGTGGTCACAAATTGGTGTCCCTTTTCTTTCACTTGATTGATCATCTTTCATAATTAGCTACAAAGATGCCTTTAGACATGTTTCCATTCCCTATGTCCTTCTTCATTATCTTGTCATGTGATAGAGTACCTGCATTTGCAATTCACTCATAATGAGACAACATTAGTTGGATAAACCCCTAGTCTAATATGGTGCATGTTGATCCACTGACTGAGGCATAACTGGGTTGCAGGTTAAGGGAGAGGATTAATGAATACACAATTGTGCAACTCAGGGAGTCAGGGGTGAAGCTTAATCTTGATACTGTGCAATGCGGAGTTCAAGCAGGACTAGGCAGACACATTACAGAATTTTGAGACTTATTAAGCTAGGATAAGGGTTTTTGCACCATTTCAACCAACTGTGCAATTATGGGAGGTAGAGAAGACCTAGGGATTGTAAAATTTCACAAATCAAGAGCTTAGGGGTTGAGCGTGAGCTCAGATATTGCACAATGCGTGGTTGGAGACAGGCTGGAGGCTTGGATTGTGCAATTTTGGGGTCCAAGGTCTGGGCTTAAGCACTAGAAAGGTGCAGTGCATAGTCTTGGGAGGAAGGAAATGCATATTACATAGTGTCAAGGGCAAGGGTTGAATATTGAGGGATGGAACTGCACAATGCGCAGTTGAGGAAGGTCAGATGAGGCTAAGTTGCTGGGAAATTTTTGAAAATTAGCTATGTGTGGGATCAGTGAGCTGGTATGTAAAGTGATATTAATTGACTGTGATCACATGCTTAGAACACTTGACAACAAAGCAACATAGATAATCTATAGTAACAACACATTTCCCTCAGTGCGACAACTTTGTGATGACTTACAACAAGCACGACACTAAAGATACACTTTGCAATGACCGTGACAACACTTGTCCGACAATGCTTAGAACTTTGGAAATGAGTACGGAATATGTTTACATGGTTAGATAGACTTAGGTTCTCAAATATAACCCATTTAAACCACCAAAATAAACTTATACACATTATGCGACAGCTAACATGCGAAAATATGACATTTTTCCTTTCTTGCAAACAGAACCAAAACACTTAGGAAAAACACATGGAATGGATTTCAATGTTTGCGATGACACTATACAAGACCAAGGTAGGTTTTGAAATTTGGTGTAGGCCAAAATTTTGGAGGGTGTTGTAGCAGCAACAACAACGTGAAAACACTAGAAGCAACAACAAGAGGTCTGCTTATCGAAGAAGAGGAGATGACCAAAGGTATGATAACAATGGAAGAGATGAAATAAGAATAAGAGATGCTCCAAGTGACCATGAAGAAGATCGTTTTCCTCAAAAGTAGTCAATATAATCTAGTTATGAAAGTAATTGTGGCAATCAATTTGAATATATTCTTATTTCTTCCCATACTTGTTCTATCCTCTGGATTCATGGGATAGTTGGTTGGTTGATAGTGGGGCCACTCATCATTTCTCTTAGTATTAGGAAGTTCTCTATAATTTGGTAGAGAGGGAGCCAAATTTGGAAATTATTTTTGGAGAGAACGCCACTCCTCCCCTTAAAGGTTTTGGGTCTATCGAACTCCATTTGTAGTCCAAGGAATTTGTTTTTCTCCATGCTGTGATGTATGTTCCAGGATTGAAGAATAATTTGGTATCAATATTTTCTTTCGAAGAAAAAGGGATGATAGTTTCCTTCATTAGGGGGGAAGTTCTTACTTGGCCTGTTAAAACACCCATGAGAGATTCATTCACATTGGGATCAAGATTTGAAGGACTCTATAGGGTTACTAGAAGACCTCTTCTAGAATTAGCCCATGATACTAATCATCTAAGCAAGATATGGCACCAAATATTTTCCTTTTTACATTATGATGCTCTTCCAAAATTGAAGAAATTGGGAGTATAGTATTCTTGATGTTCGAGCCCAACATGATGGAGTATGTCTAGGATTTGTTGGTGGAAAGAATACAAGGGGACAATTCCCCTCTAGTAAGAACAATACAAATTACATTATCCGTCTCATTCATTTCGACATATGTGGTATGATGCCCGTATATTCTATTGGTGGCCATATCCACTACATCACCTTCATTGATGACTTTACAAGAAATACATGGATACATTATTTTAAGCAGAAGGATGAATATTTAGAAATGTTCAAGGAGTTCAAAACTTTGTTTGAAAATCAAACAGGGAAGAAAATTAAATCTTTAGTTATGATAATGGTGGTGAGTACATTTCAAATGAGTTCATATTTTTTTTCAAGAATTAAGGTATCTAGAAAGAAATGATTGTTCCCTATACTCCTGTTGATGGTGCAGGACCCGCCAACATGTCAAGGCGATCTCCCCGGTAAGAAGTCCCAATTGGACCTCAAACTGTTTGGTGTAAGAGTCCCAGCAGTGGGTTGTAAGGTAATTCCTTTATCGGGATGTTTCATAGAGGCAAGTAAGATGAATCTATCAGTAGCAAGGGTGTGACTGATGCAATGAGTCAAGGAATGAGTATGAGAGGTTCCAACACTTCAAAGGGAGAGGAAGGTGAAGGTGAGTTCCAAGTTGAAAGGGATCAATCCCAACTTAGATAGGAACACACAACACAAAGGACATGCACAACTTCAGGCAAAGCAGTCGACACAGATGCGGCAGTCCAACATACGAGGTAAGATAACACGAAAAACACTCATGGATCAGTTTGAGATAAGTGTGACGGTTGATATAACAAGGTTCAGAGAAAGGCCTATCTGGTGTTCGGAAGAGAAGTCGACACAGATGGTGACAACATTAACCACATATGCAAACCATTAAAAACAAGATTCATATAATTGCATAAAAATAAGTTCATATACAAGTATGTAAGTTAAACAACATATATCATTAAGGCAACCAGAGCAGTCCAACTACAATAACAACATATGCATGAAAATGTGCTGGCTTTTATTAGATAAAGAAGTGTAAGTCACAATCATACAATACACCATGTAAACCTACTAGCCCTATCAATATAACGTCACAACCACATCGCCTACTCCTCCAAAGAAATGTACAAGCTTCATGCAGTGGAGAAGCCAAGGCGCATTACAATACTGTCCAAGCCTTCTTCAAGATAATCTTAGTAGAAGCTTTGCTAACCAAGAGCCTATACAATGAGTTATGAGGGACAATTTATAGCAAAGGGTGGGGTGACCCTTGACATTACCCTTTGTGTCAGTTCAACTACCCTCATGACTCTTCAGCTACTCTATGACTGATACATCCAACTGTTGACACTTGACTTACAATTGACATGACTCAACATTACAATGTACATGTACTCATGTGAGACAACATGGCTTGAGAAAGCCTTGCAAGACATCCTGACACTTGGTCCTTCATGGTGAGAGCAACCCTTTGACATGCTTGTGATGGTGAATATGGTGAGTTGATGCTAAGCTTGGTCGTCCATGATGGTGTGCATGCACCTCATAGTGACATCTTGCTGAAGCGAACTCTTGCCTCTGTTGCAACCAGTGCAATGGTTCGGCCCCTTCATCCAACTCATCTGCTAACATGTGCATGGTCTTCTTGGGTATGGTTGAACTACAAACACACTGATGCATAGTTTCCGTGTTGATCGTCAAGTGTGTGTTGGTGGTCATGCGCATCAACTTGCTGAAGTGCATGTTCAGCCCCAGTTGGACTTGTTTCTTGTCTTCGCCTTGGTGAGTGTGTTGAATGGGTTGGATCAAATGCATGCGCTCAAAGACATGCATGTTGCTAGATCCTTTGCATGCGATCAACAACACTTCTCACCATGTTTTCTCTATGTCCACTGTTGGGATGGATCCTTAACTTGTACTGGCGCAGTTTCATCCGTGAGTGCATGTTGCACCCAGTGTTGTTCCTATTCCTGCTGCAACTCATTGGACAGTCTGTGCAGCTTCATGTTCTTCTTGAGTTGCTACTTCAGAACATGCAACTCCTTCTCTGTTCCATCTTCTTCCTTCACATGATCTTCATGTCGTGCCATCACTTCATACTCTGAGTCTCCAAAGTTGCTTTCATTATCAGTGGATCTGCTTGATCCTTCAACTTTGCTCCGCCTCTATGTTGTCAACAATCTTCCTCTTTCATTCGCTACATTCGGTATGCTACCTTCAGTTGTTGTTCATGATGCTGCTCACTATGATGCTACTGCTTGATGTCCTTGTCCATGAACAACTTGATGTCTTCGTGAGTAGGTAAGCCCATGGACACTTGATCGACTACATCCCCAAGCGTGCTCTAAACAATGTCTTCGTCTCTGCTCTCTTGGAAACCATTGTACCTGTACTGCTGAGAGGCAGATGAACACCTGTGATACCTGGAGACATGGAAACACTCATAGCAAGCAATCTATCAGTCGAAAACCAAAATGAACATGAGAATTGACTTGCAACATACCTGGGTGAATGATCATGAAGGTTGCACAATTTCGGCTGGGAGGTCGAGAGACCGACTGCCAAGACTGCACAAAGCACAGTCTGGGTTGCTGTGAGACTCACTGACTACTGGAATTGTGCCAATGTACAGCCCAATCAGGTAGTTGGATGCTGGGATTTCGTAATGAGCAATTCCAGCTAGGAGAGACTATTGGCCCAAGGACAAATTTGCACAATTTTTTGGGCCAAGCAACCATTGACTTCTAGAAATGAACAATTTAGTCTAGGAGGCCAGTGTTGGGCCAAAATGTGTAAATATGGAGAGGAAGGTGAGCCTTCCTTCTCTATATTGCACAATGCAGCCTTAATGAAGGCAGAGACTAGGCCAAGTTGGCCCGGCTCGCCGACGAGCGATTGAAAGCAAGTAAGTCGAATGAAATGCATGGAAACACTAAGTGATAACAAAAGTGATAAAAAATGCATGCAAAACATGAATGGAGGATTGAGCAAACAGATCAATATGCATGTGGGTGAGGTTGTTCTCTGGTTGGGAAAATGTCCATGCAAAATAGTTTCATGCATGCGACAACAGTGAGATAGTAACAAAAATTGAAACAGAGCTAGGAAAATCTAGAATATATGTAAATGATAGTAGGCATTCAAATAAATCAAGCAAACAATACTCATACAATCGAAAACCCAAAAAGCAACAAAAATGTAGCACAAGGCATGGGAAGTGAGCTTACCCCAAAGTAGCTGAGCTGAATGTGCCAACTGCTCCTAGATGTGATGTGGGATGTCAAAGATACAAGGTTGATGTGAGGAATTATCTCTGCAGTGGCCGGTTGATGAGCTTTGATAACATCGAGGTTGTGATGTGCATGTCACAAATCTAGGGGAAGCGAAACTTGGAGGGAGGTTTTTGAATTGTTCCTTGCATGCAACCTCCAACTTATAAACATAGACCCCTGAAATAAGGGATGCCTTTGCATGCTACCTAGGGAGAAGGAACCTATGCATGCAAGTCTATTTTGCTCGGTCCTAGAGGGAACCGGTCAACTCAGCTGCACATGTAACCGACTGCTCGATTGCTGGAGAAAAATGCACATTCCTGACTGTCAACTAGGATGACTGCCTAAGGGGATTGTACAATTTCAAGGCCCAACAGCTGACTACTACCCAGATTTGTGCAAATATTGGGCTGAACTTCCTTTTAGGGAAGAATTGAAATTCCTGCTAGGAGGGTTGGCTGGCAGGATTGTGCAATCTAGGAGAGCAACAGGCTGTTAGAGGGAATTATGCAATTCCAGGAGGGAAAGGCTGGTTTCCATCTATAAATGCACAAATTTCACTGAGAAGCTGCTCAGCCTACAGCTAGACCAAGTCTGGATGAGCAGCGTGTGAAGGGAAAAGATCAAATTGTGATCGACAGGCTGCCTTTGAGCGAGAAAGACACTAAAGCTTGAGGACTTGATGAAGCAAGGCAAGCTGCTATGAAGGTTGGTAGGGAGGCTCCAAAACAGGCTAAGGAAAAATTTTGGAGGGTGGTTGTAGCCACTACAACAACTCCCAAACAAAATGGAGTAGCCAAAAGAAACAAAAAGTCTATTATAGAAGTGCTCATGTCATGCTCCAGGATCAAAATCTACCAAAGTTCCTTTGGGGAAAAGCATTGAATGTTGTTGTATATGTTCAAAACATGGTGCCTCATCAAGAATTGGACAATAAGACCCCCAAAGAAGTGTTCACAGGTGGCAAGCTTGATGTTGGCCATCTCCGTATCTTTCGCTATCTTGTATATTTCCATGTATAGAAAAAAGTAAAGAAACTAAATAGAAGCCACAAGAGTAAAAGGTACGTTTGTTGTATATTGTGAAAAATCTAAAGCTTTTAGAATATATATTCCTAGTCAAAGCATGGCTGAAATTAGCATGGATGTAATGTTTGATGAAGATTTTTCCCTTGGGAAATAAAGAGACTTTCCTCTGCCTCCTCCTCCTGAGAAGAAGAATGATGATATGGATATTTTAGATGGTCCTTCCATGCTTGAATTTGAGACAAACATTATTGATGATCCCATGGAGGCCATCGATCCTTAGAACCTCCTCCATGATACTCTTGCCAAGAAGATGCCACTTTGGCTTCATGATGCACTAAAAGATGATGAGTGATGAGTTCTCATTCGAAGATCATTTAGAGAAAGAAAGAACCCGTCCACATACTAGGGATATGTTGTTGCCATGAGCACTATGATTCAAGCCAAACCTCCCACCATTGAAGAAGTCATGAAAGAAAAATTTTGGAAGGATGCTATCATTGATGAATATGATGCTACTGTGAAAAATGAAGTGTGAGATGTTGTACCAATATCGAAGGGGAAACCTATTATTACTTCAAAGTGTATTCAAGATAAAACATGGAGTTGATGGCATCATTGATAAATATAAAGAAAGGTTCATGGCTTGAGGATTCTCCTAAAAAGAGGGAGACAATTATGACGACATATTTTCACTCTTGGGTCGATATACACCCATTCGTTCGATAGTTGCTCCTTCCACAAGTCAAGGATGGACCCTAAATTAGATGGACATAAAGACAACATTCCTCCATGGAATGTTAATGGAAGAAATGTACGTTGAGTAACCATAGGGATTTGAAGTAGAGGATTGAATGTCACATGTTTGTAGGTTGAAGAAGACATTGTATGTTTTGAAGCAAGCCCCTCGAGCATGGTACACCTGCATAGACATTTATTTGGTGAAGCTAATATTCACAAGAAGAAATGTAGATCCAAAGATCTACTTCAAGGTAGTCCAAGGTATGTTCTTTATTTTGGTGTTATATATTGACAATCTATTCTTGACAGGAAGTGAGCCCCTGATGATCGAGTGTAAAGGGAGTTAGGCTATGAATTCGAGATGAAGGACCTTGGAATGATGAACTAATTTCTAGGCCTTGAGGTGTGGAAAAGGCCTAGTAAGATTTTCCGTTCACAAGGAAAATATGTCGTGGAGTTATTGGAGAAATTTGGAATGACACAATACAAGTGCTTGCTCACACCAATGGAAATGAATTTCATTAAGTTATGTGGAGAAGTTGCAGGACCTGACTTGGAAAATCCATATGAGTATAGAAAATTTATTGGGGCCTTGATGTTCTTAGTGAACATTCGTAAAACGTTATGCTATGTAGTAAAAATTTTGATTCAATTAATGACCGAGCCTCTCCATGCACATTGGATTTCTGCTAACACATTTTGAGATATTTACATGGGATGATCACCCTTGGTATGAGATATACTATCACAAATGTTCGACTTCATGGATATGTCGATGTTGATTGGGCAGGGAATGTCATTGACATGATTAAGCGTACATCTGGATGTTTTTCAGTCTTGGATCTACCATGATATTTTAGATGACAAGAAATTAGAAGTCCAAAGCATTGAGTACCACCGAGGTAGAGTACATCACCGCTAGCATGGCTAGCTGCAAAGAAGTTTGGTTGACGAAGTTATTTGGGGAGCTATTTGAGCAAGTCCTAGATAATAAAATGATATATTATAACAACAAGAGTGGGATTTGTTTGGAGAAGAATCCTATATTTCATGAAAATTACAAGTACATAGAGATTTGATATTATTACATTCAATACATGGTGTAGAGACGAGTCATTAGACTCCATCATATATTGACAAATGAGCAGATTGCATATATTTTCACCAAGGATTTGTTGAAAGGGAAGTTATTTTTATTTAGAGAGAAGCTTGGATTGATGGATGTGACCCATTATGATAAGGGGCATCACTGATCGAGAACACTGAGTTGAATATTCACGCCTGTTTGAGCTCCTAGGGTGAGGAATTGAGATGGAGGGCTCCTGGGGTTGAGGGATCTCTAGAAAATATGGTCGTAGATGTTGCTCCTCTATTTGGTACCCATAGGGTTGGAGATGTTTCTCCCCTATCTTGGTCTTTGTAGAGTATACCCTAGTTGGCATCATACCCACAAGTTGGGCTTGTTGGGATTACGCTCCCCATTTGGCCAACAGGTTGAGAGTGTACTTGGGGGTGTACAACCCAAGTTGATTATGATGTAGGTGTTATACCACAGAAATCAGTGGGAAATATGATGGGTTGAGATGTGCTCCCCTATATCACCTATTTCTCAATATGGGGTTGAAGATGTTTTGATCTCCCATGAGATTCTGGGTTGAGATGTGTACCCCGATGTAGATTGAGGTTGGGATATGCTCCTTGAAATCATTTTCGGATTGAGATGCTCTCTTCAATTTTATAGAGGGTGGTAAATAATGCTCCCCAATTATTATTTTTTAGATTCAAGAACGTTTTAGCAGATATAGTTGAGTATATATGGGACATGATAAGATGACAGGATACACATGACGTGATGTAGTTAGAATTTCTCCCTAGCTTAGAGGAAGTGTTAATTTGGTATCTCAGTGAAAAATTCCAACCATGGGACTAGATTCCTCTTTTTGAGTGGACCAATTTTGAATATTGAAGTGCTCAATTTGGACAAGGGAAAGTGTACTTATGAAGAAAATCCTACATATGCACATTTGGAAATGGTCACCCTTGGAAGCCTATAAATACAAATTACCTCAAGCTAATTTTGACATCACCAAGAATCATATTATTCTCTTCTTCATTGATTAGTTTACACAAATATGAGGCTAGCTTGAGGAAAGAGGTTCACACAGGTCCAAAAATACAAGGTCTGAAGCTCGCATGTGTTCTAGGGTTTTGGTTTCTGATCACAGGCTCACTAAAGGTAAATTTTGACTATAAATGTAGGATAGTAGGCTTAAGGGTGTGGTTGGGAGGTCTCAATTGTATGCACAACTCTTCCTCCATGAAGTTGGCCTCTAGGGCTAAATTTTGACATCTAACTGCAGTTGACCGCATATAAGAAAAATTGTCTCTGATATATTGATGCTATGAACATATTTTTGAATGTTGTTGGATTAATTTTGCTCGATGAATTTGTATTGGGCTCTTTGTACTCTCTGCTGAACATTTTATGACAATATAATGGAAGAATAATTTTCAAAGGGTTTCCCCCTTCGTGGGGTTTTCCCTTGGTCTTTCACTAAATCTCGCATCTCTTTTTGATTGTCTCCTTTGTCATTACATTTGTTGTTCTATCTTCAATTACTATTGATGATTGGAAAGATTAATTGTTATTGAAAAGATTGCTAATTAAAGAATCGAATTAGGCTAAAACTAATTTAAACAACATAGAGCAATGTGAAAATTAACAATGACATGGTATGAAGTATACATTGCAAATCATCACACTCACCAAGGTTTAATTGGTTTATTTCTCTCAACTTGTTAATGCCTTAACATGAATAACCAAAAATTTCGTAACTAAAATCAACCCAAATTTGTGAGCATTACACCTCCATATAACTAAACAAGTACAAACTTATGGTTGTGCAACATTTTCATAGCCTATTTTCAATTAATTTTTTAAATTACATAGTGAATTTTTTTCCATTATCTAATTGGAAAGTGTAACATGAGCATAATCACCATTATGAGAAACAAAGAAAGTAAGATATGTGATAAGCTAGCAGTGGAGGCCGTACTAGATTTTTTCCTTCCTTTCCATGCTCATAAATTATACTATTAATCACATTTTTAAAAATCCAACATTTTAATTAAAAAACAATATCACTTGCATAAAACAATAATTTTGTGTAAATAACACGGCTCAAAGGATTTTTTTTTTGGAAATTCAAATTTCAATTATCAAAATTGATTTGTACTTCACTTTTTTTGAAATAATACAAAAAATAACATTACTCAAGTCATTTTCTTCTATTCTTTTATATATATATATATTAAAAAAATTATGTAATTAATCTAAATAAATTTATTTTATTTTTATTAAAAAAAATAAAAAATTCCAATTAAAATAAATATAATGTATAATTATCAATATTTTATTATTATTTTTTTTTCCAAATCCAAATAATAATACCATTTTAGTATATGATATTTTTTAAATTTATACCATCATTACAATTAAATTATATTAAGGATATTAATAACTCAATTAATTTCCTAAATTTATAATATTATTAATGAATTGAAAACTAATCTTTTTTCCTTTTCATATGTGGTATATAAATATGAAAATGTTCAAAGCAAAAATATATATAAATGTTGATGAAAAAATAGATTACACTTATTGATCATGGATCATAATACATAGAATTTTACAAATATCTATAAAGTTCTTGGAGGAAAAGGTAAAAATATGCATTCCAAAATTCACCATATCTATTAATACCTCCTTCTCACCAATATTTTTTTATAATTATTTTTGTGCTGGTAGTGGACATTGTTACTACTTGTACATTTGAATTTTCTTTTTTGATTGTTTCAAGATTTTCTAAAATTTTTGAACATCCATACAATCTTATACTACAAACGTTTTTGAGATTCCAATAATTTTTCGGCAAGATCACTAATGCTTCACAAAGCATCATTGTAAAAATTTTCAAGTTTAGACATTACATTTTCTTGCAACATTGGCAACTCTTCTAATTCACCTAACTTAACCATTGCAAATGTCTTCAACATAGGGAGTGCCCCCATCTCTCCAAATTCTTTAGGAATCCTTTTTAACTTCCGACATTGTAAAATATTTAATCTCCTTAACCCTCTAAGAGTTTGTAGATGTGGAAGTTCTTCCAACGTATGACAACCCCATAATATAAGATGATTTAAATTTTGAAATTGCTAAAAGTTATTTTACATTTTAACTATGTGATAACTCTCTAATGAAAACTTCTTTAAGGTTGACATATTAATAATATCTTCAGTTAAAAAGGTTGTGAGGGTGATCTTCAATTGCAATGTTTCCATCAAAAGCATCCTCCCTAAAATGTCCTCATAAATTGTTTCTCAATGGTTCTCTAACATTAAGAATTTCAGTTGTGTTAAATTTCCCAAGTCATTAAAAGAAGTTGATTTTTATCCTCTTTTTAACTTTCTACATCCACGCACTACTAGAAACTGAGAGGTGTTGCAAAGAAGTGAGTTGTGATATGCCACACAACATACATTGAAAATCATCACATTTTGTAAGGTGTAAAAACTTTAGTGATCTCAACTTATGAATTCCTGACGGTAATTCTATAATTTCAGAACCACAAATATCTAGGAGATGGAGACTCACATGATTGATGAGAGAAGTTGGTAAATTTTTGATAGGAACATGCACTAGTATGAAGCATATAGGTTGTTTCAAACATCCAATACTCTATGGCAATGACTAGATGGACGCGCAACTCAATCCATAACCTTGAGAGAGATAATTTTCCCAATCACCCTTCCTAGATTTTTTCTCAAATTCTTGTTTCCCTCCAACATTAATGTGTATATTTCTGGAGCTATGAAAGACTCTCAAATAAAAGTCAATCAGTTTCTAGTCAAGAAAATCCTAGTGTATTATACACATTCGTTTGCATCCAATAGAAGTTCACTTCTTTCTCAACAATTTTTATTCCCCAACTATGCACAATGTCATGCATACTAAAATATTACACAGACCCATCAAGGTCTCTCATTACTAGTTCAATCAAAAAACAATCATCTAAATTGTTGACCTATATTCTTTTGATCTTGAATTGGTCCTGGCCACCCTGATTTTCTAGCAGTCCTTCTCCTAACTACAAGATAGTGATGATCTCTTACCAAATAATTTGGTATTCTAGGAAAGAATCAGCTAAGTACAGAAAGCAAAATATAGATTAATGTTGTGGTTTCCTAGTGCATCATAACTCAACCTGAGGCAATCATAGACATATTCAAGATCTTCATTCTTGGGGTTTGATAACTCATGGATTTCCAAGTTCCACTCTTGTGCATCAATAATGCCTTCCATTTCCCTCCTTACTGATTTGATTTCCAAAGGAAGCCCTCCACAATTTGTACACAAAACCCTCGCCTTTCCTTAGTTGATGTTTTTCTAGCAGAGTTATATTGTTATGTGGAAAAGCATGATAAACAAACAACTACCAACTATCATCCTTGATCAAATCACCTAATGTAATCAATGTGGACTTATCTACATTAACTCCCATAGGAAACAATGTTTTCTGATTCCTTGAACTCATAAGAATTTTGGAGGTGGAATGGCCAGTTAGCCAGAGTAGACCTAATTCCTCTAGCAATCTACCACACTCCTCCCATACATCATCTAGGAATAACATAAACTTTTACCCCTGCATACTCTCATGAAACCATATTTTTATGGCTTCTTCATTATACATCTTGTAGTGGGCCTAATGTTTAAGAACATGTGTTCCCTTATAGACTTAAAAATCAAATTGTTGCCTGGAGGTGGGTCCCTTGTCCCACTGTTTGTACAGATATTTTGGAAGAGAGTTGATTCCTAAGATTTGTGAAATATGGAGACAACGAAATAGCAAACCAAAGAAACAATCCATTGGAAGAGAAATCCCTCACCTTTTTTCTATTGGAGACGATCTTTAGAAGGAGTGTTTTACCAGAACCACCCTTGCTAAGCACGCTAATGCACGAAAAGGAAGATTGTGCCTCTGCCTCAATCATTGACTTCTCTAGTGTTGTAAAAGCATTATGTTGCCCCATGATAAGGGGTTTGTTAGTGAAGAAACCTCTTGAAGCGTCAGGTTGGGTGGTCATTAGAGAAGTAGAGGCTAAAAATGGAGAGGTGTGTAACTCTTCGATTCTTGAAAGTCTCTCTCAGAGATCCTCAGTTAGGACCATGCTAATCAAAGTAACTGATTGGAGATGTTGTCTAATATATGAAACCAAACAAGTAATCGTTCTACCACTACAACACAAAGGGGAGTTTTAAGACAATATTTAAGACAATTTTTGGGTAAATTGTCTTAACTTGAGACAAAAGAAAACTTGTGTATTGTCTTAAATATTGTCTTTAAGTGGGTGTCTCAAATTAAATTGTCTTAAAATATTGTCTCTATAAATAAAATATACTACACAAGCATTTTTTATTCTCCAGAGACAATTTCATTTTTGTCTCTCTAGAGACAATTTCATTTTTGTCTCTGTAGAGATAATAGTTAGGATTAAAGACATATTGTGTTTAAAGAAACGATTTATTTGATCCTAACTATTATCTCTCTAGAGACAATAAAAAATTACATTCAAAGATAATACAACATCACTTTTGTCTCTTTAGAGACAATATAAAATAATGAATCTAGAAAAATATCTCACCATTGAAATAAACCAATATTAAAAGTATTTAATTAAAAATAAACTACAATATCATTGATTAATTCATATTAGGACACAATGGAATTGAACCACCAACTCCCTGCTTATAAAGCATATGCTCTTCCATTGAGCTAGCACCCTTTAAAGAATTATGTGAGAGTTATGGTAGTCCTTGAAATTGCATATATAGGCATTTATTTAAAAAAAATATGTTTGACACATAGTGGGCTAATATTTGTAAAATCTAAAATCATGCAACCCCTATTTTTAACTTGATAAAAATAACTCAATGGAGTTAGCTCAATGTCACACCCATGTAGCATGACTCACACAACAAGCTAACTAGCAATTGCACCAAGAGGTGCAAAGGAATGCAAATAGGAGGAGTAGGGGAATGTGGAAATAAAGTTGAAAAAAAAAGCATTGTGGTTGTTAAGCATTAGGAATCACTCTAGTCCTTGCAATCAAGGAGGTTTTCTTTTATTTTTTTCCAATACAAACTACCCAAACAATTTTAAAACTAATTCTATTTTTATAGTTAATGAAATTGTTTTGTTTTAAGATTCACAATAAAAATGGCAATAAAAATAATAGCTATTAAAAATAATTTTGTTAAACAAAATAATAAAACAATTAAAATAAAAATAAAATATCAATAACTCTCAATTTTGATTAATTTTATTTCATTTATAATTACAATACAATTTTGACTTAAATAGTTAAAATAAAAATGCATCCAAATTAAAATCACAACAATTGAAATTATATCAAAACCACTCTCAAAATAAATTTAATAAAATCACTTTATAAAGCAGTCACAAATCTTAGTAAATTGAAAATGATACTTTTGAATGGAATGGTTGAAAACACAATAGATAGATTTACATTAAAGTCATACCCAAAATAATAAAACAATAAAAATGCTTGCAACGCAAATATGCCAATAACTTTGCAATTTCGAGAGATTTTAAATCTCATAATTTCAGTGTATCTTTTGCTAGATAAAAATATATATATACTAAATTCACCCCAGAAGAAGTGAACTCACCCACACCTGCAGATCCAATATCCTCAAGATGAATTATTTGTGTCTTCAACCCTCAAAAATAGGTTTTTATTTGTGAATGTGAATAATAATAAATTAAAATTAAAATACATGAACCAACCAAGAATTAAAAGAATAAAATCAATCGATACCAATCACATTTAACAAACACAGTGCTAAAGCTTCTTTCCTCTCCAAACATCTTAGTGGAATATATAAAAGCTAATTGAAATTAAGGAAAAATGGTGATGAATAGGTTCATGGGTAAACAAAAAAAGTTCAAGGACATGTTACACCCCCCTCAAAACTGCTATCTATATTATTGTAACATGATATGAAAATAATATTAATCCCCACATTCAAATGGTGTGCATAGATAGATATTCATCCAAGTAGATGGAAAAGCCAGATTTCTAGGTTTGTATACCTTGATTTTTTAGCAATTCATCCATTTCTGCCTGGTTTTTTAGACAAAAATATCCATTAATAATTAGTACATAGATTTTATGATAATAAAACAACCAATTTCTTGAAGAAAGAAGTACATCTTGTGGATCTTTATATCAATTATAGGTTTGTCCATAATACTTGTTTTTTTCGAAATTCCTTGTTATCTTCTTTGAGTTCTATTACTTCAGCGTCCAATTCAACAATATATGCATGCAAACAAGGAAACATTTTAAAGGAATAATATTCCTAGATAAAAATCTTGCAGCAAATACTAGGTTTGTCAAACTGAGGGCTCTGTCAGAATGTTTGCCCAAACATAGTTGGGTAGTTAAAATAGAGACAAGCATCACAAAGCTAATATCAATAAACAAAACACAATGGTTATAGAAAAATACTTTCATAATTATTCTCCAAAAATAGTTTATCGATCAAAACTAACATTCTTAAAAAATAAGACAAATAGATCGTTGTACTCAGTTAAGAGATCAATGAAAGTTTACTTACCTTAAGTTTATAAGGGTTAACCTTTGAGGACAAGATGAAAAGACTTATTAAAAACCAAGCACGTGAGCTATCTTACCTTCATTACAAGGTTTGGCACAATGTTCCCCTCTAGCTCAGTTAAGACCTTTCAGACAAGTACATAACCATAACCCTCTTTCCTACAAATTTGTTGCTTCCTTTTGGAGTGTCCAGGTGACCAGGAGTACCATTAGGAGGGTTGGGATAATCTTACCTTCCACCTTAGGCAAGACATAGATGATTAGGTAGGAAGACCCCTCTCTCCTACAACTTTGTTGCGTCTTTTTTGGAGCACCTTAGGTCACCAGGACGATTATGGGAAAAATAAGAGGCAGAAAAACCATGATATCAAAGATTTGTAAACCACAAGCATGGACCTCCCAACCCATATTACAAATATGAGGGGCTAACAAGCTTGGAGTGAACCATTAATTTTGCAATCTCAAAATCCAACAAAAACTAAGCAGGTCACTTGTGCATGCAGTTCATTAGAAATGGATTATACTTTACTCTTCAATCCTAATATCTTCCCTAATACGTAGGTAGGTACCTTAAGCTAGAGAATGGATCTTAACATAAATTTATATGTAGTTAAAAGTACATTGTATAAACTGTAATGTTGGAGGCTTTTGATCAATCCAACAAATAAAAATCTAAAACGTTAAGGACAAAATTACTCTTTCATGATCCTAAGATTAAAACAAATGATACTTACTCATGGGAGCACTCCCACTATTCAAAATTGTAAAATTCAAGATATCTCCCTACCTTCGTCTACACCATGTTTTGATTTATTTTCCAGCATGTTGCTCTCTATTCTCCTCTGTTTCTTGCGATGCAAGACAAAGCCCACTATAAACACTAAAAGAATGACTATACCCCCAGGTATTGTTATTCCGAGGATAAGCCCTAGTCTATGTCTTTTCTGGACATGTAGGTTCTGGTTCCCAGAGTATCTGCAACACATCAAATGAAGAACACCTGGGATCAAGATTATTCTGTTTCTTTTTTTTTTGATGCAATTTTGAACCTGAAAATAAGAGAAAGAGAATCCATCGTTGAACACAAGTAATACAGGAAATAAAAATTTAGATTACCTGAAGTCCAATGAAGGGTTAGACAGAAGTTGGGCAGGAATTACACCACTGAAGCTATTGTTTTGTATAAACCTATGAAGTTATTGAGCTCTCTATAAACCTGTGACCATAAAAGTGAAAGGAAAGAAAAAAAGAAGAAGCAATATTTTACAATAACAAGATTGGAGAGAGGCGTACAACTCCTTCAGGTATTTAAGTTCAGAGAGCCAGTCTGGAACACTACCATTTAAGTTGTTGTTTTGTAGATGTCTGCACAACAAGCCAATAAAATGGATGCTTCATTAAAATGATAATCAATAATAGTTTGTCAAAGCGTAGGGTTTACTTTGTTTTGTAGGTATTTACATGATAAGTGAACTGAGTGGATGCTTTATAAAAATGATGATCTATCATGGTTTCGTCAGAGCATAGGTTTACGGTGAGAACAAGGCACTTATAGTCTCTCCAACATGGTTAAATTGGATAAATTTGGCAATTCTCTCGTCAGATGGTTATTCACAAGTGACCTGGTAATTTCAATACGAACAGATGATATTTAAAGATAAGCTATGCTGCCTTCATAAGCTCTTCGACACGAAATATTGTAGTTCATCAAAGCTCACTTACTGTTATTTTATTTTACATTTGAATAATTCCAAAGAACGCTGTTGGAACTCTAAACAAAATTCATAGATTAGTTTCAACCAAAAGGGAGGATTTCATGTCTCTGATAAAGTAAAATGTTTGGACTTTGAAGATAATTCAAAATCATCTACGTATTTTCTAATATGAAAATTTAGGCAATGGATATACACAGAGAATTCTACTTACATGTTAACTAATGAAGTCAACTCTCCAATACTCTGACATATTGACCTTGTAAGATTCATTCTCGCCAAATTATTGCAACCAAAAATAATTGGTAAGTTCTTGCAATTTCAACCACAAATAATAAAACATAAAAATGAAAATTGATCTTACATTTCTGAAATCCTTCTAACAAAAGAGATATTACTACAGCCGATTATGTCCCACTCGATAATGTAACAAAGATCAACAATCCAACTTTTTATGTCAAGCCTTGTTTTGATAGCATTAAGAGCTTCAACTACAAGTTAAACACTACTTGGTTATGCCTAACTCTTCAATTTCAACATGATGCAGAGTGTTATAGATAAAGAGCACTTACTGTCTTCTAAAGTTGTTTCCCGTTTCGTGTCAACTATCACGTAATACTCGAAAGCGTTGATTATAATACCATTACTTGAGTTAAAGGTCATGATGAATCTCAGCTGGTATTGTATCATGTCTAACTGGATTGGTAGCTCTCATGTGGAAGAATTTGGCACCAGAGTAATGGGTTTACCATATGGTTGACCATTTATTTCAAGGGAAAATGATCTCGTTTCACCCATATTAAGCAGTTGTATATCTGCAAAATATAAGAGCAGTATTGAATTGGTCCCCCCTAATGCATTTATATTAAATGATGGTGAGGCACTGCTAGCCATAACCCACATTGTTTGCATCACAACAGATGGAGGAAGGTCCTGGGAATTGTTTGTTGAAATGGGCTCTTTAGATTTTACATAGTGTATATATTGTATATTATCTAAATTCATTACCTGTTTTAAACCCACATCTGGTAGCCAGAGATGGTCGAGATTTTCAAGTGGATACCTAATCAAATCACCAAGAAAATATATTCAGGCTACAAAAATTGGTTTCCACATAGGAAGCATCTCTACGTTGTCCTAGGTGTTATTAAAAAAATCTACTTCTTAGTGTATGAAGCTTAGATTTTGGTAGTGAAGCATATCAACTTCTAAACAATTACCTGACTAATGAATTTGCACCAACATCATATCTCCAAGCTAAACTCAACATTTTTCTTGGCTTAGCCTGTTGATACATGCCACTCTGGAGGGTCCTCAACTCGATAGCACTGATAAATGGATCAAAAGTCTCATAGGTTATGATCAAGAAAATGTACAACATATTGCAAGAACTAACAAATATTTTTTCACCTCTCACTTGTAGCGTGTTTTTCGTAATAGTTATGGGTCATGTGGTCGGCATACCCATGTTATAGGAATTCTAGAATTTTGCATAAAATCAATTTACCAGAGACATATTTGGCCATATCATATTTCGAAACTACCAAACCTAACTATTGTAAAGAAATGTTCAGCTATTGTTTTCAAGGCTTGTTTTTCTTACTGTGGAAATCCAAGACCAATGCTAACCACCAACGTCAATTCACTCTAATTCCATATGACAATTGCATGAGAAATATACCTTCCAATTTGGGTTCAATATTTGAGTGCTTACAATGCCAACTAGATAAATAGGCCTCTGTTTATGAATTTTCAGCTCCCAAAATATGTTGTGACAACACAAATAATCGTGATAATTTATGAATTTAGCTCCATAGATTCAAATATGAATGGTTGTTCATGAGTGCCCATGCACATGCCTTGGTATTTGATGCCAAAAGTACACAATGGTGCACTGATTATTAGCTTGGGAAACATAATAAACTGATTATTATCTTGGGAAATAGAGCACAAGATTTTCCCACAATAGTAAATCCCACAAGAATATGTATGAGTTGTACATTTAATATTTAAGAAAATTTATAAGTATGAGATCACTAAAATGATGTCTGCACTAGTCAGCAAACCATCCAAATGATTTTAGTGTCATAATATAGTTTACATAAATTACCTGGATGAATATACCATAACTGCATACCATGAATGGATGAAACACTGGAAGTGTGAGGGAATTACACCAAGAAAAAAAAAATGAGTTAAATCCCAATGTGGATGATTTTCACCAATGAAAATGGTCTGAAATTTCCACACAATTACACCAATTATTTGAGGGAAAGTTGACTCTCAGCGAATAATGAACTAGTCACTAGAATTCCTAGTCAAATAATGAGGTTGGATGTGCATTCAATTAACCTTGGAAATCCTATGAATTGATGATATTTTTGTGATTCAACAATTCATTGAATTAACTATCATGATGCCAACATCTTGGTGCAAGGAACTTGGCAAGGTTGAGAAACATGGTCACAGGTATTTCCAAACTAGTCACAAGGTGAATGTGGACTTTGCTGGAATCACATCTTGGGAAACAACATGTGCATGGAATCATGGAACCTAACTCTAAATATACCATGATGGAGTATGGTAGGATAAAATTTCTACATGATCAACTAAAGCCGACTAGAAAATGTATGTATTAATACCACAAGCATCACCTAATTGTTAGCATAATCTATTTATGCAAATTATGTCAAATGGGAAATATTGGCTAAGTCCAATGAAAATTAGGTAGCAAGCCTTGTGGGGCCTTCAAACAATAATATCTTGATCTCAATGACAACATAGGTAATCATTAGGGACAATTTTTTTTTCAACCAACCATGTCAGTAGCAAATCTTCACAAAATGTAGGCATGCAAAGATTTCTTTTAGTTCTAAGGAATAACCTAGTTAAATCTATTGGTATATGACTTGGAATCTTGCATGTAGTTATATGGGATTCAATATACCTTGCTGTCTTTGAGATTTTGTTCCTAGAGACAACATAAGTTATAATAGTTAGAAGGGTTCTCATGCCAATAGTGGATGCCAACTTGTGTCATTATTTTCCAGTCTAGAAGCCTTGGTTTGTGTACTTGTGTTGTATTCCAATTGACACCTTAAAAATCACTTGTTTAAGTACTTTAGGTTTCTAGGTGATTTTTTATTGTCTATTACATCTATGTTATGTCTCCTGGTGTGTTAACTAGTGCTTGTTAAGATACATTCCGTAGGTTATGATGTCTATAATGCAACGAGAAAAACAAGATCTATTAAACCAACTTCAACATTTGCAATTTACTTCCAAGGGAACACCATGTGTACATGTACATTTTTATAAGTAATTTTATATAACTAAGCTTACCAGAACTGAATAGAATGTACAATTTGGATGCAACCTCTGGTATAGAGCCAAGATATCAAATGAAGGAAACAACCCAGCTTCCTGTGTAAGCATAATAGTCAACATTATGACGGGAAATAAGGGATGAAAATTTAAGCATAAGCCTTTGAAAATGCTTATTCAATTTTCTTTTCTACAAAATCATTATTCAAACAATCATAAGAAACAATATTTTAGGTCAATTCCATAAATAAACATAAAATAAAGTTTATAACCAACAACATTCTAGGGTAAAACTGTTTGTTGCTTCAAAATTTAAATTATACACATTTATTTAAATTTTAAGCTCATGAGCATGCTCCTGAAAATAAAATCAACTGATTCATGTACATTCTTTGTGACATAGTTTCAGGATGATCAACACACAGTAAAGCAATACAATTTTAGTGGCAAGATCAAAGAAGTGGAGAGTGAAAAGGATGTCAAAAAAGTTTCATAGTTTTAACATTTGTGGTTCCTACTGAAGTCTACAACGAGATCATGAATGCTTATGGGATTGGTTACCCCTCTTCTAGGGTGTACATATAGTGATATTTTTCGCTTTCATGGGGATTTTTGTGAGCAAAAAAATCTGGATACATGGTTAAGACATTTGGCCAACATGTTTCTTTGAATTTTTCTCCATTGATAATACACATACCCCTGCCTGTAACCCATATGTCTCCCCTTTTTCTTCTAGATCCACAAATCCCTTTCTAGGTCATGAAAATGACATCAAGATTTTTTTTTCAAACAAAACTAATCATTTATTTCATCTCTCATAAGTTCAAAACATGGTATGTTTGAAAAAGTTGCAGAAAACATACAAATATCCCAAAACCCTCAAATTTATGATGACCTTAAATGAAAATAATAAATTTAAATTCCATAATATAGAAAACTAACTCAAAAACCCTAACAAAAATACCATGACATGTAGGACTTCAATGGTAGGAGTTCTAGAAATGAGCATGAGCACCATGACCTCTGAACTTCTTGGGCTCACAATGCCTTGGATCAACCACCAACAGAGTCCTTTCATACTTTCCAAGGATATCTTTTATATCATTCTTCAACTGCTCATCCATGTATTTCTGGTAGAAGGAAACTAGGGCCTTCACAATGCTCTGCTTAATGACATAGATGTGTAAGTGTGCCCTCCTTACACTTTGGTTCTCATATCCACCCCTGAGTAATGCTCTACCTAATGGTGTAGATCTGCAAGTGTTCCCTCCTTTCACTCTGATTCTCATATACACGCCATTGAATCCGTGGCATCCCAATAGAAGAATAGGCTTGAATTCCTTGTAATGGAGAATCTCAGGTTCTTATGACAAAGGAGGTTTGTGTACTTGGAAGGGCATTGAAAATATGTAGCTTTGATTGCAATATGTCATGGCTATGGTCGTCTTCTTCCAACCAAAGAATTGAACGAAATCCACTGCCACCATTGTTGAATTCTTAGTGCCTAATGTCCCTCTTTGCCAATATCTCTCTGGTTTTCCTATTAAACACTCACACCAGTGATTAGGTTCTTTTTTAATCTTACAAATTGTATACTATGGGTCAAAACTGGCATAAGAACCTGGCTTCTGCTGCCATATAAAACCTCCATTGGTTTATCATAGAGAATGAAGGAAAGGATAGAATACCCCTTACAAGGGAATGATTGGGGAAAACAAGAACAAGACCTCTCTATTGATATAACATGTGTTTGATATTTTTTTGGTGCTAGAGAAACTCCCATAATAAAATGTCTTCCACCAAGTTTTTTTTAAGACAATTGTATTTCACTTACTTTACTACATTTTTAGGGTTATGAAAACTGTATTTCACTTGATTTGATATATTTTTTAAAGAAAATTTTAATGTTTAAGAATTAAAAAAGTCTTACACTACCCTTTCGTGTAGTCATGCACCTTACAAGACCTTTCCAAACTAGGAAAGACACATCGACAAATCAGAAGGGTGCCCTTAGCATCAGGTAATACTAATATGAGCTAATAAGAAAGTGCGGGCATATTAACTCAAGGATTTGAAACCCAAAGTTTACTTTGGGTGGGCAATGTTATAGGCCCATACTATGCTTGGCTAATCTTTGGCACATGGAGAATTCAAATGTCTAGAATAAAATGAAATAATGATATAGGACTAACTTGAGCCAAAGCATAGGGAAATGTAGAGTACATTTTTGCACCCCTTTCTTTGTAGAACATAGTTCTTTCTACTGCAACCAAAGGTTGCACATTTGAAAGTTGTTGACTCCTAAGAATATAACTACTCCATACAAAGCCCCAACAACGATAAAGAGATCATTTCTCATGTCCCTGATATGCAGTAATCTAGTCATTAGTATCTAAGAAGAGTCTATATCATACAAAATGAGAACATCACACATTTTGATGATCTGTCTATTCAAACAAAATATTTTGGGCTATAATCTATCATACAAGATATTTTCAACTACATACCGCTTTGTGTTGGCTTTGTAAAATATATTCAAAGAGAAAAGCATAGGTAGGTGTGAAAAAGTATCTAACAACATTATAATATTTATTTATTTATTATTTATTATTTATTATTTTTTTTATTTTTATTTTTTATCTATTATTTTATTTTTAATTTATTTTTAATTTTTAATTTTTTTTAATTTTTTTAATTAATTAATTTTTTTATTTTTTATTTTTATTTTTTTAATTTTTTTTCAGTAAGTCCACCACTACTTCCACACACATGACGTGAATTGTCCAAAGAATGATTATTAGTATTGGGTAGTGAAGTATAGATCTTGACTTGAGCTCTTTAATGAAGGTTCTATTTTGCCTTCATGTCCAAGAAAAAGAATGAAATGTTAAAATGTGACTTTGAAGTGGATATATTAGTATCTTGTAGACTTTTTATAATGCTAATAGAAGGATTCTAGTGCCAAAACATTAGCAACTTTAATGCCTACTTGTGGAGGGTATAATTTTTTTGATTCTCTGCAAAAAATATCCCTAGACGTTGTTTGGAAACAATAGAACTAAATTCCAACATCCATGTATTCTAGGTTGTCTTTTTCTTTGATCTTTGCTACTCGAATAGCCTACAACTTGCATGGTGAAAGTAAGAAAATTAACTCACATTTAGACATTAAATTGACAATACTTTGTTAAAACCATTCCTTTTCTAGCTACAGGACTCTGCAAAGTGGTTACCTAAAAATATTCAACAATCTTGTGAGAATTATGGCTGAGTGGCCTGAAGTGAATGTGTTTCCCTCATCTTTTCATCAATAATAATTGAACCCATTATAGTAAGTCAAAAATCACCACTCTAAAATAAACAATATAAGTTATCATATACTCTAGACATTGCCTTATCTCATAAAAACCTTCAAATATGTCAATGTTGGGTTAATGAATGGTACATATAACCATCCTTACAATGTCTATTGCATTACAAAAAATTTATATAACAATTGCAGTCACCATGGCATCCAAAATAGAAGTGTCCTCATTCATGAAAATTATAGAAGGATTTTCAACAAGCTCAACAACTAGTGTTAGCCTTTTCCTTTGTTTTGTTGACAATCGAGTCAAACTAGGCATGCCTACTAGTGCATCCCTTAAGTTGTCTAATTCTACAAGTTCCATGACTTCATCAACGAAGGCCTGCAAATTGGTATCTTTTGTAAGTCCACAACATGATGATTTGGGACATCGTTATAAGAGAAATTGATTAGTTTTGTAGAATCACAACTTTGGTTTCTTTGTCAACATCCTTCAAAATATGAGAAATTCCAAATATAACAATGATTCCTAGATAGTGACATGTGGAGACTGTATGTCATTCTACTCACAATTATCGAAAATATGAGAAAACGTTTCCTTCTTTTTGGGAAATCTATATATCTGGATATCACCCTCAATATATCCTCCAATCTTCCTTCTAGCTAAGACATCCATGAGAGTTGTCTTGCCTTCACCACTAACCCCCATAAATGTCATAAGAACACCAAGTATGAATGCACCTACAACATAGAAATTGAAGTCTATCTTCAGTCACTCCTTGTTCCTTCATTTCCTACATATGAATCCAAAATTAGTTAGCAAAATCCATCAAGTACGAGAGTCCACAAAAATTGGCAATAGCTGGATCACATAATATATCAGTCTCAAGGCTCAAGTTCCATAAAAGGGGCATGGCAACAAAGTATTTGACATTTTCAAAAGACATGGCTAGTGGTTGAAATGGAAAAATCATTCCTCGCTTTGGAGAAACTCTTGTTGCATCCTCCAAAACCAACTCATTATTGCTTGCTAGATTAGCTGATCGAATGCTCATTTGTTTGATCTACATTTCGTCTGCATAACCATTGATTTTTCTTTTATAGAATTGAAAATCATGGAGTCATCTAATATTTAGTTCCTTTACATTTCAATATGTTCAACAAATGTTTAAAAAGAGATAGTTAACAATTTCCTTACAAGTATTATTGGCATTTGCAAAAGACAAAGAACATGAGAAATATCCTCTTCTTAAACTTGATGGTCTTGTATTGAGCCCTTACTCTGCACCATTCTGTTGGGATTTCATTTCTTCATAATCTTATTCAGAAATGACAACTTGAGGTTTCCCATGAGCTACACAGAAACAAATCCCATATCATTTCATAATGGAAATGATTTAATAAAATATAAATAAACGAAAATAAAATGACAAGTATGTGTTGAGTTAAGCAACTCACAATTTAGATATGCAAGAGAAAAGTTAAGCAACACAACACATTCAAGAGTAATGAAAATCCCAACAAAGAACCAGCTCTTGTCTAATACCAATATCCTTGTGTAAAGATGTTACGACACTTCAACATAGTAAGGCCCAGATTTGTGGTGTTTCCTGCATTCTGAAGGCCAACATGGTTCCATGAAACTAGTCAATGTGATGCATGGTTGCATAAAACATCTTCATAATTAAAAATATATTGGTTCTATAGAATTTCACAGAGTCCTTAGTGGATTAAAAATGTTGAAATCTTACAATCTTCCATCTAGGAGCAAGCATCTCATTCACGAAGATCACATTCTCTGCATATATCAAAGGTTAGCACCAATAGCCCCATATCCACCAGTTTGGGATGCTATCTACATTTGAAATACATCAAGCCTGAGAACTCTTCATCATCCAAGGGAAGAACAAGCATATAGAAGGTGTATGGTTGGCTTGATGAAGGTTCTTCCAGAGATTCATTTCAATATGAGGATCCATTCAGGCATGCTTTACATGTAATTGGAGGAATGGTTACATGTATTACATTCTCTTTTGTCATGACATTGATGGATATCCTTGTTCTTAGGTTAAAACTAGGGCCTATGACCATGTGGATGAAGGATATAAGAAAAAAGGGAGCTTTACAAGATGAACACCGAACTTGAGATCATGCCATGTAGCACTAAGTTACACATGGGTTTGGTCAAATGGCCACTTAATTTTTTCGGTTAGACACCCTCTTCAAGGAGGTGGTTGGGGGATGTTGCAGGTAAGAAATAGTGAGAAATAACCCTAATGGAAGAGCTTCCATGTATTTGAAGGTGTGTTTCCCCCTCAAGTAGAAATTTTTGGGGGTAAGGACACATTTTCACATATTTGGAGGCATATTTCACCTTTTGAGGTATTTAGGGTTAAGTACATTACAAAAATTCAACCCTAGGTGACTATTATCCATATGATCCTAGTTAAATAGATAAATTTCTAAATTTAATATAATGTAGAAACTACATTTAGATCATAGCATAAATCACACAATAACTGAAAATTTAAGCAGTGGAAGAATAAAAGAGTTTTGTAGATACATAAGTAATTTATTCTCAAAATTAGTTTCTCATACCTCAAGGAAACCTCTACAAGCTACGAAACAACAATTGCATGGCTATCATAATCATCTCAAAATGAGGTATATGATGTTGGAAATAATATTGAGAGGGGGGGGCGGTGAATCAGTATTATCAAGCCAAATATTTCCCTTTTAAATTCCATATGATATACGCTACTTCAGTTAATAAAAACCGCGTATATACGCAACTACAGATAGATAAACCCGCGTATATCAAGCAGACTTATAATTTGAATTATCTTTCAGATGTCAGTTATTAATCTGTGATTCAGATGCACATAAATAGTATCAGAAACAGTGAAACAGAGCAGAAGACAGTCACACACAAGAACACAAGATATAAGGAGGAAACCCAATGTGGGTGAAAACCCCCTGCTGCAATTCGTCTCTATCTTCTTTTTAATTAGAAACTTCTCTTTACAATGTCTTGTACTGGAGCAGACTTTACCAGTACGCAGGCTGCAACCTGCAGAGAGCTACAACTCTCTCTCGTTTTCCAGCTTTCCTGGAAGGGAGCTCCAACCCCCTTAGTTCTTGTACTAGCTTGAGATACTAGTACACTGGCTCCTACCTGCAGAAGGTTGCAACCTTCTCTTTTCTTTCAGGGACTTCGTTTCATTAATTTTCAGACTGGATCCACAAGTAACATCAATCAAACATCAAGAATTTTTGCATAACCCAAACTCCTTTTCACCAATCAAAGGCTGAAACAAATAAGCACTTCTCTGACCACTGTACCCAGAACACAGTAACTGTAATCAATCACCAATTCTGAACCCAGAGCACTGCAACAATAAAACAAAAGCAGCTAGAACATAAATCAAAATATATACACCACTTCACTTTTCATCAACCTGCGAGTATACGCTTCTGTACCACAACCAACCTGCGTATACGCGTCTTTCATTCATAGAAAATGCGTGTATACGCACCTTCAATTCACTGAACCTGCGTACATATCTATAAAGGATAATTTATTCTTTTAAGCATTCAGACATTAGTTAGCCCAGATTTATAGATCAAAAGTGTGCCACATATAACAGATCAAAATCATACAAAGATACCAATGTTCAAGCCTTGAGATTTAGATCCATCAATAGTTCTTATCCTTCTTGCGCTCAGGTTCCTCCTTCATTCAGATCTAGATCTGCACCATAACCCAATCACCAATATTCCAGATCTATCACAATATCAGATATTCAATAATTCAGATGATTCCTTGCCACATGATCTCCTTCCTCTTTTATAGTTTTAGGCCTTCCTCAATACCACGGTCCAAAACCATAATAAACCAATACCAAGGGCCAAAAACCTGGGGTCAACTCTTCTGACGAGACACCATGGTCCACAACCATAGGTTCAAATTCCAAGGACTAACAACCACGGACCAAAAATAAGTTTCCCATCATGTACACGCTTTTATGTGCATAAAAGTGCGTGTATACGCATACGCGACTTCGGAACGTATAAACCGCGTGTATACGCGTCTTAGGCAAGGTGTACGTGTGTATACAAGATTTCCTTCATTCTGAGCACCTGAACTGAGATCTGTCACCAAAGTGAGTTGCCATCAAGGACAACACCTGTACCATAGTGCCACACTTGTGCCAAAATGCCAACAATCTCCCCCTTTGGACTTGATGGCAACCCCAAGATCCTCAAAGTCATTCTCCCCCTTTGTCATCAAGGGCAAAGGGCTGTGCTCCCCTTGAGTACATGCTAATATCTCTGCTCTGCTGTGCTGAACATGCTCCCCCTGACTGTAGGCAAGATCTGCAAAAAGATGTTCTTCAAGAAGAACCATGACTTAAACATCATAAAAGACCTTCCTATCACCAAAAGACTCAATACATACAACCATCACCCAACCAAGTGGGGATACATCAGAAATTCACATATGACAACCAATTGCATCAATCATCCCAGGCATAGTGGGGAAACCAAAATAGGCCGTTACATGACCTTGATAAAAAAAGGTATACATGACATAGAGACGAAATATCAAGACTATGCAAATCACCAATAACAATTATCAGCAGCATCTGACAATCACTGTAGATATCAGCAATCATGTTCTCCTTCTGATCTCCTTTCTGCAGCTGATCCACCTGAACCAAAACAGCTTGAGTACTAGAACCAAGAACTTCTAAGGTAATGCCAACAATGCATTATTAGAAGATTAACTGCTCCCCCTGAACCTGCGCCTGATGATCTCTGACAGACCTATATCAGATGCTCTTCAACCAGAGTCTGCCCTTGCTGATTTTCTTCAGAACTCCATATACGCGACTGCACCTGCATAAATCGGCGTATGTACGCGGATTACCCTCATCCAACTCACGTACACCAACTTTTCTTTGGAACAGACAAGCTTCAACAGCAGGATGAAGCATCAACGACTCCCAGCTTCTGTCTGAGATATTCAAAAGTTTCCTTGGGCAGTGGCTTGGTGAGAATATCAGCAACTTGTTCCTTAGAAGGAACATACTCCAATTTGACCTTTTGTTCCAACACTTGTTCCCAGAGAAAGTGCTACTTGATCGGTATGTGCTTGGTCTTTGAATGCATGACTGGTTTCTTTGAAATGCTTATTGCACTTGTATTATCACATAAGATAGAGACAGGTGGAGTACAAGTGATTTGAAAATCCTGCAAGGTTTGCATCATCCAAAGGAGTTGTGTGCAACAAGATGCAACAGCCACATATTCCGCTTCAGCTGTAGATAAAGTAATCGAACTCTGTTTCTTGCTGAACCAAGATACTAATCTGGAACACATAAAGAATGCACCGCCACTTGTGCTCTTCCTGTCATCCACGCTTCCGGCCCAATCTGCATCTGTGTAAGCATGAAGAGTGAGATCTCTATCTCTAGGATACCATAAGCCATAGTTTTGAGTACCTTGAAGGTACTTGAAGATTTTCTTGACTCCCTGAAGATGAGTTTCCTTTGGGTTGGCTTGAAACCTTCCAACTATTCCCACTGCATTTATAATATCTGGTCGGGTACCTGTCAAATAAAGCAAACTCCCAATCATGGATCTATAGGTTGGTTGATGCACTGCTGCTGATTCATCATTTGCACTGAGGCTGCATCCTGTAATCATGGGGGTACATACAGGTTTCGAATCTTCCATGCCATACTTCTTCAGAATCTGCTTGAGGTACTTGGTTTGAGACAAGAAGATACCGCCTTCATTTTGTTGGATTTGCAATCCAAGAAAGTATGTCAGTTCTCCAAGCAAGGACATTTCGAATTCTTTCTGCATCACCAAGGCAAAGTTTTGACTCATAGCTTCTTCATTGCTTCCAAAGATAATATCATCTACATACACAACAAGTATTAGCAATTTGTTATTTTCAATTTTTATATAGAGATTGCTATCTGCTGATCCTTTTGAAAAACCTTGTTGATGAAGGTATTTGTCCAACCGATAGTACCAAGCCCTTGGAGCTTGTTTAAGCCCATAGAGAGGCTTTTTAAGTCTGCATACAAGATTTGGATCATTTCCAAGAATAAAGCCATCTGGTTTCTCAATGTACACTTCTTCTTCTAAGTCTCCATTTAAAAAGGCTGATTTCACATCCATTTGAAATACTTTGAATTTTTGAAAGCTAGAGAGGGCAAGGAACATTCTGATGGCCTCAAGTCTAGCTACGGGAGCAAAAGTTTCTTCAAAATCTATTCCTTCCTGTTGAGCATACCCTTTGCAAACAAGCCTGACCTTGTTTCTAATAACTTCCCCATTTTCATTCAACTTGTTCTTGAAGATCCATTTTGTTCCTATGACATTCTTATCTTTTGGTCTAGGAACCAACTCCCAAGTGTTGTTCTTTTCGATCTGCTCAGGTTCTTCATCCATTGCCTTGACCCAGCATTCATCTTTGCACGCCTCTTTTACATTTTGTGGTTCAGTGGAGGAGAGCAATGCCAAATAGCTTGAGGCTTCTGCAATTGTTCTTCTAGTTTGTACACCTGCTTCTTTCTGCCCCAAAATCTGAGACTGTGGATGATTCTTCTGCACATACTTGGATGGAGTCTTCTCTTCTATCCTTATCTGTTCCACTGGTGCCTCTTGAGGTTCTTCTTCATCATCAGTTTGATTTGGAGGGTAGTCTTCATCTTCTTCTATATTTTCATAATTTACTTTCCTAGGAACGTTTCCTTTTTCATCAACCACAACATCAATGCTGTCAACAGTTCTTCCAAGTCTTTTATTGTAACATATATATGCTTTGCTGTGGGGAGAATAACCTAGAAGAATGCCTTCATTAGCTCTAGGTTCAAACTTGCCAAGATGTTCATCATTATTCTTAATGTAGCATTTGCTTCCAAAAATTTTGAAATGTTTTACCGAGGGAGTCTCACCATACCAAAGCTCATGAGGAGTTTGAGTGCTATTTACCCGGACATTTGTTTTGTTGAGAATAACCACCGTAGCATAAGCCGCTTCACCCCAGAAGGTTGCGGGAGTTCCAGACTCATCAAGCATAGCACGAGCCATTTGTTGAACCGTTCTGTTCATTCTTTCCACTACTCCATTTTGTTGAGGAGTCCTAGCTGTAGAGAATTCCCTTCTTATTCCATGTTCTTCACAAAAATCGAAAAACTCATTTGAGGTAAACTCCCCACCTCTATCAGACCTGAGGCATTTAATTTTGCGATCTGATTCGTTTTCAACCAATGCTTTGAAAGATTTGAATTTTTCAAACGCTTCATCTTTGTGCTTCATCAGTCCTATCCAAACCATCCTGGAAAAGTCATCAATGAATAATATAAAGTATTCTTCTCCTCGAGGTGACCTTTTCCTAGATGGACCACATACATCTGTATGAACTAGCTCAAGAGGCCTGCTAGCTGATCCTTCCTTCTCAGGAAAGTTAGTTCTGGTTTGCTTACCAAACTGACATGATTTGCATATGGTGTTGTCTAGAATTTTGATATCTGGAAGACCATGAACTGCCTGGTATTTGCATGCTTTCCTTATTTGTGAAAAGCTTAGATGCCCCAACCTCCGGTGCCATAACCAGTGTTCATCATCCTTGCTCAAATAGCATTGTTGTTGTCCTTCTTCAAATATGTATAGATTATTTGGAGTTCTTCTACCTTTGATCACTATTTCACCTATATCAAGATCGCGAACACGACATCCATTTGATCTAAATATTACCTCGGTTCCTTGATCGCACATCTGACTGACACTCAGAAGATTATGCTTCAATCCATCAACATACAACACATTTCCAGCTTTGACCTTTTCTTTCAACTGAGCAGTACCTTTTCCTTTTATGGCTGCAGGGGAATCGTTTCCAAAAGAAACCTTCTTCCCTTTTTCTAGTGCAGTATATGATTCAAGTTTTTCTTTATCCCCTGTCATATGCTTCGAACATCCGCTGTCGATATACCATAGATTTTCCTGTCCTTCTGCATAAAAGGCTATCCCACATCTTTCTGGTTGTGGTTCCTTCATTCTCCATGTTCTGGCACTTGAGGTTTGTTCCTTCTGAGTTGTCTTCCAAAACCTGCTCCTGCATTCAGAATCTTCATGACCAAAGTTATTACAAATAGAACATTCAACTTCATTTTCAAGGGCCGAAAAGTTGTTATAGGTCCTTTTCGTGATCCCAGTCATATTCTTTTGTTTTTGGGCTTCTCTAGTCATGATTGTTTTATAGGCAACACATTGAGCTGCTTTGTGACCAAAATTATGGCAAGAGAAACATTGGCCGTTGAAGAAACTCCTGCGATTATCAAATCTATCATCCAACCGATTGTAGTTTCTACTGACATCCATTCTTGAGGCAATTTGAGAAGATTTTACCTGTGGCTGATTGTAGCTTCTATTTGTCCTTAAGGTAGCTTGCCCCCGATTTTCTTGATAGTATTTGTTTGTTCTTGAGGTAAACTGTCCCTGATTTACCTGATGATTTCTATTAGGCCTTTGCTCGCTCCTCCTTGCTGCATCAAGATAACTTTTGGATGTGGATGCTTGAGATGTTTCTCCATTATATCCCAGACCTGTCTTGATTAGTGGAGAACACTGCACATTGATAATCTCATCCAGAGTTTCAGATCCTTTCACAAATTTAAGATTAATAGCTTTTGTTTTCTCAATCTCCTTTCTAAGACAAACAATTTCACATTCCAATTTTTCAAGATGTCTTTCCCTTTCAGCCAGTTGACATTGTAGAGAATCAATAATTGCACTTTTCTCTTCTAAGCAAACTTTGAGATCAGACATTTCATTATAAAAACCCTCTACATCTATAGCATCCATGTACTCTTCATCTTCAAAAGCCATTAAAAGTTTATACTCATTACCTCGTTCATCTTTGTCACTATTTGAGAGTCCATCACTATCTTCATGAGTGTAATAGCTTTTCTTATTTTCATTCTGTTTCTTGTTCCATCTAACAGGTTCCTTTCCTTTGTCAATCTTATCCTTATGAGGACATTTGGCAGCATAGTGACCTACTCTTCCACAAGCAAAGCACTTGAAAGGTAACTTACCTCGGAATCGTCCAGCACCCCTTTGAAGATTTTTGACAAAATTTGATTCTTCTTCTTCTTCTGACCCATGTCCTGATTCATAGTACTCTCCTTTTCCTGAAGCCTTGAAGGCAGCTTCTCTCCTATCAGATGGACCTCCTTTCCTCATTTCATAAGCAGTTAGAATTCCATGTAGTTGTGACATTTTAAGATGTTGTAGATTCTCCTTTTCTTCTATAGCTGAAACTTTAGATTCAAACCTAGGTGACAAAGATCTTAGAACTTTTTCAACCACAATAGCCTCTTTTATTTCTTCACCCAAATTTTTCATGCAATTAACAATCTCATCCACACGAAGAAAATAGTTAGCCACACTTTCATCATTATACATCTTGAGATTTTCATACTGAATCCTGAGGGTTTGAAGTTTTGCTCTTTTTACCTGATCATCTCCTTCATAGCTCAGAACTATCTTGTCCCATATTTCTTTTGCGGATTTATACTGCATTACTTTGACAAATTCAAATTGTGACAGACATCCCAATAGAGTATTGACCACCTTTGCATTTGTTTCATATTTCTTCTTCTCAGCCGAATCTGTAGGAGTTGTTGCAGGAAAAGTATATCCTATATCTATGATATCCCAGACTTCTGTACCCAAAGATTGAAGATAGGCAGTAACTCTTACCTTCCAATATACGAAGTTTGTCCCATCAAAAACCGGTGGCCTGATTGATGCTTCCCTCTCGTAGTTGCTCATGATGAAGGATCTTCCTTCAAGCGATCAAGTTGTTTCAAAAGGACCTGCTCTGATACCAATTGTTGGAAATAATACTGAGAGGGGGGGTGAATCAGTATTATCAAGCCAAATATTTCCCTTTTAAATTCCAGATGATATACGCTACTTCAGTTAATAAAAACCGCGTATATACGCAACTACAGATAGATAAACCCGCGTATATCAAGCAGACTTATAATTTGAATTTTCTTTCAGATGTCAGTTATTAATCTGTGATTCAGATGCACATAAACAGTATCAGAAACAGTGAAACAGAGCAGAAGACAGTCACACACAAGAACACAAGATATAAGCAGGAAACCCAATGTGGGTGAAAACCCCCTGCTGCAATTCGTCTCTATCTTCTTTTTAATTAGAAACTTCTCTTTACAATGTCTTGTACTGGAGCAGACTTTACCAGTACGCAGGCTGCAACCTGCAGAGAGCTACAACTCTCTCTCGTTTTCCAGCTTTCCTGGAAGGGAGCTCCAACCCCCTTAGTTCTTGTACTAGCTTGAGATACTAGTACACTGGCTCCTACCTGCAGAAGGTTGCAACCTTCTCTTTTCTTTCAGGGACTTCGTTTCATTAATTTTCAGACTGGATCCACAAGTAACATCAATCAAACATCAAGAATTTTTGCATAACCCAAACTCCTTTTCACCAATCAAAGGCTGAAACAAATAAGCACTTCTCTGACCACTGTACCCAGAACACAGTAACTGTAATCAAACACCAATTCTGAACCCAGAGCACTGCAACAATAAAATAGAAGTAGCTAGAACATAAATCAAAATATATATGCTACTTCACTTTTCATCAACTTGCGAGTATACGCTTCTGTACCACAACCAACCTGCGTATACGCGTCTTTCATTCACAGAAAATGCGTGTATACGCACCTTCAATTCACTGAACCTGCGTACATATCTATAAAGGATAATTTATTCCTTTAAGCATTCAGACATTAGTTAGCCCAGATTTATAGATCAAAAGTGTGCCACATATAACAGATCAAAATCATACAGAGATACCAATGTTCAAGCCTTGAGATTTAGATCCATCAATAGTTCTTATCCTTCTTGCACTCAGGTTCCTCCTTCATTTAGATCTAGATCTGCACCATAACCCAATCACCAGTATTCCAGATCTATCACAATATCAGAAATTCAATAATTCAGATGATTCCTTGCCACATGATCTCCTTCCTCTTTTATAGTTTTAGGCCTTCCTCAATACCGCGGTCCAAAACCATAATAAACCAATACCAAGGGCCAAAAACCTGGGGTCAACTCTTTTGACGAGACACCATGGTCCACAACCATAGGTTCAAATTCCAAGGACTAACAACCACGGATCAAAAATAAGTTTCCCATCATGTACGCGCTTTTATGTGCATAAAAGTGCGTGTATACGCATACGCGACTTCGGAACGTATAAACCGCGTGTATACGCGTCTTAGGCAAGGTGTACCTGCGTATACAAGATTTCCTTCATTCTGAGCACCTGAACTAAGATCTGTCACCAAAGTGAGTTGCCATCAAGGACAACACCTGTACCATAGTGCCACACCTGTGCCAAAATGCCAACATATGACCTACACAAAAAACAGAGGAAGAAGTTGTACAACTATTGTATTACTCCATATGGCCATACAAATCCATATGATTGTATTAATTCTTTGTAAAATTTCCTTTCAACGTATTAAAAAGCTATAAGTTCATCCTTATTGTGCATTTATTTCTCTTAGTTGTTTAATGTGGGCAATATCTCTCTATCTTGTCTTATTTATATTTTTCTAAAACATGTACAAGTTCTTGCTTGCACTATATTTCTCAATGTACCTATTGTTCAAGACCTGTTCTTCTTATCTGGAAGAAATTTTGCATGAGGATATACCATGTGATTGTTGACATAATCAAACCCTCATATGAATATTAAATTCATGCTTTAAAATGATTTCATGAAATAGAAAGTGGAAAGTGGCAATATGGACCCATTTTATTCATTCAAAAGACAAAAGGAAGTGCTCCACTTGAGGAGGATTAGGGCCTTGAAAATAACCATGAAGAAAATGGCACAATGCCACCAATAGAGCCGCCATAGAATACCTTAGAGCAAATTTGATAGGAACTAGAATGATAGTGAAGCCCAAACCATGGCCACCCCAATGCAAGCCAACAACTTGCACTAGAAGATAAGTATAGAAAAAGGACTGCAAGGCCAATGGAATCATGACATCCTTCACACTAACGAACCTCATCCCTGATTGTCTCCATCATATTGTGCCCCAACACAAGCTAAAAAACATGAAAACCCATTGAGGATAAAATTTCATCGACAATGGCGTCAGAAGGCACAAATGCATTTTGCAGTGCCCCCTTGTTGTATATAGCTCCCACCAAAGAAGAGGAGTCTAACCTACTCTTCCTTAGTGAAGAACAACTATCATTGTTCTCACAGGAACCAGGATGCACCTTGCAACCTTTGCATCTTCACCATGCCCAAATCTACAAATGAATCCACCTCCTTTGACCACATTGCATTGGATAACACCTCCTCATGCCACCATTCTGATAAAATATCAAATCCTAGAAATCCTTAAACCTCGCAGAAAACCTTTGCAAAGTCCTCTCCATTCACATCTGATTTGAAATGTTGTAAAAAAGTATTAGTATCATATAATATTCTCTATCGTGTGGCTATTTGAACTCATAACATCCTTTCAAGTGGTGAGATAAATAACCATCAGTGTGTTCACAATTTAGATTACCCTTTTATTTTTATTACTAAATAGTGAATACTACTCCATGGCTATTTTAATAATATCCCCTAATTTTACTAAATACTCATTTTAATACCTCCAAAACCTATAAGCCTCTACCCAAAATCCCCACCCCCAATATCTATAATATATTCGATCTATTTTTCACAATTTTAAAACCCCCTTTATGAATGAACATTATAATTAATAAATTGAATCCCCTATGGCAAGTCATCCCTTGAAGCAGTGATGCCATTTCGACCTTTGGTAATAGTAAATCCCATATCCTCTGATGATCTGTCAAATTATCCCCATCCCTTTTCGAACTGCACGAATGACTTCGGCCGTGAGTCTCCTATCCCTAAAACTCAACTTGTAGCTAAGTCCTCCACTATTTCCAATAAATAGTCCTATGTAGTTGGGTTGGCATTCTCACCTTTAGATATGGTCTCGTCCCTTGGTACATTTTCCCCTAACAAGGAATTGAAGGATAATTTTTCCTCATCTAAGAATTTGGCTTGTCTTTCTATTAAAATATCCCTTTTCCATAATCCTCTAGATTCTAGAGGTCAATGATATAAATATGTCACACATATGAAGAATAAACTCCCTAAATATAAAAAAGGTTTCAACCTGTAACAAGATCGAATTGGGTTATGCCAATGAGATTGGATCTCCCAATAACTCATTTAATATTGATTCTGATTTTACTATTGGGAATGTCTCTATTTCTGATTTTGATGGATTCCAGGTCCTTAGAGGGGATGTAATCATGCATGTAGTGCCTCCATGATTATTGTTTCCATTAACATTTGGGGTTTGGGAGTGACCCCAAAATTAAGATCCCTTAGAGGTATTGTTCAGCTTCATAAACCCTCTCTAATCCTTTTCTAGGAAATGATGGTTTATAGAGATAAGGCGTGGGAGGCAATGTTGTCTGTGTGCCCTGCATGACATGTGGTTGCAACTGATGCTATTGGATTATTTGATGGTCTCAGGGTTATGTGGGATCCAAAAATTATGGAGATGCAAACATTTTTGTCATGTGCAAGGATTATCATGATTGGACACATGATAGGAAATTGTCAAAGGGTTCAAATTGTCAATTCATATGTTCCATATGTGGGGCGTAGACTATTTTGGGACTAGGTTTCATAATCTGGAATCCTTCAGTTACGTTTTATGATCATTGCAGGGTATTTGAATTTTTCGATGGGGAGGGAAGAGATTTGTGGAAAAAAGTCTAGAATTGATAGTATGGCTACTTATTTTAGAGGTTTGATGGAGGAATTTTTCCTATTGGATGTGATGCCATATCCTCTTGGCCCCACTTGGAGGAATGGGAGAACTAGTGAGGAGGGTATCTAAAAAAGAATGGATAGGTTTATGGTTAATCAAACTATGGTTAATCATCTGACAGATATAAGATCTTATATTATTCCAACATTTATTTTTGATCACTTTCCCATTATGCTGACATGGGACAAAGGGGAACATAAGAGATCATAACCCTTCAAATTCAACTTGAAATGGCTTAAAATGGATGAATTTGGGGATCTGGTCTGAAATTTTTGGTCTTGGTCATTGCTTCCTCCTCCACAGAATCACATGACATCCATATGCCAAAATCTTAGAGAGCTGAAAAGGGCCACTCAGGAATGGATTAGGGGGATGAAGGAGGGTGAAACTAAAGCTCTTAGGGAGATTGACATTTTCCTATGTTATTTCAATGATCCTCAGGACCCATTATTCTTCTTAGAGGAATACTGACACAAGATCATTGAATTGGAGTGTAAGAGAAGGGACATTCTCCGTTCATGGGAAGAATACATCCACATGAAGAGTAGGGTGACATGGATAAAAGTTGGAGATAAAAATACCAGATATTTCCACACACATTTCAATGCCAGGAAATAGATCAATTCCATAAGGAGGATAAGAGATGAAGTTGGAAACATATTCAGTTCATAGAGATCTATTGAATAGGAAACGGTCACACATTTCAAAGGCCAATTCTCGGCACATGAGACATCTTTCTGGTCACAAATGAATTTCATTGAAGAAGTTCCAAACATGTTCACATCGAAGGATAATGACAAATTGGGACAACCAATCACAAGGGAGGAATTGATGAAGATATTGAAGGAATGTGCAAAGGAGAAAAGTTTGGGCCCGGATGGGTGGGGGGTTGAACTTTTTATTCACTTCATTGATTTGATGATCCCAGATTTGTTGGCAGTAGCTGAAGAATATAGGATTCATGGGTTCATCTTGGGGGCCATAAATGCGACTTTCATAGCATTAATCCCCAAAAGGGTGGAACCAAGAACCTTTTCATATTATCGTCCCATATCTCTCTGCAACTTGGTGTACAAAATGATATCAAAATTGATTGTGAGTAGGTTGAAGCCGGTATTGTTGAAGCATATTACAAAGGAACAATTTGATTTCTTAGATGGTAGTCAAATACAATATGTAATTGGTGTTTCCTTTGATATGATGCACTCTATTAAATCAAAGAAACAAAGAGTTTTCTTTCTAAAGGTAGACTTGAAAAAGGCATATGATTGCACTGACTGGGAATCTCTTCTTGGTCCTGTTAAAATATGGTATGTCTCTATTTAACATTAAATGGATTTTGTTATGAAACCAGTTCACAAAAAGATAGAAAAGATAGATCAATGCCTTAGAATTCAGCCTCTTCGAGGGGGCAACCTCCTTTACATTACACAAATGAATGATTCTTCGATGATTCAAATAACAAAACATCCTTTCTATATATAGGAGTCTAAGGAGTCACAATATAACCCAGCCGACCTAACAATAATAATATAAAGGCACAAAAATAACAATAGAGGGATTCTATGGGGCACAGTAATAACAATATGGGGACAATAGGGGCACAACAATATTAATAAGGGATACAACTACAATAGTAATGGGGTAATCACTAGTATTATAGGGACCTAACATGCCCCTCTCCTTTAAAAAAGTGTTGTCCTCAACACTTGAGTAGTTTTGGATGCTTCTGTATAAAATTCTCATCCTCCCATGTGGAATCTTCAGTGGATAAGTTCTTCCACTTGATGAGATACTCCGAAATTGATCTATTTCGTAGCTGCCGAGTTCTTGTTTCTGTGACTACTTCCGGTTCCAATATCATTTTTCCTTCCTCGTCAAGTTCTGGCAATATTGTTTGAATTGGGAGCTTGTGGCCTATAACCTTCTTTAAACATGAAACATGGAAAACTGGGTGCACTCGAGAAGGTGCAGGAAGCTCCAATTTGTATGCCATAGTACCAATCTTTTGCAACACCTTGTACAGACCATAATGCTTTGGTGATAATTTATTATCCTTCTTAGCTTGCTTGAGGGACATTTGTTTATATCGTCGGAATACCCAATCACCTACATCAAAACTTCTTTCATTGCGATGTTGATCTGCCTATTGTTTCATTCTATTCTATGCCAACACGAGGTTATCCTTTAAGTGTTGGAGGACTTGTTGTTGATGCTCGATGTGATGTTCCACTACTTGAACCTTAGAATTTTCTCTTAAATATGATGTGATGGATGGTGGCTGATATCCATAAAGTGCCATAAATGGGGTCATTTTTGTTGCTGTATGGAAGGAAGTGTTATACCACCATTCAGCGAGAGGCAACCATTTGACCCATTGTGTCTGTTTATCAGATACAAAGCAACGAAGATATCCTTCTAAACATTTGTTTTCTATCTCAGTTTGCCCATCAGATTGAGGATGATAAGATGAGCTATGAGCTAAATGAGTACCAAGACAAGAAAATAATTCTGTCCAAAAATTTCCAGTGAAAATTGGATCTCTATCACTTACAATAATCTTTGGGTTTCCATGTAGCTTTTGAATTGTTTCCATAAATGCAGTAGAAACTGTACTGGCTTTAAATGGATGTCATAATGCACAAAAGTGTGCATACTTGGTAAGTCTGTCAACTACCACCATGATGACACTCTTTCCCTCAAACTTGGGTAAACCTGTGATAAAATCCATTGAAGCCTCCTCCCAATGTTGGCTTGGAATGGATAAAGGTTGTAATAGACCCGGGGTCTTAATTGTTTCAACTTTATTTTGTTGGAAAACCAAACATTCCGCCACAAACTTTTGAATATCTAATTTAAGGCCATCCCAAAAAAATTCCTTCTTAACCCTATGGTAAGTTTTTAAAAATCCTGAGTGCCTTCCTAAGGGAGAAGTGTGCAATTCCATAAGAATCTTTTGTTTGAGCTGGGAATTCTTACAAAGGTATAAGCGATCTTTATACCATAATGAATCATTTTTCCAACTAAATGTATCAGATGTACTGGAATCTTGTTTTAACTTTCGAATAAGTGCCCACACTTCTTCATCATTCTTCCATTCCTCCCTTGCTTCGTTTGTCCAATCTGGTTGGATAATAGAAATGGTGCACAACAATGCTTCCATATCCTCATCCTTTCTTGAGAGTGCATCTGCCACCACATTTTGCTTCCCTTTTTTGTAGATGATTTCAAAGTCATAACCCAACATCTTTCTTCAATAATGTTGTTAGAGGTGCTGCTATTCTCCCATAATTCTTAACAAACTTGCAATAATATCCTGTCAACCTGAGAAATCCTCGCAGATGCTTTCTAGATATGGGGATTTTCCATTCCTTAATGGCTTTAATTTTGCTAGGGTATACCTTAACTCCTTCATGAGATACAATATGACCTAGATATTCCACCTCTTGTACTCCAAAGAAACATTTGGATCTTTTTGCATATAATTGTTTCTCCTCTAATAGTTGTAGCACCCTATCAACATGTTCAACATGATCCTTCCAAGACTTGCTGTAGATTAGTATATCATCAAAAAATACTAACACAAATTTTCTAAGGAAGGGTTTGAAAATAGAATTCATCAAACCTTGAAATGTAGAAGGTGCATTGGTAAGGCCAAAAGGCATGACCAAAAATTCATAATGATCCTCATGAGTTCTAAATGATGTTTTTGGAATGTCTTCAGTCTTCATTCTGATTTGATGATATCCTGGATGAAGATCCAACTTGGTGAAGTAAATTGATCCATGCAATTCATCCAGTAATTCATTAATGACGGTAATGGGAAACTTATCTTTAATAGTGAGCTTGTTGAGCTCCCTATAATCCGGACACATGCACCATGATCCATCCTTCTTGTGCACCAATACTACTAGAGCAGAGAAAGAACTTTGACTAGGTTGAATTATACCAGCCTCTAGCATTTCTGCAACAATACGTTCAATTTCACTCTTTTGGGCATAGGGATATCTGTATGGCCTGATGTTTGGAGGAACACTTCCTAGAATCAGATGAATAGCATGATCATGATCACGAATAGGTGGGAGACCTTTGGGAGTCTCAAATACCTTGGAATGATTGTCCAATACTTTTTGGAGATCTGGAGAAATAGATGATTTCGATGTGGAAACATCTAGTGAACATAATTGTGCAGTTACCTCTCTTTGTTCCTTTTTTAGAAGCTTTGTCATACCGTTAGAGCTGATTATCTTTCCCGGTTTCCCTGTAATACCCCTTAATTCAACTTCCTTTCCTTCCGCAAAAAATTTAATGAAAAGTTCTTGAAAATTAAAAGCTATTGTACCCAAGGATTGTAGCCATTGGACTCCTAGTACAACATCAACACCTCCCATTGGAATGGAAAGCATTAGGCTAGTCAATACATATTCTCCCATGGATAGCTTGATATTATGGCACTTTCCAGAGCGATTTATTGTTCCTCCATTTGCAACCATCACTTGACACTCTGGTTCTGGATATAGGAAGCAATTAAATTCTTTTGCTACCTTACAATGAATAAAATTGTGGGTACTTCCTGAATTAATCAACACTATTACCTTTTTCTTCTTGATTTGTCCTTCTATCTTGATGTTTTGAGGAGTGGTAATTCCAGCCAATGCATTACAAGATATGGTCGGATTCATTTCTTCTTTATCTATGCTTTTTTCCTAGAGTATATCTTCTTCTTTTGACCTTTCTTGCTCATTTTCTTCTTCCTCTTCACAATCTATTTAGAATAAGTTCTTCTCAGCACACTTATGACCTTTAGTGTATTTTCTATCACAACTGTAACAAAGCCCTTTTGCTCTTTTTTCTTCCAATTGTTGTGGTGTCAACCTTATAGGTTGGGGAAGACTAGGGATAACAACACTTCCATATTTATAGTTGTGAGTGGTATGCTTCCTGGTTGCCATAATTTTGCTTTCCATTTTTCTTGCTAACCTGAATGCCTTCTCTAATGAATCAGGTTCCTAAAGGTGAACATCATGTTGGATATTATCCTTTAAAGTCCCTATGAACACATCAATCCTATGCTCCTCTAGAATATTTTTTACCCTTATGTTCAATTTTTGAAACTCCTCAATGTGCTCCATTATTGAACCCTTTTGTTTGAGACTTATCAATTGGCTAAAAATGTGTTGCTTTTTGTATGCTCATAATGTGCTGTCAATTCTTCTGTAAAAATTGCCCAAGTGATAATTTGTTTACGAGAGCAAAGCCATTGATACCATACAAACTAATTTGGTTCCAAATATAAAGTTGCAATACATACCTTTTGTGTGTTTTGCACATTATTGAGATCAAAAAATTGCTCCATCTGTAATATCCATGTTGCGGGATCCTTACCATCAAACTTCCTCATATTGATTTTTGGAATATGGTGGGTCTTCAATCCAACATTAGAGTCTATGAAATCATGATTAACATTTCTTTTGTTCGCATCATGAGTTTCCTTTACTACCCTTTCACCATTAGTAAGTATTTCTTGTAGAAAATTTGTAAAATCTGTCTTCAAATCTATTTTCAAATCGTCAATCTTAGCTTCCATGCCCTTTATCTTAGATTCCACGGCATTTATCTTAACTTCTGTTAGCTTTTGTGAGAGTGAAATTTGTTGCACTTGGTCTTGTAATTTTGATATATCATGTAGCATTTCTTCCTGTTCTTCATGAGTCATGCTAGAGCTTTCAGGTTTCTCATTAGGTGTTTGCATTTTCTTTCCTCGGAGCATCAGTTACCGATAATAATGCTCTACTATGCCCTTTGAATTCCTTCAAAATAATTTTTCAAACCAAGCTTAAGCAAAAATATAAAAAAATCTACACACCTTTTTTCACTTTTTAGGAGCTTGATATTGCCTCTGATGTTTCTCTGTAATTTCGGATCATCCAGTTCTGAAATTGTGACTTGTAGTAGGCCTCTGTGTCTTCTCTCCAATGCCACTAGTCTAATCTCAATTGGATTCTCCAAGGAAGAGTTATGCCAAATCTCCCACAGTGACCCGATTATAGGCTAGTTTAGTAGAGCAAACTTGTACGACGTGCCACGTGTCCCTGTTTCGACCTTTGGCTCTGAAAAATATATACTAGAAACTACAGTTTGTCCTCTTTTTGTACCTTCTTATGAAATTTAAATCTGATGCTCAAAGAGAAAGTTATGACAATTTTCCCCAGGTCACCTATTTGGAATGTAATTTAGGAGTTTGCAAAAAGACCAACTTCCTCAGATCATATATCTGCAAATATAGCGCGAAAAGCTCTGAAATTCGGACCCGAGGTTCAGTACGATTTTGTCTCAAATGGGTTTCTTTTTCACTTCTGAAACGTCGCAGAAAAAAGTTATAGCGAAAATGCCACGATGACCTATTTGGAGCAATGAAACCCTAGAATCCAAAGCTCTGATACCAAATGTTATGAAACTAGCTCACAAAAAGATAGAAAAGATAGATCAACACCTTAGAATTCAGCCTCTTCGAGGGGGAAACCTCCTTTACATTACACAAATGAATGATTCTTTGATGATTCAAATGACAAAACCTCCTTTCTATATATAGGAGTCTAAGGAGTCACAATATAACCCAGCCGACCTAAAAATAATAATATAAAGGCACAAAGATAACAATAGAGGGATTCTATGGGGCACAGTAATAACAATATGGGGACAATAGGGGCACAAAAATATTAATAAGGGATACAAATACAATAGTAATGGGGTAATCAATAGTATTATAGGGACCTAACAGATTTTGGCATGTTGAAAAAATACAAATTTGATGTCATTATTAATTGCTTGCCTTCACAATTTTTCAATGCAAATAGAGGAATTAGACAGGGATGTTCCATGTCTCCATTGCTCTTTCTCTTAGTTATTGATTGTTTCAGTAGAAACATGAAAATGTCAAAGGATAATGGAATTATTAAAGGGATCAGAGTAACCAAAAATATTTCCATCTCTCATTTAATGTTCATAGATGATATGTTACTCGATGAGGAATCCACGGTGGGGGAGTGGAGAACCATTAGAGACCTCATTAAATCATTTGGAGTTGTATCTCGTTTGTGTATGAATGAAGGAAAAATAATCTTGTTACGCGATGATAGTGAGGAGAATGTAACAAAGGACATATGTGATCTGTTTGGGGTAGAATCGTCAATCCTGGGTGATGGTTTCAACTACCGTTAGTTTAAGATGCAACCAAAAGGATACTATAACCAGGATTGGGGATGGTTAATCGAAATATTTCAAAACAAATGGATAGTTGGAAGTACATATGGTTGATTGTAAGGTCCCACCTTACAACCATCAATAGTATAAAGAAGTAAAGGTCGCATTGAATACTATTACTCAATTTTTATATATTTTTAATTTTTGTTTTACTCGTAATATGACTAACTTAGCTATCATGTAATCATGTTCTTTCAACTATTTCAACGTAAGAATATAGAATAAGAAGTTGGGGATAATTTTCCCTTAATATCACAAAATATATTGACCCAACAACAGTTCCAAATTCATCAATTAAAATTCCCAATCCCAATTATTAAATTAATACTTCAATCATGAGAATTGTATAATGAATGTTGCAACAAGAGAAATTAACGTTACCAATTCAAAAGCATATTATTCTTCAAAATGTGTCAAGTAAAACAATGGACATGCATAAATTGGCCAGAAGTTGTTGTTTTCTATGGTAATTGAAGCACGAAAATGCACCCATGAATACATGCAACTCATACAAAACTTATTATGCTCATTTGCACAAATTCCTACAGAATTAGTCACTGTAAAATTGTTTCCAACAACAACCATTTTTTAAAATGAAAGCTTTAGATAATAAAAGTAACACCTGCCTTATTCTCTATTCACACTTCAACAACTTATTAAATTTAGTTTCACATTCATACAAAATCTTGGAGAAATTGGAAGTTACATCCATTAAATAATCTATTCATAAATTTTCTAGTTAATAAAAGCTACAGTAAATAGGACATTTAATCTAACAATTTGTATGCACAAAATCTACATCCATTGAAGTTTTGAAAAACACTTTGCAAGCATGCAATCTACAAACTACAACCATTGATGCCTTTTGACAAATGATTTGTAAGCATGCAATCTATAGCCATTGAGACCTTTTAACAAACACTTTGCAAACATGCAATCTACAACCATTGAGACATTTTGTCAAACACTTTGAAGCCGCAATCTCTTAAGGAAATTTGAAATGAATATAAGATTCTCCCTCAACCTATTCAACTCATAAAATTTATATATTAATTCTTCAAATCACAAAATATTAAAGCAATGACTAAATAATCTTATTCTCAGTGTAAATCACATCATGATTCATTTGTCGACGCGTTTCGAACCAACCAGTGTGGTTCATCGTCAGGACAAGTTGAAGAACCAGATCATGGCTGCAGTATAAATAGAGAGAGCAGGTTATCTAATGACTATATTTGACTAGGAAACAGATATATTAGATAGGGTAACCAAACAAGACTGAGAGATATGGAAAGGGACAAATAATAATTCAATAATTAATTAGTTAGTTTTAATTTAACTAGGAAATGGATTTTTTTTTTTTTTTTTAATTTAAATCTTAAACGAATTATATTGATATAAAATTATATTAATATTATGGCATGAATCAGTGGGAAGAAATAATAAATGAGTAATAATCAAATAACCTAATTAGTTAGTTAGTTCTATGACTTAACTCTTAGTTTAATAAAAAAATTACTATATTTAGGGGGACTTATCATTAGTTTAAAATAATTAATTAGTTAGTTTTAATTAAACTAATGGAACTTTTTATTTAAAAATTTCAAAAGATAATATTAAATAATACGAGGAAATAATAAATGGGTAATAATCACATAACCTAATTAGTTCATTAGATCTTCTACCTAATTCCTAGTTAAAATAAATAATAATAATAATAATAATAAATGAATAAATAACTAATTTTTTTTTATCTATATAGGTGATATATAAAAATTCTAATAGAATCTAAATAAAAGAAAAGGAAAATTATAATAATTTTCAAGTAGTTAGTTAATCCGATTTATAAATTTTATTTATTTATATTTATTATTCTCAAGGCCTATTTTTAATTCTTCCATTTATGATTAGGACTAATGGAACAAGAAGAATCTTAGATTAAGAAAAAGAAAAAAATCTAAATTCCAGAAAAAACCAAAGAGAAGAAAGGGAAAAAAGGAAAAACAAACCAGAGGATGAGGGGGAAAGGACAACAAAAGGGGCAGGGGAGGGGGAGGCTAGGAGGAGAGGGCAGGGATCCAACAACTGCTAATTTTCCAGCTGTCGTCTCTATTGAGATTGCTTGACCTTTTTTCAATTTCTAAGGCTTCCCTAAATTTTCAGTGATGAAAGGGCACAATCTTGGCAATAACACGGGCCTCCTCAATGCATATGTGATGCTTAGTCTTTTCTGCGTGTTTTGCCAGGGTGGAAGACTAGGTCCTTCCATGTTTTATGTCGGCTGAGTGCTCATGAATCCTCTGATTAATAGAGCGACCAGTCTCACCGATATAGGGGGTCCCACATGAACAAGGAATAACATAGACACCTTTCATGTCCCTGGGGTCAACAGGGTCTTTACCGATCTAAGGGAGCTACAGATGGTGTTAAGGGGTCTAAAGGTTGAGGGAACATTGTGATTCTTAATAATTCTCGCAATCTTATCAGTGGTCCCCTAGATGAAAGGGAGATGAACCCCTGAGACTCGATCTTTAGGGTATTTCTTGATCAAGGAATTCTTGCTAGCTTTAAGGAAAGCTTGCTGACCTTGGTGCCTACTATAACCATTATTAATAAAAACGTTGAGGAGATGGGCCTTCTCTTTTTCAAGGCTCCTTGGAGATTCTTAGCGCACGAGTAGCTAGCATGCTGAGAACACCCGATTTTTGAGCCAGTTCCAATCATTTCCCTACTCAAAAGTTGGGTGTTCTCAACACGCTAGCTACTCATGTGCTGAGAATCTCTGATAAAAAGAGCCTCGATAAAGAGAAGGCCCATCTCCTCAACGTTTTTATTAATAATGGTTATAGTAGGCACCAAGGTCAGAAAGCTTTCCTTAAAGCCAACAAGAATTCCTTGATCAAGAAAGACCCTAAAGATCGAGTCTCAAGGGTTCATCTCCCTTTCATCCAGGGGACCACTGATAAGATTGCGAGAATTCTTAAGAAGCATAATGTTCCCTCAACCTTTAGACCCCTTAACACCATCCGTAGCTCCCTTAGATTGGTAAAATACCCTGTTGACCCCAAGGACATGAAAGGTGTCTATGTTATTCCTTGTTCATGTGGGACCCCCTATATCGGTGAGACTAGTCACTCTATTAATCAAAGGATTCATGAGCACTCAGCCGACATAAAACATGGAAGGACCCAATCTTTTGCCCTAGTAGAACATGCGGAAAAGACTAAGCATCACATATGCATTGAGGAGGCCCATGCTATTGCTAAGATTGCACCCTTTCATCACTGGAAATTTAAGGAAGCATTAGAAATCGAAAAAAGGCTGAGAAATCTCAATAGAGATGATAGTTGGAAAATTAGCAGCTGTTGGATCCCTACCCTATCCTCCTCCCCTCCCCCTCGCCCGCCCCTTTTTTTGTCCTTTCCCCCTCATCCTCTAGTTTGTTTTTCCTTTTGTCCCTTTCTTCTCTTTGGTCTTTTTTGGAATTTAGTTTTTTTTTTCCCACCCCGTTTGTTGTCCTTTCCCCCTCATCCTCTGGTTTCTTTTTCCTTTTATCCCTTTCTTCTCTTTGGTTTTTTCTCGAATTTAGTTTTTTCTTTCTTTCTAAGATTCTTCTTGTTCCGTTAGTCCTAATCATAAATGGAAGAATTAAAAATAGGTCTTGAGAAAAATTAATATAAGTAAATAAAATTTATAAATTGGATTAACTAACTACTTGAAAATTATTATAATTTTCCTCTGTCCTTTATTTAGATTCTATTAGAATTTTGCTACATCACCTATATAGATAAAAAAAATTAGTTATTTATTCATTCATTTATTTAATTATTATTATTATTTATTTTTATTTTTATTTTCTAACTAGGAATTAGGTCGAAGATCTAATGACCTAATTAGGTTATTTGATTATTACCCACTTATTATTTCCTCATATTATTTAATATTATATTTTTAAATTTGTAAATAAAAAAGTCCATTAGTTTAATTAAAAATAACTAATTAATTATTTTAAACTAATGATAAGTCCTTAAATATAGTAAATTCTTTATTAAACTAAGAATTAAGTCCTAGAACTAACTAACTAATTAGGTTATTTTATTATTACTCATTTAATATTTGTTCCTACTGATCCATACCATAATATTAATATAATTCATTTAAGATTTAAATAAAAAAAATCCATTTCCTAGTTGAATTAAAACTAACTAATTAATTATTTACTTATTATCTGTCCCTTTCCATCTCTCTTGGTCTTGTTTGGTTACCTTGTCTAATATAGTCGTTTTCTGTTCAAATATAACTGTTCCTGGTCAAATATAGCCATTAGATAACCTGCTTTCTCTATTTATACTGTAGCCATGATCTGGTTCTTCAACTTGTCCTCACGATGAACCACACTTGTTGGTTCGAAACTATTCGAAAAATGAATCATGATGTGATTTACGCTGAAAATTATTCTCAAAAGTTTTGATATGGATCATAGAAGTTTAAATTCAATAATCTTATTCTTTCACCCAAAACGTGACAACATGCGCACAAAGTTGGCAACAACAATCTGCAAAATCACCTAGATTTACGACTTGTGTTTTCAAGAGTGCTTTTTTTGGAATCAAATTGGGGGGTCATAGAGCAAAAAGGCATGAATACCCCCTGATGTTGTCCTAAATCAGTACAAAACCACGCATTAATGAATTTTTAAAAACTAGCAAATATGTTGAATCCAGGAATTTCATTTACAATTTTTGTCAAACAGATGGCATGCAAGCTTGAATCTACAGCTATGAAAAACAAATAACAACCTATAATTAAATTATAATTACTTATGTATTGTTTAAATGCCTTTCAAAATCATTTCATCCACTATAAGTGAATTGAAGGGCTTTGAGATTCATCAAACATTGTTTTCATTCAATCATTTCTACAAACCCATGGAAAGCATCTTGAACTATTGCAATACGTAATAATTGAAAATTACATCAATGATTCTCTTTAAAACTCTTGTCTTCCATCTTGTTATTTTCTTAACATTTTTATTTCAACGACTAATTTAGTGAATCCTCCTAGTATATTTTAGGTATGCATCCATTTTCTGTTCTAGTAGGTTGCAAGTTAACACTTATTCATGCATAATGATAAGAATAATAATAACATTTCTCATTCATGGATTTTGTCAAACAGTTTGCAAAATATCCTGAAACCCTTTCTAAAACATGTCTCTAATTATATGAAACAAAACCATAACTCATGAACTCTTACCCAAGTCCTTTGGAATTTCTTTATTGCCATTACCTTCAACAATATTTGTATTTCCATTCTTAAATTCTACAATACCAATGTTATTACAATAGAATACACCAATAATAGTTCCATAACATCTTGAGATCTAAACATCCATTCATATATACCACTCCTAGTCTTCATTTTCAACTATCCAATAAGATTCCAAATAACCTAAGCTTAAACACAAATTAGATCCTTACAATAATTTAAATTTCTACTTTTTATTTTATAAAAAAGCTTTACTATAATTTTAGGACAATAAAAATTATACTTGAAGAGATATTAAGCTCCAATCATTGAAAATATGATCCATCTTTGATCCTTTAACCAACTCATTTGAACCATCTAGTTTTCCACCCAACCATATCTAGGGAGAACTTCCCCCCTGGAACCCCTTAGCTGTAAGAGGTCACAAACAATACCAAAATATAGTAGTAGAGAGATATCCAAGGCAAGCTGAGGAAGATAAGTTTCACTTCCTCCCAACACCACTCATGGCCAGCTTCACTAGGTAGAGCTACATAGAGTAATCTAGTTTAGGAATTTCAAAATAATTTCAAAAGCAATTGGCTACTCTTAAAGTGTCTCACTCTCATAATATTTTTCAAATCTCTTCAACTCTTGGTATCACAATGCACCTCCCTCTCCCCCTAAATGAGAATACATGAGACACATATATAGGAGGAGCAACAAATTCTTGTCATAAAGGAGGAGTAATATGCATGCCTTGTATTCCATTTAGAGGAGTGTAACTCATGCCATTAAGGAGAGGTATGCATGCCTTATTTAAGGAGAGTGTAACTTATGCATTAAAGAGAGCGTAAGAGGAATCTTTTATGACATGTCTTTAATGAGTGTAAAAGGAATATGCCATTCCTTGATGAGTGCATAAAATAGAGTGTAATGTATTATTAAAAGAGAGATTTACATAGAGCCATGAGAGTCATCAAGGAGAGAGGTGTGAAGTGATTGAGGAGATGAAGGTGACTTGTAATTCCCTTTTAATAATAATATCATAGTCTCATAAAAGATAATAATAATATTAATAATATTGAGGATTAAGTCGAGATTGAACTATTAGTATTGATTAATGTTAATTTAAGTGATTTTCCTTCAACTATACTTGATTTCCAATTTATGCAAGGTGATTTACTATTTTGAAAGTCATGTTTGAGATGCTAGCCATGACTTTATATTTTTAGAAAGTAACTCTAGGATTGTTAGAAAACATGTTTTATTAAGGAAATTCATCCTTGAGCTTCCCATGAGTGGTATTTTTCTTCTAGAGAATAGGGATTCCGCACCCCTATTGCATGCATCTTTGTGCCTTAGTAAATTGAGGGCTCCATTCCTTGATCTACTTTAAAGATCCAAGATTCCACACCTTGATCTTTTTAAATATTCAGGACTCTGCGCCCTAAGAATTTTATTATAGATAGAAGACTCCATGTCTTTATCTTTCGTGGACTTAGGACTTCACGCCCTAATTTCCATGGCTTCTCATCTACTCTGCTTTGAAACTCCATGCTTCACCTTAAGGTACTAATTGTGAGCTCATACGCATCTGATGGTTTGTTGGTAAGTCCTTGTTCCAAGGCTTGCACACATCATAATCTCATAGGTCAAAGGAACCAATGAATTTCATAATTAACTTATTCACATTTTACCAAAGATTGTGCATGACTTCCACAACCATTTTGGTTCTAGAGAAATGACTTCTACAGCCATTTAAAATTTGAACATCCTTGTTTTAAAATAACCACATTCCATATCACATCCTGATCAATACAAGATTAAACATATAAAATCATAAAAATCATGTATCATGACTTCCACAATCATTTATAATTTTAGCATCTTGGTTTGCAAATAACTGTCCCCTACCACATCTTGCTTATTACAAGATTAAAAATATATAATCAAATAAATCATGTATCATCCATAAATCATAATTGTTCATATGTTCCACATAACCATGATCATCCATGGGCCTATGTGTCTCAATCATGAATCAACATCCATGTCATACATGTAGTTCACACTTGACTCCATATATCAAAATCAATTATTCCAAACATTCTAAACCACCTAATGGTGTTCATTATACCAATATTAGTATCTTCATTTATAATAAAAATAAAATAATGGATTTAAATCTCAAGAAAATTCATGTTACGAATCTCTATCCATTTAACTTTAATTACACATAATCAATCTTCCTTAATCATGTCTATGAGATTTCATCAAAATATTTTTGTTCATTCTAACCAAAAGAATTACTTAGCTCATAGATATATGTTAATATGGATTCCACACCCATACATTTGCTCATAGATATATGATAGTATGGATTCCACACCCATACATCAGCTCATATATATATGCTAGTATGGATTCCACACCCATACATAACTTAGGGAAAACATAACCTTCAAGTGTTCCTTAAAATGGCTTCCACAACCCTTCATTCACCTGTCATTCAAGCCTCTTGTTTATTAGGAATTTCATAGCTTCACATAGCATTTGAGTAGTTTCAAGTTATTTGATGCATAAATTCAACCCAAAATACACAAAGTCATGTGAAATAAATCATAGGAATTCCATTCTTACTCATTAAGAATGTATTCCCAAATCATATTTTAACACATCAAATTAATGGTCATATATTACTCTTGAATCTACATTCACAGTTAAAAGTGACATCCTTCAAGGTAGCTTCTATTAAGTTTCCATTAGTGTAGGTAAGAAAAGAGTCAAAATTAACATGACAAACTCAATCATCATGTTAATTGAAACATACTAAGGCCATCATACTATAGTTTAGATTAGGCTAATATTTTTCTTGGTAGATACAATTTCAACTAGTAGAGATGGCTAGTAAGCCCATATCACGTTGACAATGATGCATTAAACATATATGGAACCATGCATCCACTCCACATATCTCACTCACTAATTGAAAATCAAACCATTCACATGCTTGGGTTTAACCCCAACTTCTCAAGCACATCCTTTCCATATATGTATTTAATTCCTTTATCATATTTCTTATAAATTATCTTAACAAAAACATAAAGGAATATAATAATCCATTCTTTTTATTTCACGAATTTCTAAATGAAATAATAATAATAATAATATCCTTTTATGCAACCAATATGCTTCCAAGTCAACATACACAATAATTCAACATGCATGCAAAATAACCATTCATGCATCAACCTACAAGCAAGCATGTCGGCCCATTAGGCCCTAGAGTTTTAACTTGTCTCTCATACGATATGTAAGGTCCCAACTTACCAACCATCAATAGTATAGAGAAGTAAAGGTCACATTGAATACTATTACTCAATTTTTATTTATTTTTTATTTTTGTTTTATTCATAATATGACTAACTTAGCTATCATGTAATCATGTTCCTTCAATTATTTCAATGTAAGAATATAGCATAAGAAGTCGGGGATCATTTTCCCTTAATATCAAAAAATATGTTGACCCAAAAACATTTTCCAAATTCATCAATTAAAATTCCCAATCCCAATTATTAAGCTAATGCTTCAATCGTGAGAATTGTATAATGAATGTTGCAGCAAGGGAAATTAATGTTATCGATTCAGAAGCATATTATTCTTCAAAATGTGTCAACTAAAACAATGGACCTACATAAATTGGGCACAAGTAGTTTTTTTCTACGGTCATTGAAGCAAAAAAATGCACCCATGAATACATGTAACTCATACAAAACTTATTATGCTCATTTGCACAAATTTCTATGGAATTAGTCACGGTAAAATTGTTTCCAACAACAACCATTTTTTGAAAGGAAAGCTTTAGATAATAAACATAACACCTGCCTTATTCTCTATTCAAACTTCAACAAATTATTAAAGTCAGTTTCACATTCATACAAAAACTTGTAGACATTGGAAGCTACATCCATTAAATAATCTATTTGTGAATTTTCTTATGCATAAAAGCTATAATAAATAGGACATTTACTCTAACAATGTGTATGCACAAAAGCTACATCCATCGATTTTTTGACAAACACTTTGCAAGCATGCAATCTACAAACTACAACCATTGAGGCCTTTTGACAAACACTTTGAAAGCATGCAATCTACAACCATTGAGGCCTTTTAACAAACACTTTGCAAACATGCAATCTACAGCCATTGAGGCATTTTGTCAAACACTTGGAAGCCACAATCTCTTAAGGAAATTTGACATGAATATAATATTCTCCCTCAACCTATTTAGCTCATAAAATTTATATACTAATTCTTCAAATGGAAAAATATTAAAACAATGAGTAAATCATCTTATTCTTTCACCCAAAACGTGACAATAGGCGCACAAAGTTGGTAGCAACAATTTGCAAAATCACCCAGATTTATGATCTTGATTTTCAAGAGTGTTGTTTTGGAATCAAATCGGGGATTATAGGTCCACATGGCATGGATACCCCTAATGTTGTCCTAAATCAGTACGAAACCACACATAGATGCATTTTTCAAAACTAGCAAATATGTTGACTCCAAGAATTTCATTTACAATTTTTGTCAAACAGATGGCATGGAAGCTTGAATTTGCAGCTATGAAAAACAAATAACAACCTATAATTAAATTATAATTACTTTTGTATTGTGTAAATGCCTTTCAAAATAATTTCATCCACTATAAGTGAATTGAAGGGCTTTGAGATTCATCAAACATTATTTTCATTCAATTATTCCTACAAACCCATGGCAAGCATCTTGAACTATTGTAATACATAATGATTGAAAATTACCTCAATGATTCTCTTTAAAACTCTTGTCTTCCATCTTGTTTTTTTCTTAACATTTTTATTTCAACATCGATCTAGTTAATTCTCCTGGTATATTTTAGGTATACATCCATTTCTTGCTTTGGTAGGCTACAAGTTAACACTTATTCATGCATAATGATAAAAATAATAATAACATTTCTCATTCACGGATTTTGTCAAACACTTTGCAAAATATCCTGAAACCCTTTCTAAAACATGTCTCTAATTACATGAAAGAAAAGCATAACTCATGAACTCTTACCCAAGTCCTTTAGAATTTCATTATTTCCATTACCTTCAACAATATTTGTATTTCCTTTCTCAAATTCTACAATAACAATGTTAGGACAATAGACTACACCAATAATAATTCCATAACATCTTGAGACCTAAACATCCATTCATATAGATGACTCTTAGTCTTCATTTTCAACTATCCAATAAGATTCCAAATAACATAAGCTTAAACACAAATTAGATTCTTACAATAATTTAAATTTCTACTTTTTATTTTATGCTAAAGATATACTAAAATTTTAGGACAATAAAAATTATACCTAAAGAGATATTCAAATCCAATCGCTGAGAATATGATCCACGTTTGATCCCTTAACCAACAAATTTGAACCATTCGGTTTTCCACCCAACCATATTTAGGGAGAACTTCCCCCCCTGGAATCCACGAGCTGTAAGAGCTCACAAAGAGTAACAAAATATAGCAGTAGAGAGATATCCAAGGCAAGATGAGGAAGATAAGTTTCACTTCCTCTCAACACCACTCATGGTCAGCAACCCCAGGTAGAGCAACATAGTAATCTAGTTTAGGAATTTCAAAATCATTTCGAAAGGAATTGGCTACTATCCTAGTTTCTCACTCTCATAATATTTTTCAAATCTCTCCAACTCTTGGTATCACAATGCACCTCCCTCTCCCCCTAAATGAGAATACATGAGACATATATATATATGAGGAGCAACGAATTCTTATCATAAAGGAGGAGTAATATGCATGCCTTGTATCCCATTTAGAGGAGATGTATGCATGTCATAGTTAAGGAGAGTGTAACTTATGCATTAAAGAGAGTGTAAGAGGAATCTTTTATGACATGTCTTGAATGAGTGTAAGAGGAACATGCCATTCTTTGATGAGTGCATAAAATAGAGTGTAATGTATTATTAAAAGAGAGATTTACATAGAGCCATGAGAGTCATCAATGAGAGAGGTGTGAAGTGATTGAGGAGATGAAGGTGACTTGTAATTCTCTTTTAATAATAATATCATAATCTCATAAAAAATAATAATAATATTGAGGATTAAGTCGAGATTGAACTATTAGGATTGATTAATGATAAGTTAAGTGATTTTCCTTCAACTATACTTGATTTCCAATTTATGCAAAGTGATTTACTATTTTTGGAAAGTCATGCTTGAGATGCTAGACATGACTTTCTGTTTTTAGAAGGTCACTATAGGATTGTTAGAAAAGAGGTTTTATTAAAGACATTCATCCTTGAGATTCCCATGAGTGGTATTTTTCTTCCAGAGAATAGGGATTCTGTACCCCTATTGCATGCATCTCTGTTCCTTAGTAGATTGAGGACTTCATGCCCAGATCTACTTTAAAGATCCAAGATTCCACATCTTGATATTTTTAAATATTTAGGACACCGTGCCCTAATTTCCATGGATTCTCATCTACTCTGCGCTTCACCTTAAGGTATTGATTGTGAGCTCATACCCATCTGATGGTTCATTTGTAAGGCCTTGTTCCAAGACCTGCACACATCACAATCTCATAGATCAAAGGAATCGATGAATTTCATAATTAGATTATTCACATTTTACCAAATATTGTGCATGACTTCCACTACCATTTTCGTTCTAGAGAAATGACTTCTGCGGCCATTTAAAATTTGAACATCCTTGTTTGAAAATAAGCACATTCCATATCACATTCTAATAAATACAAGATTAAACATATAAAATCATAAAAATCATGTATCATGACTTCCACATTCATTTATAATTTTAGCATCCTTGTTTGCAAATAACTATGCCCCCTGCCACATGTTTCTCATTACAAGATTAAACATATATAATCATATAAATCATGTATCATCCATAAATCATAATTAATCATATGTTCCACATAACCATGATCATCCATGGTTCTCAATCATGAATCAACATCCATGTCATACACCTATTGCCAAACTAAGATACCAAAAGAGAAAACATCGATAATATGCTTTTAACCAAAATCAATTCTTATACACACAATCATCGATAGTATCCTAAGCACACAACAACTAGGTAACCCAAACCAGGTCTATAACATATAAACATGTACATAAGTTTCTCACGCATAATATTATATCATTATATCAAAATCACCCTCTCTAAGTGTCATCAAAGCTATCTCACCAAGAAGGGACACTACATTGATGATGGGAGGAAGGATGGTAATGATGAAATCAATTCTAAAAAACATTTCAGTATATTAGATGCACCTTTATTTAATGCCAAGGGAGATCATCCATAAGATATAAGCTATCATGAGCTGCTTCTTATGGGATGGAACATAGTTAGAAGAAAAAATTCATATGGTACAATGGTCAACACTTGCAAGGCCAGTGGACAAAGGAGGTTGGGGTTTCATAGATACATCCACTTTTAACAAGGCTTTGATTATAAAAAACATGTGGAGGGTAGTGTCTAGAAATGGTGTGTGGTCTCATATCATTAAGGAAAAATATATGTTTGGTCAAAATTTCTCCTCATGGATTAGCAATGGTGCCAAGAAGAAATTTTTTATATCACACATATGGAGAAGTATGATGCACACTCTATTGAGAAATCTAGGGCATAACAATTAGGTGATTTCTCTTGTAATGATAACTGCTTGTGAATTCTTTCTACTCCTTTATATTATGATCTTCTCTTTAGTTAGATTATTATAGTGTTATTCATCAAACAAATACCAAAGCATAAATAATAAAGAGACAAGAGACATATAATATAGGCGATCAGCCATGGCCAAAACCTCTCCCACTTGAGAGGAAAACCCAAATGAATTCTTCTTCTTATAGAGACTTCAATTAATGAATACCAAGACCAAGACCCTTGATCTATTTTACATCTCCAAGACCAAGACACCAAGCTTCTTATTTTGGCCTCTATTTCTTAATAGAGTCAATGATATTCAACTATCTGTTTCTTCTTTCTGCCTCTGCTACCTTTTAGATCTCGACTTCCTTTTCTTTGTTTCAAACCTGCAACTTCTTGGACCTAATTTAGAAACCTTAGTACATGTAGATGACCTTATCTTCTACATTGATTTCCTTTGCTTTAGGTGGAGGCTACCTCCTTGACAACTCAACTTGCTATACTCCTTAGTTTTCTCCTTGACTTCTCCTTCAAAAGGGACTATAGTACTTCTACTTCTTCTGTAATAGATAGCACGTATACTTCACATCTATGGAGTGATTCATCCCAAAATCATGTTGGGTTGTGTTATATTCTTTCCACGACTACCCCAAGCATGGGGGGTGAAAGATCCCCTTGTACGTTGCATCGGGCGCTACTGGGGGGTGGCTACCCTCCGTTGGGGGGTATGTAGGGGGATGGTAGCCCCCCTACACAGAATTCAAGGCAGCACCACAGTTTTTTTTTTTGGACCCTATATTAGGTGGACGAACCTACTCATAGTTTTGTGCATGGATTTGCACATGGTTTTGGGCATGATGTGTTTCAGCCCATGGTATTTTGTAGATTCGGTCAAGGGAACTATGGTTATGTTCTAATCCAGGGTCAATGGATTGGGGCTTATCGATGCTTTGGCATGTATATATATGTATTGTAACATTGAAAGGAATATAATGAAAAATCAATCTAGTAGTCCCGGTTTTGGGATCTAGGGGAAAATATCTCTGTATATTTTTTTTACGTTTTATGCTCTTTCCATTGCTTATTTTCTGTTTTTAGAATTCGTATGCAGGTAATTTTTGTACAGGGTTAAAACCTACAAAGAGACCCAAAATCAAAGCTAAGGACATCACTCTTCCTTTCCTTCTCTTATTTAATTGTGAGGCTCTTTTCGTAGTGATTCTCACACTCCTTATTACAGACTTCACCTTGACCAAAATTATGCGTTGAAATTAAGCTGAGATGCCCTATTTATAGTGGTTTTCCCATGTGAATTAGCCAAATTGAGTTGTGTGTGAGCTGACATGTCCTTCGGGGAAGCTTCATAATTTCATTTAAGGCCGATTTGAAAGATATTATTGAGCTTGACCTTGGAGGGTCTCTTTGACTCTTTCAATGACTCACACATATTTGTAACGTGCCCAAGAAGGGTCTTCCATACATAACATTGACTCAATAAACTATTATAACTTGATGACAAACCTAAACAATCACATTGGGAAACTTAACTAAAATATAATTCCTTGATAATGAAACCCATGATTCAAGAATTACAAAAATAATTTTATTTTCTTCTTTACATCAATTACATAGAATAATATTTACACATTCCGGGAAGGCAACACTCCATAAACAAAGGTTGGGTGAAGGTGAAAGGTAATAGAACCAAGATTTTGTCCCCATTATGAAGACCTAACCTGGTTACACTTTTCAACACACTCTACAATGTACATTTGGGAGCTAGAGATGGATCCATGATCAAAATTTGATTAGACGTCATCATGGGAAGGATATAAATGATTCGTTATCCTTTCAACTATTGCAAATCGTTCATAGAAATGAAATTTTCCGCTTGCAATAGATATATCTGTCGGGGACTGAAAACATTGAGAAATAGAGTTGGAGAAGGATCAAAGATCTTGGCATACCAGAGACATATCATGAGGAATGGGGGTCATACGTAGCACAAATTAGATCTATTGGCATCACTCTTGGTGATAAGCAGGACTATATGATATGGGGGTAAAATGAAAAAGAACAATCTGATGGTCCAAGACATCTACTTGAAGTTTCCAAGGTCCGAGAGGATCAATGACTATAATAAGCATCTACAAGATATATGGAGATGGAATCTCCCAAACAAATTAAAATTTTTTTGCTGGCTGGTAGCACATGATCGTATATTAACATGGAACAACTTACAAAAGCATGGGTTCATTGGTCCTGGAATATGCCCTCTATGCAGGGCGGGGGGGATACAGATCATTTGTTGATCAAATGCTCATATGTGAGGCTGATTTGGGATTGGTTGATGGAGGAAATGCAGATGTAGTGCAGTCATAGTTACTGAGCCCCGTAATTTCTTCCACTTCTCGTGGGAGGGTGGAATGGGATCGAAAAAAAATATATTACAACATTATGGGGAGTCATTATCGAAGAAAAATGGCTAAGATTCAATTGTTGAATTGAGGCTTCTGTAATCCATATCAAGTTTATGAGAGATTTTTCGGCGTAAATCACATGATATTTCATTTGTCGACGCGTTTCCAACCAACCAGTGTGGTTCCTTGTCAGGACAAGTTGAAGAATCAGATCTACCTTTGCATGTTAAATAGTTAGAGCAGAACATCCAACGACTATAATTCTTGACCAGGTAACGACTATATTGACTAACAGCTAAATTTGACCTGGAAATGGTTAGTTGGACTGGACTAGGGGCATAACCTTTATTTAATTAAATAAATTAATTCAATTTGATTATTAAATTGATTTATATTCTTATTAAATTAAACGTTAAAGGGACATATGAATATAGAAGTTTTAAAATTAACGTTAATTAATTTTAAAATAAATTAATTTTAAATTACTAGTTAGTAATAAAAGTTACTAACTAAATATAAATATATAAATATTAGATTGATATGAGGGTTAGAAAGAATATTTTAAATAATTTAAATTTAATTAATTGTTTATTTAAGTGTTAAATTAGCATATTATCATAAATTGATTTCAAGATTATTTTTCTTTTATTAATTAATTGAATTAAATTAAATAAGTTAATTTGATTTGATTATTATTCTTCAACTTGTCTTGACGATGAACCACACTGGTTGGTTCGAAACGTGTCAACAAATGAAATATCATGTGATTTACCCCAAAAAATCTCTCATAAAAACGGCTAAGGTTAGAAAAAAATTAGGGATATGGAGATGCAAAAGAAATCATTGACTGAGTAAACAAGAATACTAATTTCAACCCCCCCATACTTGCAAATTGGATGATGAGGATTCAAAACCTGGTAAGGAATTTTAATCATATACAATTCCAACATATATATAGCAAACATAATTGGACATGAGACCTCCTATCTAAAAGAGGCATTTCGAAGGAAATAAGTAATTTTTTTTCATAGTCTTCAAGCATGGTATCATGGTAAATGCAAGCAACATCAACTACTCTTAGGAGACATTTTAACACAGACCTAATTTTGATGGAAGTTTTGTATCTTTAGATAATGAAAGTGTTCATTTATGAAAATGTAATGGTTATAAGCTAAAGTTTGATGTTAAGAAAGACACATTTTGTAGAATAGGAAAATAGAAATGTATGGGCATAGGAATGAGAGTAGAAGTATGAAAGGATAATATAATGAAAGAAATTTGAATTATGTATTATCCTTATATTTTAATACAAAGACAATGTTTTTTCTTTTTGAAAAAATAAGAAGTAGTGTTCAAAATAAATGAAACAGTAAAAAAACACATATAAAAACACAATCAATGGAGACCCCGAAAATTACTCTAACTATGTTACTTCCTCTCCACGTTCAGTGAAAGTACCTCGATTTCTCCTCTCATGAAGCATACCTCTGTTTTCGACCTCCATTGCCCAAAATCCCATTATTTCTTGTTGGCCACCATTGCTCCACTTCCTCAAGAACCCATCAACAATGTAAAGACAAACTCCTAATCCTTTACCTTTACCTTTTTTTACTAGCACCTTGTATTGAAAATTTTAAGACAAATTAAATTTTAAGACAAAATATTTCTTTTATCTTAAAAAATTGTCTGAAAAGCCCCCTCTATGTAGTAGCGTTGAATACAAAAAAATACAAGATGTATCTAATTGTATCAATAGAGATCAAAGGGACATAAAATGAATTGGTGTCTAGGAAATCTTGCCAAGAAACACTGGCGCATTCTTCAGAGTCCATTGCCACCACAAAACGAAGAGCCCAACAAATCGTTGTCTTTATATAAGATAACATGAATGGTAAGTGATATAGTAACCTCAGTATATGTGCGGGACAATAGTATCATGCACGTTGGCGGACTTAGGGCACACTGTCAGAGTCAATTTTGTAGTTTTTAGATAATATTGTCTTAAATTGATATGTTTTGGTCTTAATTGTTAATTGTCTTGAATGAATTTTGTCTTATGTGGCCATTGCCTTAAATATAAAGTTTTGTCTTAAAATTTTGGTATTAAACTATTTTTGTCTTAAATATAAAGTTTTGTCTTAAATTTTTTTGTCTTAAATAACATTTGTCTTAAAATATTTTTGTCTCAAGTTATTTTTGTCTTAAATATAAATATTTGTCTTAAAATATTTTTGTCTTAAACTATTTTTGTCTTAAATATAAAGTTGTCTTAAAATATTTTTGTCTCAAACTGGTTTTGTCTTAATTTAAAGTTTTTCCTTTAAATAATTTTGTCTTAATATGTTTTGTCTTAAATATAAAGTTTTGTCTTAAAATATATTTGTCTCAAACTCTTTTTGTCTTAAATTTTATATTTAAAAGATTCAATTGATATTAAATTTTAATGTTAAATGACTAAAATAAAAAGTGACTTTTTAAGACAAGATTTATTTTGTCTTAAAAAAATGTCTTAAAAATGTCGATGGCGTAGTAGCGTAATCATTTTATAACGAGAAATCACATCACACCTAGGTATTGTACTGCATTGATGCACCATTGCTGATGGTGGTAAAAGAAGTGCTTCCAACTCCTTAATCCATATATTAACAACTGAAGGTCTCAACTTATTGTTGCTTTCAAGAAATGAAATTCTCTTCCTATTTAATTCGAGGTGGTAGTGTTGGATCTCCTTCAATTTCCATTACTAGATGCTTCATATTGGCCAATTCTTTCTTGCAACAGAGTGTAATGTTAATGTGATCAATTATTTGGTGGATAGCCATGTCTATGCCCACACCAATAAATCCAGATATGAAACTAGGATCAACCATGATATGGCTTTTAATAAAGAGGAATATAAATATGTTCAACTCCCTTGATAACACAAAATAACAAAGCCCCAGACCTGTGAATATCAATATTGAAAAATCTCAAAATGAAAATTTCTCTCCCACCAATGGAATCCTCAACCAATAATAATTAGAACTACAACAACAAAGACTTGAGGAAGGGAACCACAATTTGTGTAACTAAAAACCAATCTGAGATTGTGAACACTAATGATGAAACCTTGTAACCGATATCTCTCATACATAGATAGGAGCAGATAATTGCACATTTATACTTATGCAACAACATCATAGTTAAATTTTTTCATTTCAATAATGAAAAAAAAAGTCTTTCATTCTTTTTCCAAGGATGTAGAAAAGCATAATTGCCATTATAGCAAACAACGAAAATGAGATTCGTGATATCTTGTGCGGTAATTAATAATGAGGATCTTTCCATCTCCCTAAGCTTTCTTCTCTATGACGTGAACCACAAAATTCTTCATTTGAAAGCAAGCCAATATAACACAATTTTTTATCACGTATTCTATATTTTCCCCTTGGCCAATTTTTGTTTGGATGAGGGAGTCACTATAAGTTTGTGTTTTATAATTTACACAAAAAATTTCAAAAACACTGAATCTAATTATATATTCACACCACATTTTAAAGTACAATAATCAGTTCATGGTTATGTTACTCCATATTTTTTAATCCCAAGAATTAGTTAAAGAAGAGTAGCAAAATTAGTTTCCATAACCATCGGTCCCACTTTCATACAGCAATGACGATGGAATGCTAACAAAGTTTCAATTTCAACAAACAAATTCTTTTTGAAATAAGTCAAAGGGTTGGGATAACTTTCATGATAGGAACTTTGTCTCTTTTGGTAAAGAAAATATTAAGAATTAAATTTTTTCTCCTCAATTTAAAAGAAAATTTCGCAAAGTTTCTTTGTCGAAAAGAAATGTAACACCCGTGAGCATTGGATAGTTGGAATTTTCTTTTACTGACATTTACTTTTATTTTTACTGTTACTTTATTTCATGAAGACAATTTTGTAATTAAGTTCAATAGATACTCTTAGAAGAATATAGAAAAATAGTGTTGTGGTTATTTTGGTATTTTGTTAAATCCTTCTTAGTTAAGGAAATGATGGGAATGACTTGATGAAGAGGATCTTGGCTTCTAGGTAGTTGAAGAAAAAAATTATTCTTTCGATGGGAGGGTATTAAAAAGAAAATAAGGAAAATCTCTTACGGGGAGAGGAGAGAGAAAATAAGAGAGCAACAAAACATTGACATGATGCCATCAAGAAGAGCAGTTTTCTACTAAGAGGGGTTATCTCGATTTGGTAGTAACCAATTGAAACCCTGAATAAAAACACTTGGAATGGACTGGACTCTTGAGGTCCTGGAATGGCTACTATATTTAACTACTCTGGAAGCAGGGAGGCTCGGGGGGAGGCCTCAACGTGATTGCCAAACTAACTGGTTGGGTGGATAATAAGTCAGTTTCTTGATCAGATTCCATAGCAGAGATGAATAGAACAGATAAGTGTTAAATTCTTAAACAAACTAACTTATTATTCCTTAGACAAATGAAAATGGATGATTTTTCCTAAATGGAATTTAGTTTGGTTAACATATTTCTCTTTTAAATGATTGTGTGAAGAATGTGTAATAGATGAAATGCTGTTATGAAACCAGCTCAAGAAAAGATAGAAAAGATAGATCAACGCCTTAGAATTCAGCCTCTTCGAGGGGGCAACCTCCTTTACATTACATAAATGAACAATTATTCGATGATACAAATGAAAAGACATCCTTTCTATATATAGGAGTCCAAGGGGTTATAACATAATCAGAGCCAACCTAACAATAATAATGTAAGGGCATAATAATAACAATAGTGGGCTTCTATGGGGCACAATAGTAACAATATGGGCACTACATGGGTACATCAATATAATAAGTGGGTTGTACTAATAACAATAAGGGGTTACACTAGTAGTATAGGGGCCTAGCATGCCCCTCTCCTTCAAAAAGTGTTGTCCTCAACGCTTGAGTAGTTCTTGATGCTTTTGTATAAAATTCTTGTCCTCCCATGTGGAATTTTCAACGGGTAAATTCTTCCACTTGATGAGATACTCTGAAATTGATCGATTTCGTAGCTATCAAGTTCTTGTTTCTGTGACTGCTCCAGGTTCCAATATGATTTTTCCTTCCTCTTCAATTTCTGGCAATATTGTTTGAATTGGGATCTTTTGCAACTTTTGAATAAGTGGCCATACTTCTTCGTCCTTCTTCCATTCATCCCTTGCTTCATTTATCCAATCTGGTTGGATAATAGAAATAGCACAAAACAATGCTTTCACATCCTCATCCTTGAAGAGTCTTCCCATTCGGTAAGGTCACCATTTTTTAAGTGCATGTAGTATTGCCAACATTTCCTTCTCATCAATAGCTTGCTTGAGATGTAGCAGTAAAAATACCCAATCACCTACATCAAAACATTTTTCACTACGATTTTGATCTACTTGTTGTTTCGTTTGATTTTGCACCGAAGTGGCGTTATCCTTTAAAGTTTGGAGAACTTGTTGTTGATGCTCAATGTGATCTCTCACTGCTTGAACCTTTTTCTTCTTGATATGTCCTTCTATCTCTGGAGTTTGAGGAGTGGTAATTCCTTCCAATCCTTTACAAGATATGGTCAGATTCATTTCTTGATGCTCGATGTGATCTTTCACTTCTTGAACATTTTTCTTCTTGATATGTCCTTCTATCTTGATAGTTTGAGGAGTGGTAATTTCGACCAATGAATTACAAGATATGGTTGGATTCATTTCTTCTTTATCGATGTGATATTTCACTTCTTTCACCTTTTTCTTCTTGATATGTCCTTCTATATTGAGAGTTTGAGGAGTGGTAATTCTTGCCAATGTTTTACAAGATATGGGCTGATTCATTTCTTCTTTCTCTGGGGTGGGGTCCTGGCGTATATCTTCTTCTTTTGATGTTTCTTGATCCTTTTCATCCTCCTCTTCATATTCTATGTAAAATAATTTCTTCTCAGCACACTTATGACCTTTAGTGCATTTGTTATCACAATTGTAACAAAACACTTTTTCTCTTTTTTCTTCCAATTGTTGTGGTGTAACTCTCGTAGGTTGTGGAAGGCTAGGAGAAACAACACTTCCATCTTTATAGTTGTGAGGGGTATGCTTCCCGGTTTCCATAATTTTTCTTTCCAATATGTCACAAAGCCCTTTTATTCTTTCCAATTGTTGTGGTGTTGCTCTAAAGAAGGTGTTGCTCTTTGTATCCTCATAATGTGCTATCATTTCCTCCGTGAAAATTGACCACGTAACAAGTTGTTTACGAGAACAAAGCCCTTCATACCATAAAAATTGATCTGGTTCTAAATATGAAGATGAAATACATACCTTTTGTAATAGTTGTACACCATGTAGATCAAAATATTGCTCCATCTGAAGTATCCAATTTACCGGATCCTTGCCATCAAACTTCCTCATCTTGTTTTTTCTTGATTTTAGGAGCTCGATCTTGAAATGACTCTAACTCTGTACTTTCAGATCTTTAAGTTTTGAAATTTTGATCTGTAGTAGCCCTCTATGTCCTCCTTCCAATGCCACAAGTCTGACCCAATTTGGATTCTCCAAGGAAGAGTTATGCGAAATCTCCCACAGTGACTTGATTATAGACTAGTTCAGTAGAGCGAACTTGTACGACATGCCACGAGTCACTGTTTCGACCTTTGGATCTAAACAATGCATACAAGAAACTACAATCCGTCCTATTTCTGTACCTTCTTACGAAATTTCAATCCGATCCCCAGAGAGAAAGTTATGACGATTTTCCCCACGTCACCTGTTTGGAATGTAATTCAGGAGTCTGCAAAAAGACCAACTTCCTCAGATCATATATCCACACATATAGCGCTAAAAGCTCTAAAATTAGGACCTAAGGTTCAGCGTGATTTCTTCTCAAATGGGTTTTTTTTGCGACTTCTGAAACGTCACAGAAAAAAGTTATAGCGAAAATTCCACGATGACCTATTTGGAGCAGCGAAACCCTAGAATCCAAAGCTCTGATACCAAATGTTATGAAACCAGCTCAAGAAAAGATAGAAATGATAAATCAACGCCTTAGAATTCAGCCTCTTCGAGGGGGAAACTTCCTTTACATTACATAAATGAACAATTATTCGATGATACAAATGAAAAGACCTCCTTTCTATATATAGGAGTCCAAGGGGTTATAACATAATCAGAGCCGACCTAACAATAATAATGTAAGGGCACAATAATAACAATAGTGGGCTTCTATGGGGCACAATAGTAACAATATGGGCACTACATGGGTACATCAATATAATAAGTGGGTTGTACTAATAACAATAAGGGGTTACACTAGTAGTATAGGTGCCTAACAAATGCGGTCTAAAATAAATGTACAATATGTTCTAGAAAGATAGGCAGTGTTACTATGAAAGATAGATAAAGGGTTCTTACTTTTAATCTATCTATGCAAGATGGTGAATAGATGAGCATATAATGTAATGGAAATGTATACATATATATTTTGTAAACATTAGTGATAACAGTACAAGATAGACAAGTTTCTTTTCTTGAATCTACCGATTTAAAACAATGAACAACAAAGTAGGTATTAAACACTATGTATACCCTTTTGTAATATTCCACTGTGTAATTTACCGTGGAATAAAGGGAGGTTAATTTAGAATCAAAACCTAAACAACACCCTCTCTTTATGTTTCTTTCTATGAAAGAAATAAACAACTTTAAGGAAACAAAACATTCAGGTACGCCAGACCAAAGCTCGTTGAAAACAAGGTTCTTGTTACTTGACAGGACCGAAGAAGGTATAGCCTAAGTTGAATGAAATAGTGGAAGTCGTTTAGCTTACACCAGGCTGAAGCCATGGAGGAAGGTAGTCCACTTCTACTCCGGAAGGACAATGTACCTAGAGCATCTCAACAAAATCTAAGAATTTGGAATCCGTTCCTATTGGTACCCTTCCACATTATTAAAATATTAAATATTTGCAGAGAAGGATTAAGAATATAGACAAGAAATATATCTCCATTTAGTAACAATTATTGGAATGAAAAATTTGTATTGAAAACTAAACATAATGACCACAAACAAAATAATTGAACCCATAACAATGGTTAGCCATAAAAAAGCCCATTTATCTGAGCACAACATGAACATATAGAAATATAGCCACTCTTTGGAGTTATAAGAACACAGATAAATGAATAAAAATTGCTTTGAGACAAACCCTCTTCGCATTCAAATGTATCAATGCATATAACATAAATGATTTGTGCAAAATATTTGGACAAGAAATATTGGCTTGCCTTACACTATATATATATAAGACAATTACTATATTAATTGTCAGTAGAGAAGAAACCTTCTCGCTTCACGCTGAGCAAGGAATTAGATAAAAGTTATTACATTTTCAACTGTTCCAGTCATAAGAGGAATAAAACCATCTATAAGAAAATTTTGATTAATTAACAGAAAACATGTGTGAGTCAAGCTGAAACAACCCTAGCTGGAGCTCAATGTTTATCACTTCTTAAAAGGATCTAAACAAATACAAAACCTGGTGCATGCAATGGAATCTGTTAGTAGCTATCCAAACATCAAGATTGACATACGTATGGACCCACAGGCGTGCGAAAGAAAAAATTACCTGTAAAAGAAAAAAAAAATGGGTCAGATGATAATGCATCGTTTGAGCAAGGGTCTCTCAAATGATAGTTGGAAACATTCGTAAGCGTAAAATAACTTACCTATTAAACTTCTTGGGGATGAATAGAACTAGAAGAGAAAAACCTTGACTGGAAAAGAGAATAGGTTAACCCTCATCACGGTATATGAAGAAAAGCATTTAATTCTAAGGAATCACAAAGATCCTTCCATACCTAAAGCCAAGGAGGAATAACATACAAAGAAATCCCACTGTTGACATAGAAAATTTGAATGATAAATTAAGAAGATGGTAAGGGTTTGTTACCATGAGTGACAAGGAAAAGGAGATAATGTGCAACAATACGGGAGGAGAAAAAATTCCATGTAGGGTTTAGGAATAACCTGGAGAAGAGCAACAACACTTTTTGGTCCAAATGATAGTGCTGACAATAGACTGAGGTGGAGTCAGTTACCTCTAACCACACCTTGAGATCTCCTTTGTTCAATGAACTCTAGGGTGCGTGTATGTTGAGGATGCAGCCAAGTGCCATATGTCTTGCAAGTGGAGTCAGTGAGGGCCAAATCACTCTGCAGAAGTCTCGTAGACTCCCTTAAAAAATTAATTGGCATTAACATATGAAAAAAAAAGGTTCCATATCACGATTAATGTTAGATCCAATAGATTAAATATTGGACCAGTATTCCAGATATCAATACATATGTAAATATGCGTCCAACCAAGTGTATAGAAATGCTGAGATCCATATCATTGGAGTTTAATTGTTATCACCATATAGGATTTAATGACCATATGAATGGTATTAAAGGTATGAATACATACATATAGCATCTGTGGTTTTGTATAATTGACATGACCCTAACTAACACATAACTATTGTGCATACATGTATGATTATATATTTCAATTGATTTTTTATTTTATTTTATTTCATTTTCATTAGTATTGACTATGTATGGAGGAGGACTATTGCAAGTGGTATTAGAGCCTTGTTACAACATTGTGGTTGGGTTTGGGCCACTGATTGAGAAATTCATGCATCGTGATCACAACAGAGAAGAGCACAGAGTAAAAAAATTAACAAAGAGAAAAATGATGTGCAAGGTAGTAGGAAGTACACAACTCATACGAGCTTTAGTATAACCAAGCCATACATCTGGTGTAGATGCTAACCCATAAATGTGGGTGCAGTTAGAGGGAAACCATCAAAACCCCACTGCTATGTTTATGGAAATGGTTCAACAATTAAGAACCGAGATGGGAAATCTAAGGGAAGACAATGAGAGACTAATGCGTGATTAGGAGAAAATACTAAAGAGCTTATCAGATTTCTAGAATCATAGAACTTCAATACCTAGCTCTAGTAATGAGGAGTGGAATGAAGGGTAAAGGAAGGGAGGTGAAAATTCACATGAAGGAAGTCCAAGGAAAATTTTAAGGATGGAAAATTTTCTTGAAGTTTAAAACATTGGCGAATCTCGCTAATCCCTAATATGCAAATTATAAATGTTTATTGATATATTTGTAAAATTATTCAAATTTATAGTTATTTTTTATATAGTCTCTATATAATGTTGGCGAATTTTAAGGTAAAATAATTTTATATTCTAAAATTTGGGCGAATCGTCTTTTATAAAATTGGAAATTGGCGAATCTTTTTTTTGGAAAAATCATGGAAAATTAGCCCGCTGGGCGAACATTAGCCCCTAAAATTTTCCATGAGGAAGTCATACTTAGAGTTCAAAATATGATAAGGGTGGAAATGAAGAAGGATATGAAAATGTGTCATACCATCAAAATAATAAGAAACATAAGGCAGAGTTTAAAGGGGAATTGCAGAAGATAAAACCTCCAATTTTTTATGGAGAAATGGAAGAAGTTGTTGAAGTCTAACTAATTAACATTAACAAATTTTTTTAGATTTATGAATGTGATGATAACCTCAAATCAAAATTAGTGCTCTATCATCTTCAAGGTAAGGTCACGTTGTGGTGGGAAGAGGTTAAGGCTATACATTCAGTTGATGAGGAAAAAGTGAATTGGGGATACTTTCTGAAATATTTTAAAGAAAAATATTTTACTGAACGATTTTATGATGATAAGGTGAATGAATTTCATGATTTGTGACTCGAAGAACTTTCTATGGATGCGTTTGTGGCCAAATTTACATCCTTGTTGAGATATGTACCCTACATTCGGGAGAAAAAGGCCAAAGTGCAACATTTCATGAGAAAGCTACCTATCTTTATGAAAGAGCGACTCGAATTTGATAATCTCAAAACCATGGACGAAGGCAACAAGAAGGCATGAATATGTTATCAACGAATGAAGGAGAAGAGGGAAAGTGGTAAGTCTTGGCCTAACAAAAGGTATCAAAGAAATTTCAAAACATGAAAAGTATGAGAGGAAATACTGAAAATATACAAAAGAATCAACTAAACAAAGCCTTTGGGAGAGGTCAACAAAACTTTAAATCTCAAAATGAATCAGAATAGATGGAGGTCTCTAGTAAACTATAATCCAACCAATTACAAAAACACCCATTATAGTGCTAGGGCTGTGGGGAGCCACATTTTTACAAAAAATTCCTCAACGTACGAAAGCAGAATGAGCTGCCAACATTTAAGAGGCTTCAACAATTAGTGAAGTGGCGTGAAGCATACCTAGGATTAATGCTGCCTTGGATGATCATTAAGCTTAATACCATCCAACCATGATCAAGTTGGAAGGTAAAATGTTTAATCATGTTATGTCATTTTGAATAGACCGGGGAGATATTTTAGGTTATGCCAATCCTAAACATGTTGAAAAATGTCGCATGCAAACTAGTGAATTTAAAAATTCCTGGCTAGTGCAACTAGCTACCGAGGGAAAAATAAGAGTGATGATTTGAGTAGATAATTGCCCCATTGAAATACCAGGCCAACCAATTGATTTAAGGTTGAATGTATTACCTTTGGGGTCTTATGAAGTTCTAATTAGGATGGATTGGTTGTAGGATCATTGGCCTTTAGTAAATTGCAAAGATAAAACCATCGACTACTTCAATAAGGAGGGTGTTAGATAGGGGTTGCAAGAAGTTAAAAGGCCTATGGTATTGTGACCAATCACTGCCTCCCACTTAGGCAAATGTATTGGTAAAATATGTTTGATATATGCGGTCCAAGTGGGGTTTACTAACTCCAAAGATAAGTTAGTCTCCTTAGGAAATCTTCAAGTAATACAAGATTTCATTGATGTGTTTCCAAAGGAGATATCAGGGTTACCTCCCAAGCATGATATTGAAATCACGATAGAATTAAATCTAGGGGCTGCACCAGTGTCTCAGACCCCTTACCGAATGAGTATATATGAGTTAACTGAAATGAAAATGTAATTACAATAATTGGTTGATAAAGGTTATATTCACCCAAGCGTGTCTCCTTGTGGAGCCCATGTTTTGTTCGTAAGGGAAAAAGATGGTACCTTAAGGTTATGTATTTACTATAGATAGATTAATAAGCTAAAAATTAAAAACAAATACCCTTTTCCAAGGATCAATGAATTGTTCAAGCAAGTTAAGGGAGCTACAATGTTCTCTAAGACAGATTTATAGTCTGGATAGCATAAAATAAGAGTGAGGGAAGAAGATATTCCAAAAACAGATTTTAGAGAAAGCTATCGTCATTATGAGTTTGTGGTTTTTTCTTTTGGACTTACCAATTCTCCAACCACTTTCATGAGCCTTATGAATGGTGTATTCTACCAATATATTGATAAATTCATCCTAATTTTCATTGATGATATTCTTATATATTTGAGAAGTTTATAGGAACATAAGAAACATTTACAAATTGTATTACAAACATTAAGAGATCATCAGTTATATGCCAAATTCAGCAAATTTGATTTTTACGAAGATCAGATACAATACTTAGGCCATGTGATTTATGAGGGGATATCTATAGATCCCGAGAAAATTAAAACTATCGTGGAATGCCATATTCCTGCTAACGTTGCTAACATCTGATCCTTTATGGGCTTAGCCAGGTATTATCAGTGTCTTATTGAAGGATTTTCCAAGATAGCTTATCCTATAACGGCCTTACAGAAAAAGGGAAAAACCTTCAAGTGGAATGCTGAATGTCAGCATAACTTTTAGTTACTAAAATATTTATTAACCACTACCCTAGTAGTAAATATTGTAGACCCAGAAAAGGAGTTTGTGGTCTGTACTGATGTCTGTCATGAAGGAGTAGGAGGAATGTTGACCCAAGAGGGAAAATTAATTGCGTACGAATATAGGAAATCAAAAGAACATGAAAAAAGATATTTTGCTTATGATGTAGAATTAATAGTGGTGGTGCATGCTTTAAAAGTATGGAGGCATTGCCTACTGGGAAAAAATGTATTGATGACAGATCATAGTAGCTTAACCAATTTCCTTAAACAACTTAGTTTGAATGCTCGATAAGCAAGGTGGAAAATCTTTTTAGGTGAATTTGATTTGGACATTAAACATCTTAAAGGGAAAGAAAATCAGGTGGAAGATGCACTGAGTAGGAAATCACATCACTTATATGAAATTTCATATAGTCAAGTGGAATTTAACTTCTTAGATATAATGAAGGAAGTTGCTAACATAGACCCAAAATATAAGTTTTTATGGCAGCAAACCAATCAAACAAACAATTTAGAAGAACACACTAATTACAACATAAATGAAGATAATTTGTTGACATTTAGAGGAAAAATATATGTTCCTAATCAACAAGTTGTTAGACTATTTATTTTGGATGAATTCCATAAGAGACCAAACACTATCCATCTCGGATATCAAAAGTTGTTCTTTGCCATTATGAAAAAATATTTTTGGCTCAAAATGAGGAGAGATATCACATAATATTTGGCCAAATGTTTGGAGTGTCATCAAGTTAAAGCTGAACACCAACATCCAACATGGCTACTTAACCCATTGCCCATTAGAGAATGGAAGTGGGAAGTAATTACTTTGGATTTCATCACAGGATTACTTAAAACTAGAAAACATAATGATTCAATCATGGTAGTGCTTGATAAATTGAGTAAAGTATCCCACTTTATTCCTGTCCAATCCACATATAAAATTGGACAAATTGTAGACATATTTATGCGTGAAATATTTAGGTTGCATGGGATGCCTAAGGTTATGATTTCTGACAGAGATGTAAAATTCACATCTGCATTTTGGAAAACTCTCTTTATAGGTTTGGGTACTCAAATTCAGTTTATCACTGCTTATCACCCATAAAAGGATGGGAAAATAGAGCGAGTAAATCAAGTGTTGGGGGATATGCTACGAATGTATGTAATGCAACAACCCAATAAATGGGAAGAGTATCTCCATCACCCATAAAAGGATGGGAAAATAGAGCGAGTAAATCAAGTGTTGGGGGATATGCTACGAATGTATGTAATGCAGCAACCCAATAAATGGGAAGAGTATCTCCACTTGGTGGAATTTTCCTATAATAATAGTTATCACGAGTCATTGAAATTAAGTACTTTTGAAGTTATCTATGGAAGAATATGCAATACACCCATCAATTGGAATATCCGAGAGGAAAAAATAAAATTGGGACCCGATATGTTAGCAGAAATGGAAAGCTCTATGAAGAAAATTCGACAGAATTTGAAAGTTGCGTAGGATAGACAAAAGGCATATGCAGATGATAAAACAACCTAGGGAGTTTCACGTAGGAGATCATGTATATGTCTGAGTAAGACCCCATAAAAGAACCCTGCAATGGAAGGGATGTGAAAAGTTAGATCCTAGATACTGTGGACCCTTCCAAATATTGGAAATAATTGGACCTGGTGCATACCGGTTAGTGTTGCCCAACCACATACAAATTCGTAATGTGTTCCATGTATATGTATAATTCGTAATGTGTTCCATGTCTATATATATATATATATATATATATATATATATATAGATATGAGACTAGACGCATCCTTAACTAGCAACAAGTGTAGGTAAGAGTTTAATTAATAAATTATTATGATGGTGAAGCATGTTTGTTAAATATTAGTCATTGATGACATTTTTTCATGTAAAATAGGTGGAATCGGATGGAGAGTTTCTTCTATATTCTCAATCGGAAAGAAATAATGTTACAAAAGTGAGTCATCATCGATCTTAAAGTGGAGTGGAGGTGCAGAAGAGGCTACTTGGGAGGATGAAAGCTATATGTGGCAATCATACCCTCATATATTCCAAGAGGCATGATTAAACACTAAGGACGATGTTTCTCTCAAGGGGGCGAAGATGTCACACCCCTTAGCATTGGACAATTGGCATTTACTTTTACTGACATTTACTTTTATTTTCACTTTTACTTTATTTCATGGAGACAATTTGGTAATTAAGTTATACTCTCAGAAGAATATAGGAAAATAATGTTGTGGTTATTTTGGTATTTTGTTAAATCATGCTTAGTTAAGGAAATGATGGGAATGACTTGATGAAGAGGATCTTGACTTCTAGATAGTTAAAGAAAAACAATTATTTTTTCTGGAGGAGGGGATTAAAAATAAAAAAATAAATTCTTTGAGGAGGAGAGGAGAGAGTAAATAAAATAGAAACAAAAATTTGACAATACACCGTCAAGAAGAGCAATACTCTACTGAGAGGGGCTATCAGTGATTTGGTAGCAGCGAGTGGAAACCATGAATAAAACCATTTGGACTGGAATGGAGTCTTGAGGTCTTGGAATAGCTATTGTCTTTAACTACCCTGGAAGCCAAGAGGCTCAGGGGAAGCCTCCAGACTCACATGTTGGGTGGATAACAAGTCAGTTTCCTAACGAGATTCCATAGAGAAGCTGAATAGAATGGATAAGTGTTAAATTCTTGAACAAACAAACTTACTGTTCTTTAGACAACTAAAAATGGATGATTTTTCCTAAATGAAGTTTAGTTTGGTTAGCATAATGCTCTTTTAAATGATTGAGTGAAGAATGTGTAATCGCTGAAATATTGTTTGAAAGAAATGTGCAATATGTTTTAGAATGATAGCTAGTGTTACTATGAAAGATACATAGAGGGTTCTTACTTTTAATCTATCTATTCAGGATAGTGAATAGATGAGTAGATAATGTTTTTGAAATGTATACATATATATTCTATAAACATAATAGTACAAGATAGACATGTTTATATTCCTCAGTGTACAAATTTAAAATGATGAACAACTAAATAGGTATTAAATACTATGTAGACCCCTGACATGTTTATATTCCTCAGTGTACAAATTTAAAATGATGAACAACTAAATAGGTATTAAATACTATGTAGACCCCTTTGTAATAGTCCATTGTTTTGTTTACCGTGGAAGAGAGGGATGTTAATTTAGGAATAAAAGCTATACAACATCCTCACACTATGTTTCTTTTTGTGAAAGAAATAAACAATTTTAAGCAAACAAAACATTCAGGTACGCCAGACCAAAACTCGTTGAAAACAAGGTTCCTGTTACCTTACAAGACCCAATAAGGTATAGCCTAAGTAGAATGCAATCTTGGAAGTCAGTTAGCTTACCCCAGGCTGAAGCGATGGAGGAAAGAAGTCCACTTCTACTTTGGAAGCGATGGAGGAAAGAAGTCCACTTCTACTTTGGAAGGACACTGTACCTAGAGCATCCAAACAAAATCTAGGAATTTCAACTTTGTTCCTGTTGGTACCCTTCCATACTCTTAAAAGATTAAATATTTGTAGAGAAAGATTAACCATATAGATATGAAACATATCTCCATTCAGTAACAATTATTGGAATGCAAAATTTGTAATGAAAACTAAACATAAATACCATAGATGAAACCAAACCCATAACAATGGTTAGCCATAAAAAAAAACCATTGATCTAAGCACTGCATGCACATACAGAAACTTAGCCATTCTTCAGAGTTATAAGTACATAGATAAATGAAAAAAAAATTCTTCGAGACAAACCCCCTTCGCATTCAAATGTATCAACGTAGAGAACATAAATGAGCTATGAAAAATATTTGGACAAGAAATGATATATATATATATATATATATATATATATATATATATATATATATATATCAAACAATTACTGTATTAATTCTAAGCATAGAAGAAGCCCTCTTGCTTCACGTTGACCGTGGAATTAAATAAAAGTTATTACATTTTCAACTATTATAGTCATCGGGTAAAACTCTCTGTAATAAAATTGTGATTAATTAATGCAGAACATGTTTGAGTCGAGCGGAAACAACGTAGCGAGAGCTCAGCATTTATAACTTCTTAAAAGGAGGTAAACGAATCAAACACCTGGTGCATGTGGGGGAATCCAGTAGTAGATGTCCAAACCTTTAGACTGAGATACAAATGGAACCCACAGGTGTGTGGAAGTTAAATTTACCTGTAAAATAAGAAAAACTAGGTGAGACGAGAAAACATTGTTTGAGCAAGAGTCGCTCAAATAATAGTTGGAAACTTTAGTAAGCATAAAATAAATTACCTATTAAACTTGCTGGGGATGCATAGAAGTATTCTAGACAAACCCTAACTAGAACAGGTTTATTCTGTATGACGTGAACGAGAACATTTTTCTTTTGAAAGAAAATCAATGTAAGACAATTTTTTTATCGCGCATTTTATATTTTTCCCATTAATCGTTTTTTATAAGATTATTAAATTCAATTACATATTCAAAAATACATTTAAAAAGGAAAATTATACAATTTTTTTGTCGCACATTTTATATTTTTTCCGTTCATCATTTTTTTTTTAAGATTATTAAATTCAATTACATATTCAAAAATACATTTAAAAAGGAAAATTGCAATTTCACATAATTTTTATCCCCATATTTGAACCCATAAAAATAAGAAAAGTTCGACTATTTCAAGTTTTGGATTTGTTTTTTAAGAATTTTAAATATTTTGTTGTTATGGATGAATGCATAAGATTAAAGGTTACGTTTATTTCTATAATTTGATTGAAATTTGTGATTTCAAGAAAGGTTATCCAAGGTTGTGTCTTGCATTTTATAATGTGTAAAAATTAGCACAACCATATAGTAAATGTTGTTAGTTGATATATAATATAGGTAAATATTAATGTTTTAATTGTTAAATATAAACTCAAATTTTAAAAGTATTATGCAATCAAAATCTTAATCATAATAGTAATAGTAAATCATAATGTTTTAATTTTCACTAATTAAAAAAAGTTGATGAGAGGGTTTAAATTTAAATATACCAATATATTCTAGTTGTTGCCACAATATCAATGGATTGAATTCACACCACTAACTTCCCTGAATATCTAAATCACATGATTAAACCTTGTTTAAATTAAATTTTTACAAATCTTGATTAAAAATTTACAATGTCGTTTGTTAATTGAAACCTATCAGGATTAACTAGAATGGGAAGACTACAAAACGTTACACACACCTACCATAACAAGAATAAGAGGATTACAAAACCTTACACATACACTTGTCATAGTAGTGGAAATGTGTATTTCGGAATAAGATTATCCATTTCAAAACATTGATAACGTGTGTCCAATTCCAAATAACAGGTGTCTGTTAGTTTCATTAACCTGTCCATCAATTTCACCTTTTCATGTTTTTAATAATAATTTGTAGAGAGATAACTTGAACAAAGCAATTTTTTATCCAAATAAATTCATTATTTCATTATTTCTTTATAACTCTAAAATTATAAGTGCAAGAGGGCCAATTTGTGTGCAAAATTCATTTATGTACAATAAAACATTGAAAACTACACAACAATTTCACATCCACAATTTGTATGCAATGTTAAATAAATTATATTTTTTGCAACACTATACTATTATCAAAGTCTATTAGGTAGATATAACATTGTCACTATTAGAAAAACATAAATAACTGTATATTCATGCTCAAGTAAAATGCCATATAGATTGACTACTAGCAATGATATTTATGATTGACTATTAACAATGATATTATTTTTTTTCCTTTTCTTATTTTGATTTTATATGATCCAGGTCCGGGTGTGATGAAGGACCCTTCCAAGACCTTTTACTTTCATGATGTGTTAAATTGCATTTTTAAAAGAACATGAAAGAATACATCTACATGTGGAAAAGAAGAGCATAACAATCATCATCACATGAAAACATAAGAGTTGATAATGGAGTTCGTCCAGGAGGAGCTACATCTCATGGCCCCAGTGTCAAGATGGTGTAGGCCATTGCATTAAGTGCTGTCAATAGTAATGATGTACACAAACGCTGATGTCGATATCATACAAGGAAAAATGCTCTCATGCAGGAGTGGCTCTAAGAGATGTTCCACTACAGGAACTTTCAGTAAAAAGACTCCTATCAGTATGACACAAAAACATGCATGATGAGCATCCCGCCAACATGGCATAAAATGGATCTCAATGCAAAACATGCATGACGACAACATGAGTATCCCATCAACCTACAACAAGAGATATCAACACATAACATGACGAATCATGACAGAAAACACATCAAATAGAAGATTCCGCATCACATCAAGCTAGGAATTATGAAAACATGTAAGAAACAAGATCCTTCACCAACATCAATCAAGGATTTGTGCAGCATAATGCATAAAGAAGAAGTACATGTACACATCATATACTTACATAGCTAGGGGCCATCTGAAGAAGTGGATGTCAAACTGCTGAAGTGGTTCGGACCATCGATATCATGGCATTGATTGCATGAAAATAATTGCTTGTAGATGAATGTGGACATCTGCACTAGCACTTAGAAAAGTGGCTGGAAAATGAAATGAGAGAATGACAAATCTGAATGCACCATCAAATTTGTGGCATCGATTAGTGCAAAATCAAATATCCAAAATCTGAATTCTGAGAAGTTGAGAATCTGGGGCCCAAGGAATCTTTTAGATTCCCCGGGGATTCCTCAAAGATTCTGCTCCATGGGTGGACTAGAAATCTGCAACTCAAATGGCAAATCTGATCTCACCATTATGATCCCTACATAAATCCATGAAAAACAAGTATAAACTTGACCATATTCTGACATGGAAAAATTTTACCCCCTTGAGAAAATATCAAGGCTCATGGTTCCGCTCCTTGTTTTTGTTGAAATCATGGTTCCACGTGCATTATGAAAATGACCAAAAGATACAAAACTTTGATGGAGAAACAGACAATGCCATTGTGTTCATGGCGATGAGAGGTGTTGAATCCATATAAAATTTGTCAAATTCTGACAAAATGGAAATTTGGCCCTCCTGAAAAATTCATAGTTCCTGCATTAAAAATTAATTAAAAATCAATTGCCTCGAAATACGTGCCCACTCCCGGTTCCTCCATCTCCTTTCATGCACTGGTGAAAATTACTGTTTATATAAAATTCCAGGCAGATTTAACAAGGAATTTGTTATGGTGTAGTGGTTATGATCTTGGTTAATAGGGAGGAGGTCGAGCGGTCAAACCTCGCCTCCTTTCTTTACACCAATTTTTTTTTTTATAATAAATCTTGGGTGGCTGGGCCCGCGCTGGGTGGCTCGCCCCTGTACCCTCCTCCGCATGTAACATATGCTGTTAGGAATATTTGTTTTGGTTTTGGTGCATATGATATTTGGTTTGACTTTGTTTTGGGGCCGCCCGCTTAGGGGTCGGCCACGTGGGCTAGGTGGGTTTGACCCCCACTGGTCTCGTATCCCATGCTCTGGCACACATCTAAGGTGGTTTCAGGGTTTGGACCAGGTCCACCGCTAGTGGCCCATGCCCACCCCTATTAATACAATGTGATATATATATATATATATATATATATATATATATATATATATATATATATATATATATATATATATATATATAGATATATGCGGAGGGTTGGAGGTTCTGGCGAGGTCATGGTCCCTGGCCCATTAAAAATTGATTTTTTTTATATAGTTGCGGTTGCGGGAGGGTTGACAGGGGTGATGGCTCGTCAGCCCAAAATTATATATATATTTTTTTATGTATATTTTTGGGGGTGGCGGGGGTGGTGGCTCGCCACCTCATATATATTGTTTTTTATTTATATAAAAAGAGGGGTGTTTTTAAAAACTTTATAAAATAAGGGTCATTGAGAAAATTAACGATGCTGCAATTTCGACCGATTTTGGGAGCTAAGTTTATGCCTCATGGTCGATCAAATTGTAGGACACTTAAACCTGGCCCACAACCCAACTTTGACCAAAACTTTGACTAGCCCATTCTCCCTCATACAAGCTCGGATTGACGAACTGTTTACACCTCCATGATCAGGACGACGAGATCTACGCTCTGGCTCTGGGTTGAGGTCATTCTAAGCACTTTGATTTTCGAGCATTCATAAGCCCTCTTTGTCCTGCGTGTCTCTATGGAGCCACCTAGATCAATCCTCCCTACTGAGGAGCTTTTGGTCCAAAAGCATGAACAATCATTTGCAACTTCTTTGTACTCTGACTGCATCACAAGCATCCTAAAAAGGTCTTGCTTCCATCTCCTTCACCTTTGTTGTTCGGAGCCTTAAGCGACGAGCTGACACCTACTATCTCTGCAACCTGTAGTACATTGTTTTGCAAATTATATGCTTGATTGACATGTAAAACTAATGACCCAAACATCCCACACTTGCCACGAGTTTATAACACATACTCAGTGGTCAAGTTTATAATAATATGGATGCAATACTCCAGGTACAACAACAAGGCCAACCTATCATTGTTGCTTCAATAAGTGATTGAAAACTCATCATCACTGCAACACATGATTTATAATCATAAGGCCAAACACTATTGTTTTGACAAGTGATGGAAACATAACATCACTTTCAGAGTGTAAAATGCGACTCAAAATAAGACCAGACATCATTGTTGCTAAACAAGTGATGGGAAACACATCATTACTTTTACATTTTAAAATGCAATATATGATTTACAAAAGTACGACCATGAAACAAGAACATGTCTATAAACCATTTTTCACTTATCAATGTGAATGGGTCACCTCCTTTTGGTTGTTTTTCTTGTCAAACAACTGCTTTACTTGGTTCATGCACTGACGCTTTGTCTTTAAGGCACTGTTCTGGATGGAGCCTCCACTTCTTGCAATGACTGTAGTAGGTTTTATTCCTCCATATCTGCTTAACCTGTTTCTTTTCATGCTATTGATAGGGTCTTTCATGCCTCATCCTTTTGGGTTCTACCATTATTTTCCAACACTTATAAAATGTATGGTTATGTAATCCACAAAAGGTGCATGTTTTTCGATGCCATGTTTTACGTTCATTATTATCAACATGATCATAATCGAAATGAACATTCGAAGATCAAAAGTGGTTATACCTTCCCTTGCTGTCTTTGATGTCAGTATGGCGATGGGAGCTTGCCTCAATTCTCTCCCTGCAATGGGCACTGCCATGGGATGATGGGGATGTGTTCCCATCATTCTCTTTCCTCAACAATTTCATCGATGTCTCGAATGACTCTGACACCTTCGAGCACTCTCCTTTCGTGTACCTTGAGCCTGCAAATTGAGGTCTCTGCCCAACCTCCAATGGTTGAGTTATGCATTGGTTATTAATACCAAGTTTTTCTTCCTCCTCGTGCCTTGTCCTTGTAAGGAACCTCATGTTTGTCCCTGTAATTGGGACCTCCAAATCTCCAATAGATATAATACTATGTGAAGATGAAATCGAAAGGAAATTAACATCTTTTACCTCCTCTTTCAATTTTGAAAGAACTGATGAGGGTTTCTCATCATTCATTGTTGGTGCTTCGCTAACTGTTGTGGCGTATTCCCCAACTTCCTTTCTGACATACCCAAGTCCTGCCTGACACGGTAATTCCTCTACTTTGAAGGGATTGATAATACCTTGGCCATTAATGCCCAAGCCTTTTCCTTCATACCCCATTCTCTTTAACAATTTGGAGCCAATTCCTGTGGTATGATTTTCAAAAATAGTGAAATCATCATCAGGACACATACATGAATTTGGAGAATTACATTTTACCTCACATGGGTCATGCTGCAGCTTTACCAAGGCCTCGTCCTTTGCTTGCAGCTGTCATAGTAAACTTTGTTTTTCCTCTTTCTCTTCATGTAGACGCATATTCAATTCAACGTTCTCTGTTTGAAGATTATGTTTGTTTTGCTTCAGTTCTCCCAGGGCCTCTTCTGTGGCTTGCAACTAAGGTTACAATCACTCCTTTTCCTCTGTCTATTTCTATAGAGTTTCATACATGATTTCCACTCTTTTGGAAATGTTGAGCATGGTCTCGTACATCGCTTTTCATCCTCTATCACTGCACGTTCCATTTTTCATGCTACAATTCACATCAAGATAAAGACCACTCCGAGACCACTTGATATAGGTCTGGGTGTGACGAAGGACCCTTCCAAGACCTTTCACTTTCGTGATGTGTTAAATTGCATTTTTAAAAGAACATGAATGAATACATCTGCATGCAGAAAAGAAGAGGAGAATAACAATCACCAGAACATGAAAACATAAGCGTTGATAACAGAGTTCATCCAGGAGGGATGACATCTCCGGGCCTCAGTGTCAAGATGGTGTAGGCTACTACATTAAGTGTTGTCAATAATAATGATGTACACAAGAGTTGATGTCGATACCATACAAGGAAAAATGCCCTCATGCAAGAGTGGCTCTAAGAGATGTTCCACTACAGGAACTCTCAGTTGAATGACTCCTATTAATATGACACAAAAACATGCATGATGAGCATCCCGCCAACATGGCATAAAAGGGATCTCAATGAAAAACATGCATGATGACAACCTGAGTATCTCATCAACCTACAACGAGGGATCTCAACACATAACATGATGAATCATGCTAGCAAGTACATCACATAGAATATTCCGCATCACATTAAGCAAGGAATCATGAAAACATGTAAAAAACAAGATCCTGCATCAACATCAATCAAGGATTTGTGCAGCATAATGTATAAAGAAGAAGTACATGAGCACATCATATACCTCACAACCAAGGGCCATCTCAAGAAGTGGATGTCAAACTGTTGAAGTGGTTCAGACCATCGATCTCACAACATCGATCGCATGAAAATAACTACTCGCACATGAATGTGGACATTTGCAGTGGCACTTAGAAAATTGGCTGGAAAATGAAATGAGAGAATGACAAATCTGAATGCACCATCATTTTTGTGGTGTCGAGTAGTGCAAAATCGACTATCCAAAATTTGAATTCTGAGAAGTTGAGAATCTGGGGCCCAAGGAATCTTTTAGATTCCCTGAGGATTCCTCAAAGATTCTGGTCCATGAGTGTACTGGAAATCTGCAACTCAGATGGAAAATCTAATCTTGCCATTGCAATCCCTACAGAAAACCATGAAAAACAAGTATAAACTTGACTATATTCGGACATGGAAAAATTTTACCTCCTTGGGAAAATATCAAGGCTCATGTTTCCACTCCCTGTTTTTGCTGAAATCATGGTTCTACGTGCATTTTGAAAATGACCAAAAAATGTAGAACTCTGATGGAGAAATGGATAGAGCCATTGTGTTCGTGGTGACAAGAGGTGTTGAACCCATATAAAATTTGTCAAATTCTGACAAAATGGAAATTTAGCCCTCCTGCAAAATTCATGGTTCATACATTAAAAATTAATTAAAAATCAATTGCCTCGAAATACGTGCCCTCTCCTAGTTCCTCCATCTCCTCCCATGCACTGGTGAAAATGATTGTTTATATAAAATACCGGGCAGATATAACAAGGAATTTGTTATGGTGTAGTGGTTATGACCCTAGTTAATAGGGAGGAGGTTGGGCGGTCAAGCCCCGCCTCCTCCTTTTTTTACACCAAAATTTTGTTTTATAATAAAACTTGAGTGGCTGGGCCCATCTTGGGCAGCCCAACCCCATACCCTCCTCCACATGTAACGTATAATGTTAGGCATATTTGTTTTGGTTTTGGCGAATATAATATTTGATTTGACTTTGTTTTGGGGTCACCTGCTTGGGGGCCTGCCACATGGGCCGAGCGGGTTTGACCCCTGCTGGTCCCATATCCCATGCTCTGGGACACATCTAAGGTTGTTTCAGGGTGTGGGCCGGGTCCACCGCCAGTGGCCCATGCCCACCCTATATATATATATATATATATATATATATATATATATATATATATGCAGAGGCTTAGAGGGTTCGACGGGGTCATGGCGACCGACCCATTAAAATTTTATTTTATTTTATATAGTTGCAGTTGCGGGAGGGCTAGCAGGGGTGATGGCCTATTGGCCCAAAATTATAAATTTTGGTTTTTATGTATATTTTTGGGGGTGGCGGGGTGGTGGCCCGCCACCTCCTATATATTGTTTTTGATTTATATATAAAGAGGGGTGTTTTTAGAAACTTTAGAAAATAAGGCTCATTGGGCAAATTAATGAGGCCGGAATTTTGATTGATTTCGGGAGCTAGGTTTATGCCTCGGGGTCGGTGAAATTGTAGGACACTTAAACCTGGCTCACAGCCCAACTTTGACCAAAACTTTGACTGGCCCGTTCTCCCTCATACCAGCTCAGATTGATGAACTGTTCGCACCTCCACGATCAAAACGACGAGATCTATGCTCTGGTCCTAGGTTGAAGTCATTCTGAGCATTTGATTTTCAAGCATTCATAAGCTCTCTTTGTCTTGTGTGTCTCTCTGGAGCCACCTAGATCATTATATCTTACTAAAATTTAATTCAAAATAATATATCAATCAATTTTTTATTAATATAACCAATTCAAATCCCAACTTCATAAAGATAGTAAACACTAAAAGCTTGATGTGTTAAGAGAATTAGAGTTGTATGATCCACTGTAATACCTTAGCTTAGTGAGGTTGGCCTACAGTTCGGATCGACTGTCTCACAAATTGGACCTCATCATAAATAGAATAATAAAATAAATACAATAAATTCCAATGAAGATCCTTAATGTTCTTTAATCCTGACAAACAAATGATATTAAAAGGTGGTGGGTATGGGGATACTCGTTATCTCCTCTCTCCTATGCTCAAAACAATGTTGCAGTGAAAGCATTCCTAGCAACAAGGCGGAAAAGGGTATGAATTGTGTGATTTTTTTGCTGGATAATTCTTTTATAACAAATCACATCATGGGTGAAAGAATTCTATTTGTGTGTTAATTTATTCTAATTTTGCAGCCAAATTATGATATTGGAGTAAAATTGTTGGAATCGCATGGGTTTTTCATCGAGAGTTACTAGTATTGGGTTGGCTTTATGGGGCCATAGGGTTTGTTGTTATCCTTAATGTCCTCTTCATGTTAGCCTTGCATTATTTTGACCATAATGACGAACTTGCATCTCATAGTAAAAATCTTAGTTTATGTTATACTTTTCGATTAAGTGATGCTATAGTTTGGGTATATTTCTCAACCCTTGGAAAACCATAGGCAATAGTTGTTGAAGATATTTATTAAAAACTAAAGTGAATATGAATGTTTAAATATATATGGATGTATAAAATCACATTGTTTTTTTATATGTATATTTAATTATTTTTAGTTTATTTTTCTTGTCATTTTTATGCTACACAGAGCAAGTTTACCAAATGTTCAGGAAACTCAAAATGGATAAGGATAAATACATATAAATAATATGCATAAATAATTCTCAAGTTTAGTGTTCTTCTTTATGTTGCCATGACTATCATTTAGAATATAAATATATTAAAATTTCATTTTTTTGAGTTTTATTTTCAATCAACTTTTAAATTTAAAATTATTTTGTCTTTCTTAAAAAAATAATAATGGGTTTCCAACAAAAAATCTTGAAAACAAATAAATTATTATGCTTTCTAATTTATTGAAAAGAATGTTTTAAGAAAATTAAATTAGATCTTTTTTTTTTTTTTTCATTTTTACATACAATAAAATTGTCTACAAAAGCCACACCTGCCACACTCAAAACCACAAAATATTAGATATCCTCAAACTTCAAATTTTGGTTAGTCTCAATAGGAGGGGTTATAGCTAATTTTTCATTTATGTTCCTTTTTCCCTATTTTGAAAATATCAAGTGAGGTATATATCAACATCCTTCAGAAACTAAATCCATATCTAGCAATTTAAATATCAATAGAAGATTAAAACTTAAAAAATGGCATAACCAATAGCAATATATTTGAAAAATTTAAAATTGGTTTCGACCACAAAAAATTATTTAGTGTTTATGATGTACCCAAATCGGGCTTAAGGAAATTCATTAGGAATTTAAATATAACCATTCAAAACTATAAGTTTTTAAATCCCTTGAATTTTGTGTATCAAGTGAAAATCCTAACAGCTTATATTATGAAAGCCATAAACTATAATACAACATAAAACCTTTTAATATGAATCCTTGTTAATAATGGTAACAAGAACCGAGACTTTAAATTATTATATAACATATAATTCTCTAATCAAATAAACTTAATTGAATATAATATAGATTTTTATATTCAAATATGTGAAAAAAAATAACACATAATTCTTAAATGAAAGAACCTTCTTGAAATTATAATAAAATTATTAGAATTCATTTGCGAAGCATCTTTAGTATAGGCCATTTTGATAAAAAGTATTTAGTATAGGCTTTTATAATATTTTTTGTCTTTTAATATTTAAATTTATTCTATGACTTTGAATTCTATATTTAAATTTGGAATATAATATTCATTTTTTCAATACTAAGATTACTTTAATATTGATATACATATTTTGCGTTCCATATATTACTTTTTAGTATGAGGAATGGTTCTTTTATTGTACCTATTTTCAATACTATTATTTATTGTACTTGTTATGGTTCATTTGCCACGTTTTGCATTCTAAAACATGGAGGAATAAGAGCAAGGTTTATTGGCTGAGCATTTCTAATTGTCACTAAATATTTGTTGTACATGTTATTCATCACCATGTCATTAAATATTATGTTTTATGTTTTATTACTCCACCACTACATCTAGGATTGTAATATGGAGGAATAAGAGCAAGGTTTCTTGGCTGAGCATTCAAATTGTCATTAAAAATTTATTGTACCTGTTATTCATCACCACTCCATCTATTATAAGAAAAGCAGTGCTTCGTGGATGCATGCATTTCTTAGTGCGTGGGTTGTTGGAATTGTTGAAGCCAAGCAATATGCAATTACAATTTGCTAGTTGGATTATTGGAACGATTTGAACGGGTTTCTCTTGGATTCCATCTCCTAAGAAAGGTGCACAATCTTTCAGAGTCTTCCTTTTCTCGACCTAGGGTTTTCTCAGGGGTTTCCTTCCAGATGCATTGGAGGAACCTTGTTGGTTGAAACTTTCTTAGTTTTAGTATGGCTATGGTTTTTACTAGGTAGTCATGAACTACTACATGATTTCTGTTGACCGACTAGGGTTGTATACAATAGTTTTAAGTCTTGTAGTTTGACATACAATTTCTATTGTTGGTTAGTAACGATTTGTTACTATAAATTTAAGTTTGGTTCTACACTACAACCCATATAGGGTTGGTTCTTCTTGAATTAAGTTAGTAGTTTCTATTGGACATTGTCAACTACCTTCCTACCAGTTATAACCTTGACGCTTAGATGATACACACATATATTTACTATTTCACTTTATGATTAATACTACTTAGATGGAAAATAATTATTTTCCTACTATTCTTTTGGGTTAAAGTGGTAATGGTAGGAGCAAGAAGTAAATGGTAATGATAGGAGCAAGAAGTAAAATTCCTTTCTCATAAGCTTTCTTGAATATATGTATTGATTGTCTTTGTTGGTATAGCCATTAGAGTATTTCAATTTGAAAAAAATGACTTGTTAATATCTCTTATTCTTTCCCCCTTAACAACGCTCGACGACAAGTGGGACCAGGGTTGTCCCGGACTTGCCCTCCGCCCTAGGGTGTTTAGCTAGGACTCATTTGCCTAGTTTCTGGACTACTACTACACCAACATCAATTGTTATTCTGAGGCTTAACCAATGTACACAAAAACCATACCCTTCAATACTTTTCTGCATACTTTAAGCTTTCAACATTAAACCCAGATCAACTATTTCTGAGGTTCTCTATATTTCCTCTAGCACCCATAATAGGGAAGACATTTTTTTACTTTTAAAGAAAATATCCAAGATATTTCCTATCATAATAAACATTGTTTAACTCTTTCCTTTTCCTGTTAAAAAAACTCCATTATCTCATTGCTATAACTTAAATGAATTTTCTTCTTTGTTTTGTAACAACGTTACTATCTCAACAATTTCCATTCCTTATTACTGCACAAAGACTTCTGTAAAGAATTAAATTCCCTTTATTCTTATGAAACAGATATTTATTTCAGCATAATAACATCCTTTTTCATTATAATGTAGAATTCTTCTATAAATAAGCCAGAAAAAGAGTTCAACATCACAAAAGTACTTATATGTCCTATCGAGTCTAGCAGGAAGATTAATGAGGAAGGACAGTACCATGAGACAGGAAATCAAATCCAATTTTCTCCCAATATTTCGCCCCCAATATTTTTCTCTTTTAGACAGTTTAGAAATACAATTTTGATTTGGGTTGTTCATGAACGTCAAGACCACACCAGTTCGGTCTAGAACACTTTTCCAAGGGTTCCACTGGCTCTATATCCAAGGTTCCATTGGCTCTATGTCCAGCTCAAAACCCCCTTTGCCTTAGCCTAGCAAAGTCTTGCCACCTTCACAACTTATTATGAAAGGTACGAGACCAAATCATATTTTCTCTCTATCCTCTAGCCACCATCTTCCACTTGTGGATATTTTCCAAATGATATGGGGTTTTCTTTCTCAAGGATTAAAAATATGTTTTTAACTTTTCTTTTATTTTTTTTTTTGGTTCACTCACCCAAGATTCATAAACGTGTCACCATTTCCTTCAAATAAAATTTGTCTTTTAGATACAAAGTTTACTAGGCCTCTTTCACTAGATCATGAGTTATTAAGTCTTGTAAAGTAAAAAGTAACGAGTATTAAAACAAATATTCACAACAATTGGGGTGTTACACTTGGATTTTGAAAGGTTTGATCCCTCTCTGCCATCAATAATCTAGAGATCTATATTTATCAAGCAATGTAGAGATCCATATTTATCAAGATTGAAAACAATCAAATTTATTAAGATTTGTGGTAAAAAAATTGTGTATTTGATCCCCTCCACACTTGTTAAATATATGGAGTAATGATGAATCTTTGCCCTTTATATAGATATGTCTTTATTTTTGAACATGGTTTATAATATAACATAATATTATATTATATTATAAACCAAATTATATATAGGTAATTTATGAAAAGATAAATGAAATTTATACGAAAAAATAATAATATTAAATAAATAAATAAAAAATATTATAATAAGTAATTGAAATTTAATTCTATTAATTAGGTAGTATTTTAAATTCTATATTGGAATTGGCGTCTAATAATATATTCTAATTTAATAAGAGATATATTTTTATTTGTTATAGTTAAATTGGATATATATACACATCAATACATATACGTTTTATAATAGTTATAGTTAAATTAAATAAGATTAAATTATGAATGAAAGTTATGTTTGGGAAAAAATTATAATAGTAAATTGAATAAATAAACATATTGTAGTAATTAATTATAATTTCATTATATGCAAGTATGCAATATTTTTAATTAAGTAAATAGGTGTATATTTTGTAATGTTATTTAAAATATTACAAATCATATTATATAGATGAGAATTAGTTTTTTTTTTTTGTAAGCTTAGGTAGGACCCTCTCATTTTCGAGTTTTTATATGTCCATTATTCACCCCATTTCCAGGGAGGGTAGCACAAGAATCAAACCCAAGATCTCAGGTTCGGTGAGACTTTATTTCCATGGCCATTGCCACTTGAGCCACCCCATGCGGACAATGAGAATTAGTTTTTTATTTAAGAAATATAAAGGATACTTATACTTGAAATATAAAATTATGTTAATTAATATGGATATTGAAATATTTTATTTGGTTTTTCTAAATAGTTTTATGTTATTAATATATTTTGGTTTTAAATATTACATGTTAACTAAACTAAAAATAGAATGATTTAAACATTTGTGTAACATCACTAATATTAATTTTCATGTTATACTTCAACCCTATCTTGAGGAGTGAATGAATTACATATTTCCTCATACTAAAATGTAATTTTTCTTTATTTTTCGTCTAAATTATATCTTTATATGAAGTTCATTTAAAATTAAACTCAAAAGTGATAATTAATTTTTTACAAAGATTGACTTACAAATATGAGTAAAGAACCCATTAATGGAATAATATTGTGCTCTCTCTCTAATTCAATAAATTGCAATATGATGATGCTCATAATGACTAACACCCACTCAAACCATATAAATATTTTTTAAAATTAAATTACTTTTCTTTTCTTTATTTAAATTTGATATAAAACTTTTTTATGTAATACACAAATTGAAATATTTTAATTATGGCTAAACATAAAATGTTTTTTTGTTATTAATATATTTTTATTTTAATTAATAAATGGAAAAAAAACATAGAATAAATTATATATCATGTAATATCAATTATATATTATTTTTATATGGAATTATTCAACTCCATAAAAACGAGTGAAAACAATAATTTTTCCCTTTACTTTCAATTACCTTATCTCTATATAAAGTGGTTGTAAATTAACCTAGAATTCTAAGTATTTTATTTATGATTGACATTTCTAATTTTGTTATTACATTTCTTGTTAATTAGTTATTGAAAGTATTGTTTTATTATTTTTAAATATAAAATTATGATATAGAGTGTTTCTTATTTAAAATGGACATTGAAATAGTTTATTTGATTGATACCATATTTTTATCTTATTAACATATCTTTATTTTAAATATTACATGTTCACTAAACCTAGAATGAATATTTTATTTATGGATAACATTTTTTTTTTCGCTTTTAATGTCAACATTATTTTATTGTTTTTAAATCTTTGGTCTTGTAGTGCACCTCTCAACTACAAATATTCCTAAAAAATATTTATATAATAAGAATTCTCTCATATATATCTCATATAATAAGAATACTCCCTTATAAAATATTTCATTTTTATAAAAAAAAAATGTTATTAATATTTAAAATGTTAGCTATCAACTCCATATTAAGAAAATAACATAACAAATCTAAGATATTAATCGAATAAAAAAAATTCTCTATAGATAAATTCGATATTAAACATTTTATTCTTATTAATATATCCTAAATGTTATATATCAACTTCATACTAAGAATGGAATAAATTATGATATTTCTTACAATAAAAAATGACAAAAAAAATTTGTTTTGTTTCTTTAATATAAACTTACATAAAACTATATTATTTAATATGGTAATTAAAATATTTTATTTATGGCTCACACTGATACTTCTTCATCATAAATTTTCATATGTCATAAATTATATATCAAAAGTATATTATTTTTACATGTCATATCATATAAAGTGGTGACCAACTTTATTTCTATATATATAATTATTTTATCTTTATACAAAGTAGATTCCAAATTAAAGTGAAAAATTGAATTATTTTATTTATGGTACCAAATTTGGGGTTAGATGGGAGTAAATATGCATATAATGAAACCCTATTGTTAAATAAAGCTTTCAATACACCAAAATTTAATAGAAATGTCATCTATTATATGTACTAGATTTATGCAATTTTTTTTATATAGATTTTAAATAATAAAATATATTTTATAGATTTATGTTAAATATTTTTTATATATTTTACATAATAAAATCTATTTTATCGATTTATGTTAAATGTATGCTATAGATTTATTTTATGTAATCCAAAAATTAGAACAATTCAAGAATTAGAACAAAAAGAAGGCATAGAAAAGAATTTACAATTTAGTTCATTTAGATTTAAATACAAATATTAAGAATGACGGTAAAAATTGTGTTGATAATAAAACATCTAAAATTTCTTGTTAATTTAATTTTGTGTTTTCAATATAAAATATATTTTATGTAATAGATTTATATAATACATTTGGTTCATTTTGATTTGATATAAAATATTTATATATTAAAATTTTGTTCATTTAGATTTAAATAAATAAATTGAGAATCCATGTAAAATCTGTATTAATAATAAATTATGTTAATTTCTTATTAATTCAATTTATTGTATTCAATATAAAATTTCTAGAATATATTAAACATCAATATATTAATATCTATTTTATAGTAATATTAAACATAAATATACCTTTTAATGTTAATTGATATTAATATTAATATTAATATTATTATTATTATTTACATATTATTATTATTTTTATTATTATTATTAAATATAGATATCAATGTTAAACATAGACATCTATGTAAAAATATATTTTGCATCTATACATTGATGTGAATATATTTTTATGTAAATATTTTTATTAAACATTGGGCCCAATAACTTTAGTTTTATTTAGGTTCATTGATGTTCGGATTAAAATATTTGGTAATTTCATATACATTGATGTGAATATATTTTTATGTAAATATTTTTATTAAACATTGGGCCCAATAACTTTAGTTTTATTTAGGTTCATTGATGTTCGGATTAAAATATTTGGTAATTTCATATCATGGTTCATGTAGCATTGTGTTAATTTATAACATTAGGTTTTTAAGCTTATGTTTTTTAACATTAAAAAAATTGGTTTAATGTTAATATTTATATTGAAAATGAAAAATTGATATTGATATTATAAATATATTAGTAGAAACATTATAACATCAATATTAAACATAGACCTTAATATAAACATAATTATAGGTTTACTAACATTAATAATCTTGGATTATAGAGATTAGGTTTAAAAAATTGTAGAATTTTGTTCGGTGTTGTAATAATGTTATGATCGCTCATTTGATTTTATACAATGTGTATATGTGATGTTTTTATGTGTGTATATATAGTGAATTATGTATGCATGTTACGTTTAATTCTATTCAATATTAAATTGTTTTGTTGAGATGAAATGATTTAATTATTTATTTATTTTCTATTTCTATTTTTTTTTTTTTTTTATGTTAGGTGATTTCATTGTTTGATCATGGATCCAGCTATTTGGAGTTGTCTTCCATTCGAAATTCTTGAAATTGTCTTCCTTTGGCTCCCTTTATCGGTTGTGATAAAGTTTAGCACTGTTTGTAAGAAATGGAAGAATGTTTTTAAAAACCCTTCTTTCTTATTACATTTCAAGCATGCCTCTACGAACAAATTTGGATTTATGGTTCCTTTTCTCAATAGTGAAGAAAATTATTTTGCTGCTAAATACCTTAATCAGAATGGGCACATATCTCATTTTTATTTGTGATTCATAGATTCAAGATACAGAGTAGAGTCTATTGTTGGACCAATGGTGGTTTTATCCTTACCAATAGAATGCTCCCATACACACAACTATTTTGTAATGAATCCATTTACCAAGGCCTTTAAAAACATAGGGCCAATACGAATTGGATATTGGGGATTCTTTTCATTATTGGAAAATGTAATCAATAAAAAATATGACTGGGTTGTTCTAAAACATATGTATGACAGAATGTAGTCTAAATTTTATGTTTGCAATAGTCTTGATAGGGTATGACAAAGGGATGATCTTCCATTTGGTGGCACTTCACCCCCTAAGAATGGAGTGTTTTATAAAAGTAAATTGTGTTGGCTCTATCTGGACAAGGAGTATGAAGATTATTCTCGGTATGGGTATACAATCTACTAGTTTGATGTAATGAAAAATGAATGGGGTTTTTCATTTTTTCGAATCATTGACATACTATGTATGTCGTTAGAAATATACATGGATCAATTGATATGCCTTGTCAATGATGGCTCCACTTTTACACGGTCAATTGAGGAATTAGATAATTTTCGGTTTGGTCAACCGTGTGTTGAACGAAGAATTGTCTACTTTGAGGATGATTTGGATTTCAGATGGAAGTTTTTGGAAGAAATTTCTACAGATATAAATAGCAAATGTCCTGGTGATCTTCCATTTCGAATAATCCATGGTGTGGTTCTTATGTGAAATTGCACTGAAGTTACTTTCCTATTACATGACATGATTACTGGCATCTGCTTTCCAACAGATATTGATAATTCAACTAATGAACAGATGTCTAGGTTTTGGTACCCAACGTTGAATAATTTCAATGATTTGATTGAGTATGGAAATGTTCTTGTAACTTCTCCCCGTATGGATTATGTTGATGAGATTCCACCACTGGATATGGATATGGATTCTTAGGATATTAGTATTCTTAGGAGATCCTATAAATATTTTCAGTTTATATACTCTCTATGTTTGTGGAAAATATTTCAATTTTTGGCTCTATACATACTTTGGGTCTTTATGGTAATACTTTAAAATTATGCTTGTATCGATCTTTATGGTTTTAAATATTTCATATTGTTTCCCCTAAAGTTTTCTTCTTTACATGTAAATGTGTCTGGATGCTATGCATTTTTCTTTGTTTGTATAGTTAAAAACACTATGAGTTATGTTATACATGGTATTTGTATTGGTTTTTTTCATTGATTCTCAAACATATCTTTATGTACATTTTAATATTTGCATTTATATTTTGATAGTATATAGTTCCAAATTTTTAGATATACTTCCAAGTCATATAATTCTTACAGTATTGTACCCTAATAGCATGGGTTTTGTTTTGATTTTAATATGATACATGAAAATTTATTCTTTTTTGTTTACGCCATTTGGAAGAATTCATTTATGTTTTTAGCCATTTCTAAAAATTCATTTTTTTTTAGCTATTTGGAAAAATCCTTATAAATTTTGATAAGTTTATATGGTTGGAAAAATAACATATACACCTTTAATGTTTTTTTATGATTTAAAAAAAAAAATTGTGCCTTTTTCATTCTTTTGTGTTTGTTTATATTATATATTTTCTATGTTCCATGTTTATGGTTCCATAATGAATAATTTATTATTCATTGTAGACATGTCATTTGAAGGCACAAGCAAGCATACAAGAAAATGAAATTTGTCACCAACATCACATGATAGGTCTAATGAAAGTCGTCCTTTATGGTACCAACAAAATAAGGATGCCATAAATGACCATAGGAGAGCTTCATATCATAGAAGAACAAGTGAAGCCAATCTTGAAAATAATTTTATAATTGCTTGTAAGTATCATACTATGGATGATATAATGGAAATAACAATTCTTGTTGATAGTTCATCATCAAAATATGCTCCTTGTCAGCATAATTTTGTTGTTCGATGCTCTCCTGAAAATGTTCATAAGATTGGGGAAATATATTGCAATCAGGAAGAACATCATATCAATAATGTGGATGCAACTGTCCACCCTAACCCTTCCATGTGTCCAATTTCATGTTTCGACGAAGGCCAAAGGTTGCAAAACATCCATGGTGGAGGTAATGATGACATTGTGTGTTTTGATTTGGATGATAGTTTAATTGGCCATTTGTTTGATAATTTGGAGCCAGATACTCGAAACATTAGATCCTCCACTCTCGATTTTCAAAGTAATGTGGTCCCACCAAGAGAATTAGTCATCCCTGATAGTATTTCACGTGGAACAATGGAGGTAACACAATCATATTTTGATTTTTGCTGCAATAATGGATGTTTAATTACATTCCTCTATTTAAAAACTTATGTTTACTAAACTTATAAGTTATTTTCTTCTCTTGGAATAGGATACAACTCATTTTAATAAATTTCTAGAAATTAATTCCCAAAGTGTTCCATCTACTAATATGAGAAGTGAAGATGAGGCATGTCATAAACTTCCCATGCATTCTCCTTGATGATAAAATTGCCAAACTAATGTAAATTTTTAATGTTTTTTATTTTCATTTCATTTTTTAGATTTATAGTTGGTTGGACATTGAATTTTATGGCATATTTTATTTTCTTCAAACATGACACAACTCATTTCAATAGAGGCATACAAATTAACTTCATAGATGTTCCATCTATTGATGTTAGAAATGAAGAGGAATGATCTCATAGCGCTCATCCACATTGCCAAACATATGTAAATGTTGAGTGCATTTGATATTTTTCTCATTTTTCTCATTTAGATTTGGTTGGACATTGTATTTTATAACCTTTTATGGAGAAAACATGATTTCATCTCATTAGGTTGGAGACTTGGAATAAAAAACATCAAGTTATAAAACTAATGTGGATGTTCAATGTATTTGATTTGTTTTTCATTTTTTTGAGTCTTTATTTATTGGACATTTAGTTTTATAAAGTATTTTATTTTTGAAACAAGAAACAACTCATTTGAATAGATGCATAGAAAATAACTCCCAAAATGTCCCATCCACTGATGTTAGAAGCGAAGAGAAACCATCTCATTAGCCTCATCCACTTCAAGAAACAAATGTAAATTTTGAATGCATTTGATTTTTTTCATATTTTTCATTTATAATTAGTTGGAAATTAAATTTTAAAATATTTTATGACAAATAGACCTTTACATCCTCTCAGGTTTGCGAAATGTCGACCATAACTTTGGAAACGCCCTGTCATAGATCCATTCCACATGCTTCAAATTTGGTAAGCGAATCTCATGTTCCTGAAGGTGAAGTACATTTTAGAAGAAATTTTACTCTTGCAAATGGTTCTCAACATGGTTCGACCATGTTGTAGCGGCTGCAATACCCTCCAAAAGTTTGGCCTGAATCCAATTTCAGAGCCTCCTTTAAGAGACTACACGCACTCGATTTCACTCTGTGAGCTCATGTGAGTCTTCACACCCACCTTGCTTGATCATTTCACTAACAACTTTTGCATGTTGATGTTTGTCATGCTCGTGACCATGTTCTGGTCATACACAAGGTCTTCACTTCATGTGTACATGTTGTGTTCACTATGTAAACATCCGTCGCGCTCACACACGGATTCATATACACTATCACGCAAGCGTCGTCGCGGTCATCCAATAATCAATCACAAGCATCACACTTATCACTCACACCATTGGTCAGTCATGTTGAGCATATGTGTCTCGATGGTTTGAGTTGTCTTGTCGTCAAGTCATGTAAGTGTGGTTTTGCAAGATCATGTATGCGTCTTTTCCCTCGACCACACACTTAGTCATTTTGCTGAGGTTCTGAAGACCAGATTCCCCTCCGACAATTGAACCTTCATCTTGCCATTGACTCGATTAACTGTCACCTAGAACAACACAGAAGCACCAAGGAAGCCATTTCAAGTTGCGTTGCCTGCAAGCAGATCAATCAAATTTCCTGCTACTCAACTAGAGAATTTGACCCAACAGTCACCCTGAGACTGATTCCCCTAAAAAATTAAGCAGATAGGCTGGAGGGACACCCAGTGACCATCCTTGTCTCCCTAAGAAAATTGTACAGTTTTCCCAGCCAGCCCTCTAGTCATTCGACTGACTACTCACCCAGAAAGCTACAAAGATTTCATGAGCAAGCCCTCTGTTATCCTGCAATCTGCTCAGCTCAAAAATTGTGCATAGGTGATCATCAATCCAACCTCCAAGAATCAGTGCAGCTTTTCCTGCCAATAGCTCCCAGTAGTTGACTGCCATTTCCCTCTAGGAATTATGCAGTTTTTGCTACCAAGCTTCAGCAACTGACTTCTAGTTCCCTCTAGGAATTGTTTAGTTTTTTCTGCCAATCTTCCTGCAGTTGACTACTAGTTCCCTTCAGGAATTGCCTACTTTTTGTTGCCAAGGTCCTAGTAGCCAATTGCCAGTTCCCTCCAACAATTACGAAGTTTTTACTGCCAGTCTCTCATTGCTCGCTCCTTCCAAAAATTACGCATATTTTTTCTGCCCAGCCTTCTCATAGCCCTAACTGGTCCTCCCAAAAATTGTGCAGTTTTGTCCTCTAGCTGAGCGAAACCTCGCAGATAGTCAGTGTCGATCCAGATTGCCCGTCTTCATCACCCAGTGAATTTTGCACATTTTTCACTAGTAGTGCCAGGAACCTCCATCCCATCTCGAAACTCACAACCTTGTCTCCTCTCTCGTTCACCCGCATATGAAATGATCATGCATCATGGTAGACTCGGAGGTTTATGGATTTGATGTCATCTCGTCATAAGTGATTGCAGATACAGGTACATAAACAAACATGGCATGACGAAAGATGGGATGAAGAAACGAAGTACATGCAGAAGGAAACGTTCACCGACGGACAAAAAAATGATGCATGCAAAGAGACGTTGTCACGAACGGATGAACATGCAAGGATGTGTTCGCACACAGAAAGATGGATGAGTGAACATGCAAGATGTGTTCATGGATAAACGAATGGAAGAACATGCAATTTTCATGAATGGGAGAACCTGTCAAGCATGCCAACATACAAGTAATGAGAAACGTGCGAATGCAACATCAAGCGAACCCAATAACCATCGAAGACTTAGCGCACCTTGCCAGTCGGAGGTGAAGTTGTGACACACCATGAAGACATCCATCACCCAGCAACACTATAGCTCGACATGTGCACCAACAGGAGCACGAATGTACTAGCACTGTCATGTCGAGTCTTGTCATGAGTCATGTCATCCACATCTCTACTATGGTCCATACTGTCAATCAATGTAATGTAACGTGGAAATCCAAGAGAAATGCTTGTCATATGAAGAGTGATGTAAAGTCAAAAGGTCATGGAAGTCAAACAATCATGAGGGTAGTCGAACAACCACAAGGGTCAGTTTCACCCTTGGCTATAAATACCACCTCATTTGTACATGCAAAGGACTTTTCACCTCAGCTCCTCCCACATAGCCTTGAGAGTTTGTAATCTTTTCCTTGAGGAGTAAGTAGTGGCTCCAACGACCCACCCACGGGGTTAGTGATGTAAGGTGTATTGATGTGTCTTAGAACTTGCACTTAGTTTAGAAGCCTGCTAATAGGCTAGCACGTTTTCACACGTGTTGTAATTGTTGTAAGACTAATATTGAATGCTTGTAATGCATGCTTATTTAACCCATGTTTAACACTTGAACTCATTCAATTGTTGTAATACATATACGTTAATGAAAATATGTTGTATGAGTTGTTAATGCTATCCTTCCCGTGTTGGTTACCTCTCTAGACATCAGACATACCTTTCACATAGACTTGCTATAATGACCATCACACTCACGCGGACTCCTCCGCTATGTGTTGTACATGTTATCTTTCCTTATATGTTGTGACTACCACATCTGTGTGGACTACTCCTCCGAAAGTTATGCATGTCTTAATGTGTTGTGTGTTCCTAACAGAGTTGGGGCTTCTTCCCATACGACTTGGGACTCACTCCCACCTCTCCCTCTACGGTGAAGGAACCATTGACACAAGTAACACTCAAAATCACCAAGCACGTGAACCTCACTACTCGAAGAGAAAGAAGACCACTCTCCTATGCTGACAAGCAAGATCTTAGGAAAATATTCCAAATAATGGCAACTGAGCCATCATACTAGATGGGACTCCCACACCAAATAGTGTGAGGTGTAGTTGGGACTTCATGTTAGTGTGATCCCATGCATTTTGGTGGGTCCAACAATGTTAATATTTCTTGTGCTAGAAGGAGGGGAACCAATTGTATATGGCTGAACATCCTCTCACACTCACTCATCAACCATCTAGTCAAGGCAATAACCTGCACTCCCTCTTACTTACACACAACTTTGCAGTTGGTTACTTCTAACCTCCCAGGACTGAACACGAAATTCCATATCATCACCTTTGCTCCGTCCATCCAATAACCCGCTAGTTTGTGAAAGCAATTGAACTGATCCCAAACATACATCATCTTCCATATGCATCAAGGAAGCCAAAATCCACTCCCACAAGAGTTGTTGTATCATCAATGGAAGAAGCAATTCTTTCCACACTTGAAGGTCTCAAAGAAGTTGTTGAAGATAGAGAGGAGCCTATGATCTTCCAATATGGAGAAACAAACACCCTCATAATCTTGGGCTCAGACTCTGGTAGAGGAGGCAGAGGGGAAGGCATCAGAGGAGGTGGAGGCAGAGACGAACCAACAGACTCAGAGTGGAAACCATCATATTTGGAGGAAGAGGAGGAGAATGAACAAGAAGAAGACATGGCTGAAGAGAATCTGGAATGGATGACACAAGGACCATTGGATCTTCCGAGTGCTTTGCATAAGATGGCAAGGCGAGCAGAGAGAATGAACATCAAGTTCAACCCTGATGGTACAGTGAAGACAGAAAACCATCTGGACAACTTCTACTTGTAGCTGTAGACCCTTGAGGTACAACACGATGATGTAGCATATAAACTATTCCCATATACCTTAGACGGTCGCACTATAGCATGGTATCACAACCTTCAAGTCAACTCCATACAGAACTAGTTTATGTTCAAACGTATGTTTCTTGAGAAATTTGCTAATGACAAGACCCCAGCCATGTTGCTTAAAGAGTTAGGAAGATTAAAGATGGAGGGAAAATAAAAGGTCATAGAATTCAATTAGAGGTTTCTGCACATCTTGAACAAGTTTGCAGTGGACATGAAACCTCATGACTCCATCATTGTTGACCACTACATGTCCACACTACCGACCAGCATTGTGTAGTTTGTCAAGTGAGCTACAAAGCCAACACTACTAGGAAACTGCCAAAAGGCAATATTTGTTGAAAAAGACCTACACATGATTGGAGTCATCCAAGTTGATGAACCAGCAAAAGACTCCAAAGACATGAACAGGAAGTCCCAAGCAACAGTGAGCAAGGGAAGAGACAAAGATATAAGTGATATCAAAACCATCACTCGCCTCGTGAATAACTAGACAACATAAGTGTCCAAGCTCAAACAACAGAAGACGAACACTTCTGCAAACAACCATCCACCCAGATAGAGATAGGGAAGCATGTCATTAGGTAGCAACCATGTCCTGACACAAACTACGTAGAGATTTGTGTTCTAGGTCGATTGATGCACAAGTCCTAAATTATCTTGATTCCACAAAGTTCATCACTCAGAGAATTCATGTTCGGACTGGAAGCAAGTCGCAAACTCTGTACGCTATCACATACTCGAATTGGACAAAAGTATGTAGGAACAACTGGGAGATGCAGATAATGATGAAGATATTGAACCTGGTGAACCATTGAGTTCTGGGTATGTGGTTAACATGTATCAGTGCTCAAAGGTAGGGCTGAAGACAAACACCAATAAGTAGCTCCAAAAGCAGGATTCCCGTTAATATCTCAGAAGTAAAGGGGCTCCCCCCACAATTGGGGAAATGTAAGAAAAGTTAAGACTGTTGATGAGGAAGGTTGAACCACCATCCCTCCCAAAGAAACAAATGTAAAGCAAGCGCAGGAAGACAACGATAGACATGAGTACATCCATTAGCAATAAACTATAGAATACTCCACCGGACAACATGAACATCAGTCATATCCTAGACACCTCGGTGAGTCTACCCCCTTTGGACTACAACATTGTGGATGACATGAAGAGAACTTGTGCAAACATAAATTGTTTCGAGCTAGCTAAGATCCAGAGTGAGTGAGACATCCTGTTGCATGCATTAGGACAGATAGTAACTAACATCGCAACCTTTGCTAGCAAGGGAGCAAGTACAGCTCCTAGATCACTTTTGACTTTGCTAAACACACTCCAGATGGAAGAAGAAAACTCAGGTTTCCCTCCATTCCTGCTCTCATTTGAATTTTTCAACTGTAATGTTCACAATTTCTTGGTTGATTCTAGTGCGGCAGCCAACATCATGCCACTCTCCATTGCTAAAAATATCAATGCACAATGGAGCAAGACATCTGTGCAAATCATCCAACTTGATCATACACCTGTACCAACCATTGGTGAGCTTCGAGATGTGATCATCCAACTATCTCATGATGGTTGAGTCCACCAATGCATCAACATTGTTGTTGTGGACATACCGAAAGCATACGGTTTACTACTTAGCAGAGACTAGTCTAGAAAGCTGAATGGATATTTTGCTACGGACTGGTCACAAATGTGGCTTCCATACAAGGGAAAAAACAATCAAATCCAAGTGATATCTGAGAGGTATATGAAGCATAATGTCACTCCTATCAATGACGAGAATGAGCCATTGGACTTCATAGAACTGTGGTTTGGCAAACTGCCTCTTGGAAACAACATTGGGGTGTTATCCTACACGACCAGCTCCAACCCCACTAGACACGTCTCCTTCCTTCCCCAACTGACGGAAATGAAACATGTATAGTACATTGTAACATTATTAGTAGTAGTAGTAGCAAGAACAGTATCAACAAGGCAAGTGCATCAAACGATCCGTGTAAAGACAAGTTGTGGACCATGTACTTTGACGGATCAGTGTTGTGAAAATCGCGATAAAATCGCAATAAATTGAAATTATCGCGATTTTTTCGATATGCCGATTTTATCATGATTATTATAGGAAATTATCGCCGGAAATTTTTTTTAGCCAATTTTTATGAAATTATCGCGATAAATTCGAATTTATCGCGATAACAATCGAAATTATCGTGGGGGTCTCCGACAGCGAGGTTTTATAATGTTTTTTTTTATTTTTTAAGGGATGCTAAATGTTTGAAATGCAATTTTTTTTGAAAGAAACAAATAATTTTTGAGTGGGGCAGCTTAATGATCAAGTCTAGGCCCTAGTATTGATATGCTATTCATGGTAATGTTAAATTCTTAAAGTAAAAGTGACATTCTCTTTAATCTTCATTTTCATCCTTTTACTTAAATTTTTAACATTACCATGAAATGACTGAGGATGTTTGAGAGTGGTTCCGGCATCATTGGATTTCATATGGAGAAAGTAGAATTTTAGATTTCATTCAAAATCTAGCAGACTTATCAGTTTTTCAGGATTTCAGGATTGGTAGATTGTAATGTTTCCAGGTGACACCACCTGCCCGGGCTACCCCTGCCACCAGTAGAGGATGTGGTCTACCTCCTATATCTCCTAATTCTAGTTCTTCAGCTTCTAGAGCATAGCAGACTCCACTGCCAACTCCACCAACACCAGCATCTACATCTAGAGGGAAAGGGAAAGCTGTGGCATTTTCTTGCAAGAGGGACAGAGGAAATCAATAGGATTAGACTTTAGTTATTTTCTTCATTTTATTGTATATGACATTATGACATGATCAGATACATTATTATATTTTTTGTTGATATTTTGAGGCTAAGTTGGGACTTAGGAGTCAGGACTTACTATTTAGGACATGATTCAATGTTATGTGTGATTTTATCACTAGAAATGATATTAAACATCTTATATATTAGTTCTTTTATCATATTTATGTGTCAATGTATTTATTTTATGTTGTAGATGGTTTAGATATTAAAAAAATTGGAAAAACAATGAAAAAAATTGAATATTTTTGTACCAAACGATTTTTTCCCGATTATTTCCCGATAATTACGATTTTTTCCGATTTTTTCCTCGCGCCAATATTATCCCGATAACGATTAATGCAAAATTGTGATGGATGAAATATAGATGATGGCTCAGGGGTCGGGTGTATCTTGGTCGACCCAAACAACATAAAACACATGATTTCAAGCCGCTTGGAGTTTGAGTGCACAAAAAATGTTGCTGAGTACAAAGCACTCATGTTGGGCTTGCAAAAATCCATTAGCCTCAACGTGGTTGCACTCAAAGTGGTAGGTGATTCAGAAACAGTGGTACGATAGGTATGTAACACCATTCACTGTTTGTCACCTCGTCTCAAAAGTTACCAACTAGAGGTATGGTGACTGATCTTTAACTTTCAAGCATTTAATATCATTGTTGTGCCAAGAACGCGTATTGCAGCTGCTAATGCCTTGGAAAATGTAGCTGCTAGCATGTCACTACTTAGGGATAAATGTATTATTAAAATTTTGTATAAGCCTTCTGTCTCTTATAAAATAACTGAGCTACACATTTTTGGTGATGGTTAATAGACACTACACTCCATGAAAAGCATTGATGCTTTTAAGGACACAACTGCTGATGAATATGAGCACGAGCAGCCCCTGCAAACTATAGCTGATGGAAAGAAAGACAAGCCCATACCCAAGGGTGTGGTTTCTCTCGAAAAGCTCTATGACTTGAAAAACTGTTGTGAAGGGCCAAAAAATAGCAAAACCCACAGGTCCACCACTACGAATGAACAGAGGAACCTGGAAACTAATCATGATCTGAAGATAGTCAGTCTCGGTGTGTACTGCACACTGCAGCATCAGCAAGCCTTTGTCCACTTGATCAAACAATACTGGAATGTGTCTACATGAGTATATGATGACCCGAGTACATATGACACACGAATAATCCAACACGAGATTCCAAGAAAAGGAGGAGCCAAGCAATTGTAGCAAAAACTAGGTAAAACACATATGTCGCTTGAACCCCTTATACAAAAAGAATTGACTAAGTTGTTGAATGTTCAGATTAATTACAAAGTTTGTCCCCATACATGGGTTTCTAATTTAAGTTATATACATAAGAAATCTGGGGAAATCCGCTTATGCATTGTTTCACAAACATGAACTGTTCTCAGAATAAAGACAACTACCCTGTTCCATCATTAGAGCCTATGTTGCATGTAGTATCTGAAGAAGTAGTGTTGTATTCACCTAAAGGTCTTTTGAGATACCACCAGGTTCTGATAGTGGAACCTGATAGTCTTATACTGGTCCACGAAAAGCTTGTTCCACACATGTACCATCTGCAATCACTTGATGAGAGGATTGAAAATCTTCCTATCAATGACCAAGATCTCAAGAACTATTTCAAGTAGGTCAGGCCACGCCCATTACCATGTACATAGTATGCTTGCTTCTTGTTGTTTTCATTTGGTTTGCTTCGCTTACTATGTTTTCTTTCGTTTGTTTGAGTTGCTTAATACCTTGCTATTTTTATTTTCTGGAAATCAGTGTTTCCATCTACTACATTCTAGCTTTTGAATGGGTATGTGGTTGAGATATGAAGAGAATTGTGACACTGTAGCACTTGGCCAGACTTGTGTCTGTCTTCTCTAGGCTTGGTTATAACCTTTGGCTGATGAAGTCTTTATAGAAAATATGAGTTGTATGCAAGGGATTTTTTCATCCAACCATGAACCTGTGTCCACACTAGGAAGCCCCATCCCTATGCTCAACCTTCTGCTCTGTGTGTTCAAGCTCATCCAACTGGTAGAAACGAAGAAGGGGAAGTCTAAATGAGCAAACCTATGTCAAAGGTCTTACATGCTTCTCTGAAGGAACAACATCTTCTACTTTTAATAAGTTGGGGTCCATCTTCTGGCCCAAAAATAAATAAGTGCCTATGCACAGTCCTCTTAAAAAATACAAAGTCCGAAGAAGATAAAGGCTTCCTATGTAGAGAGGTGAAGCATGCAACTCCACTGGGGTACTAACTAGGCTCGCTGGCAGTGGAGCAATGCATGTGTTCCTGCGTGACTCTGCTAGGGTACTTTCTAGTTTTGTTGGCAATGGAGCAACATCAGAGACGAAAACATATACTCTGAAAATCTTGAACTTGTGAGCTAAACTAACCTTCCCGATTTTCAAACACTGTGATCAAGCTGAATTTTCAATGTGTTTTACTGAGCTAGAAAAAGGTGAACCACGCATGTGCATGGGGTAAGTGGGGAAGCCAAAATAACCCACATAATGATTCAATACTCCCAGAAATACCAAGGCCATGTGCTGTCAATGAACCAAAAAAGAGAAGTTGGAGTTCTACTAGTGTGTTGCCAAGTTTTGTAGCGGTTGGAAGACCCTCCACAATTTTGGCCTACATCCAATTCCAGAGCCTCCTTTGAGAGTTTTACTTGATGACTGCACAAAATTGGGTTCACTCCATGAGCTCATATGAGTCTTTGCACCAACCTTGCTTGATCATTCCACCGACAACTTTTGCATGTTGATTTCAATGTCATGCTTGCGATCATGTTTTGGAAATACACAAGGTCTTCACTTCGTGTGTACATGTTGTGTTCTCTATGTAAACATCTATCATTCTCACACATAGAGTCACATACATTGTTATACAAGCATCATCGTGGTCATCCAACGATCAATCACAAGCGTCGTGCTTGTCGCTCACACTGTTGGTCAGTCATGTTGAGCATGTGTCTAGATGGTTTGAGTCCTCTCGTCGTCAATTCATGTAAGTGTGTGTTTGCAAGATCACGTGTGCATATTTTCACTCGATCACACGCTTAGTCATTTTGCTGAAGTTTTGACGACTGGATTCCCCTCTAACAACTAGACCTTGACCCCACCATCGACTCAATCGACTGTCACCAAGAATAGTGCAGTAGCACCAAGCAAGCCATTTCAAACTGCGCTACCCACAAAAAGATCAATAAACCTTCCTATAGGTTAACCGAGGAATTTGACCTGGCAGTCACCCCAATATTGATTCCCCTCAAAAATTATGTAGACAAGCCAGAAAGACACCTAGTGCCTATCCCTGTCTCCCTCATAAAATTGTGTAGTTTTTCCAGCCAACCCTCTATTTAGTTGACTGGTTGCTCACTTGGAAAACTTCGCAGATTTCATGAGCAAGCCCTCTGCTACCCAGTAGTCCGCTCGGCTCAAAAATTGCACAAAGGTGATCATCAAGCCAGCTTCCTAGCACCAACACAGTTTTTCCCACTAGCATATGATTGCTAGTTCCCTCCTGGAATTGTGTAGTTTTTGCTACCAAGCTCCAGCAGCTCGCTACTAGTTCCCTCTAGGAATTGTGTAGTTTTTGCTTCTAAGCTCCCAGCAGCTGACTACCAGTTCCCTCTAGGAATTGTGCAGTTTTTGCTGCCAAGATCCTAGCAGCCAGCTGCCAGTTCCCTCCATGAATTGCGTATCTTTTTATGCCAGGCTCCCATTGCCCACTCGTTCCAAAAATTTTGCAGATTTTGTGTGCCCAACCTTCCAGCAGCCTAGACTGCTTCTCCCAAACATTGCGTAGTTTTATCCTCCAGCTAAAATAGACCCCACAGACAGTCACTGTCAATCTAGATTGCCTGTCTCCATCACCCAATTACCTTTGTGCAGTTTTCACCATCTTTTCCCAGAGCCTTTATCCCAGCCCAAAACTCGCAACCTTGTCTTCTCTCCTAGTCACCTACATCTGAAATGATCATGCAACATAGTAGACTAGGATGTTTATGGATTTGATGTCATCTCATCATGAGTGACTGCAAATATAGGTACACAAACAAACATGGCACCGACAGATGAGATGAACAAAGGGAGTACATGCAGAAGGACATGTTCACTGATGGACGAACAGACGATGCATGCAAAGAGATGTGCTCACAAATAGACGAACATGCAAGGATGTCTTCACACATGGATGGATGAATGAGAAAACATGCAAGATGTGTTCATGGATGAATGAACAGATGAACATGCACTTTTCATGAAAAAAGGAACCTTTCAAGCATGCAAACATACAAGCAAGGATAAATGTGCGAATGCAACATCAAGTGAACCCAATGATCATCGAAGACTCTACGCACCTTTCCAGGCGGAGGTGAATTTGTGACACACCATGAGGACATCCATCACCCAACAACACTACAGCTTGACATGTGCACCAATAGCAACACGAATGTATCAAAACTGTCATGTTGAGTCTTGTCATGAGTCATGTTGTCCACATCTCTATTGTGGGCCATATTATCAATTAATGTAATGTAATGTGGAAGTTAAACAGACCCACTTTTCATATGAAGAGTCATGTAAAGTCAAAAGGTCATGGATGTTAAATAATCATGAGGGTAGTCGAATAGCCACAAGGGTCAGTTTCACCTTTGGCTATAAATACCCCCTCATTTGTACATGCAAAAGACTTTTCACCTCGGTTCCTCCCACATAGCCTTGAGAGTCTGTAATCTTTTCTTTGAGGAGTAATGATATGTCTTGGAACTTTCTCTTAATTCAGAATCCTACTAACAGGCTAGCATGTTTTCACACATGTGTTGTAAATTGTTTTAAGACTAATCTTGAACACTTGTAATGCAAGTTTCTTTAACCTGTGTTTAACACTTGAACTCATTAAATTGTTTTAATACATATACATTAATTAGAATGTGTTGTATGAGTTCTTAAAGTTGTCCTACCCATGTTGGTTACCTCCCTGGACATCAAACATACCTTTCACTTAAAATTTCTATCACACCATCGTACTCACGTGAACTCCTCTGCTGTGTGTTATACGTGTTATCTTTCCTTGTATGTTGTCACTGTCGCATCCATGTGGACTGCTCCTCTGAAAGATGTGCATATCCTATTGCATTGTGTGTTCCTAAAAGAGTTGGGGCTTACTCCCATCTGACTTGGGACTCACTCCCAGCCTCTCCCTCTATGGTGAAAAAACCATTGACACAAGTAACACTCGCAAACACTCACAATCATTGGTACATGTTTGTGTTGTTTAATCTATTTTCTATACTTTTTCAACTTTTATTATGATTATATTTATATTTTTTGTAGTAAATATATCTTCATTTTCTTTAGATATGAGTGGCAACATGGAGGTTCAACACATATCTATGGTTTCCTATGGTTTGAAGGTGCTCTTGACATGGAAATACTTGATTGGTCAAATGGTTCTAATGTACAACTTGCAAAGAGATTCTTTGACAAATATGGAACTGCATGGAATCGACATGACACACATTGTCACAACATAATGGTACCATGAATCCTCAATGATGACCCTTTCCTATTGAATACTGATTGAATTTTCTCTTTTAATCCTCATAATGATTATGAAGAATTGTTAAACCATGTCCAAAGGCACACAAAGTGTAGTGTAGATTCTTGTTAGTACAAAAAGGCACTACTCTGACATGTCAGTACAATGCTCCATGGGATCTTTGTGATGAATCAAGATTGTTCATAGATGATCAAGGATGAAAAAAATATGATCCAAGAAGAAATGATGATAGGGTTAATGTACATAACATTGACCTTCTAACAATGTGGTGTGCAAATGTTGATTGCCAGCTAGTGCTTTCTCTCTATGCTGTCTTGAAATATATTGCTAAGTATGCATCAAAAGCAAGAAAGAGGTCTTAAACTTATCATTATATGTTAACTATAATTTCAAATTCTGTTGGCTCTCATGATCATGCTTTATGTGCATATAGAAGGTTTATTGTAGAAACAATTGTTTTTATAATATTAATGGCTTGGGTTTATAAAATTAAAAATGCATTGGGTTTATTCATCCCTTTTTTTATACTATTAATAATCCCTTGGATTTATAATAATAATAAACCCTTGGGTTTATTAAACCACAATATTAAGGGTTTGATATGTTAGGTTTATAATATTTATCCCTTTAGTTTATTTATTATTTAGGTTTATAACACTAACATTCTCTAAGGTTTATTGATCGCTTGGGTTTATAATATTAATAATCATGTGACTTTATCAATCCTTTGTTTTTAGAATATTAATTCCTAGGCTTTATGAATCTCCCACCTTTGTAATATCAATCCCTTGTGCTTCTTGATCCCTTAGGTTTTTAATATTTATCGCTTGGGTTCACTAGTTCATTGGGTTTATAATATTAAACGATTGGGTTTATCAGTTCCTTGGGTTTATAGTATTAATAATCCGTTTGGTTTATTAATCCCTTCATTTTTAATTAATTCCTCAGGTGTATTAATCACTTGGATTTATTAATCCTTTGTGTTTATAATATTATTTTCTTGGGTTTACTATTTCCTTGTGTTTATAATATTAAATGATTAGGTTTATTTGTTCTTTAAGTTTATAATATTAATAATTCCTTTGGTTTATTGTTTAATCCCTTGGGTTTATTAATCCCCAATATTAAGGTTTAAATAATAGTCCTAAGATTTAATATTAATCCCTTAGGTTTACAATGTTTATCGCTTCAATTTATTAACCTGTTGTTTTTATAATATTAAAAATCCTTAGGGTTTATTGATCCCTTGCGTTGATTTTTGTTGCAATAGTGGTTGCTTTATTACATTCCTCTATTTAAATTTTTTTTTTTACCAAACTTATAAGTTATTTTCTTCTCTTGGAATAGGATACAGCTCGTTTTAATAGAGGTCTAAAAATTAATTCCCAAAGTGTTCCATCTACTAATCTAAGAAGTGAAGATGAGTCATGTCATAAACTTCCTGTGCATTCTCCTCGACGATTAAATTTCCAAACTAATCTAAATTTTCAATTTTTTTGATTTTCTTTTCATTTTTTAAAGTTTTAGTTGGTTGGACATTGAATTTTATGGCATATTTTATTTTCTTCGAACTTGACACAACTCATTTCAATAGAGGGATACAAATTAACATCATAGATGTTCCATCTACTTATGTTAGAAGTGAAGAGGAACTGTGTCATAGCGTTCATCCACATTGCCAAATAAATGTAAATGTTGAGTGCATTTGATATTTTTCTCACTTTTACATTTAGAGTTTGTTGGACATTGTATTTTATAACCTTTTATGGAGAAAACATGATTTCATCTCATTAGGTTGGAGAATTGGAATCCGAAACATAAAATTGTAAAACTAATGTAGATGTTCAATGTATTTGATTTCATTTCCATTTTTGAATCTTTATTTGTTCGACGTCAGTTTTATAGAATATTTTATTTTTTTGAAACATGAAACAACTCATTTTAATAGAGGCATAGAAGCTAACACCCAAAATGTTCCATCCACTGATGTTAGAATTGAAGAGAAACCATCTCATTAGCCTCATCGACATCAAGAAACAAATGTAAATTTTGAATGCATTTAATTCTTTTTTCATTTTTTTCATTTATAATTAGTTGGAAATTAAATTTTTGAAGTGACACATGCTCTAGGTGGGCAATATAAGTGACACGTCCTCTAGGTGGGAAATATAAGTATAGTGTTCATACAATTAGCTTCAATCAAGTAATTTCTACAATTGTACAAATTCTTCCCCGACATATTGAAGATATTGACTTTCTAATTGTGAGGAGACATGCCCCTCAGTCTAAATATTATGAAATTTATGTCAAAATATCTCAAGTGATGGCTACATTACTTTTCAAAATCCAACATGATCAATATTACCGAGATGTTGTGATTGACAATGATTCAGTGAAGGATCTAACCGAAAGATCAACATATGTCTCCTCCAAGCTTAAATTTGTTGATTGTGATATTGAAGAATCTGAGATCAATGAATATAATAATGAAGGGTTTCTTGTTGATAAATTTCACTCTCATCCTTATTCTTTTATTGCATGCCTACCAAATAATTGAAGAGAAGTGGAAGAAATTAGAGCATTTCTTGATAATATTGATTCTTCACATGTTCAAGACGGATTTTTCTAGTATTGAAACCTCTATAGTGAATGAATACAATAAAGAGGGGTTATTAGATATGGAATTCCCAAATTGTTCCCCACTAGTGATGCTGATTGGTTGCAACCACATATTTGTAGTGTTGAACTTCATGAGTATGTGTTGCATATTCTTAGGTATTATGATCATAGATTTGGAATCCATCCTCGCTTTTGATATTACCTATTGAACATGATAATGTGGCATCAGAGCCAAGCAATTGCTGCCATTTTGTAAAGAAATATTTACATGATAACTCACTTGCAACAATTGAAAAGTCGTGTCACCAACTATCTGATTTACCAGATAATAAGGTGGTTGAGCATCTTATTTGGTTTGGTCCTTCTTTGAGAGGTACAAGGGCACATTGGACTAAATCTCGAGCTAAATTAACTAACATGATTACTCAGTTGTGATGTCCATCTTTATTTTTTACTTTGAGTGCAACTGACACAAAGTGGACAAAGGTACATAACCTCATGTCCATACATTCATATTCTCATTCTTTAAATGAACATCATATGAAAATTTAGAATGTTATCCAGGACCTTATATTTTTGCCACATTTATGCACCATAGATTTAATATTTTTTGAGAGGAAGTTATCCAAAAATATATTAAAGCTAAACACTTCTGGTAAGGTTTTTTTTGTTGAATTTATTTTCTATACTTTGTCAACTTTTATTATGATTCTATTTATATTGTTTGTAGTAACTATATCTTAAGATATGAATGGAAACATAGAGGTTCAACACATATCCATGGTTTGCTATGGTTTGAAGGTGCTCTTGACATGGAAAGACTTGATTTGTGAAATGGTTTTGATTTACAACTTGTAAAGAGATTCTTTGACAAATATGTAACTGCATGGAATCCACGTGACATATATCGTTGCAACATAGTAGTTCCGCAAAGCCTCAACAATGTCCCTTCCCTATTGAATACTTCTCAGATTTTCTCTAGTAGTCCTCATAATGATTATGAATAATTGTTAAACCATGTCCAAAGGCACACAAAGTGTAGTGTAGATTCTTGTTTGCACAAAAAGGGCACTATTTTGACATGTTGGTACAATGCTCCATAGGATCTTTGTGATGAATCAAGATTGTTCATAGATGATCAAGGAAGAAAAAAATATGAGCCAACAAGAAATGATGACAGGATTAATGTAAATAAAATTTACGTTCTAACAATGTGGTGTGAAAATGTTGATTGCCATCCAGTGCTTTCTCGCTACATTATCTTGAAATATATTGCTAAGTATGCATCAAAAGTAGAGAAAAGGTCTGAAAGGTATCATTATATGTTAACTAGAATTTCAAATTCTATTGGCTCTGAGGATCATGCTTTATGTGCATATATAAGGTTTCTTGTAGAAACAATTGTTTACTGTGACATTGGAATACAAGAAACATGCCATATGTTTCTTAAGCTACCTCTGGTTGTTTATAGTTAGAAATTTGTTTCCTTAAATGTTGGAAGAAATGTTTTTAGAAAAATTCTCAAGGGATGCCTTGCAATGTTCATATGAGAATACTTGTTTTCAACATTATTAGAAGAGACCTTTTTTCATTAAACATCTACCTTTGATAGAAACAACAATATCTTGGACATTTGATAGCAAGCGTAAACAAGATCCATGGAAGCCTAGAGATTTTCATGCTATTATTCAAGTTTTGCCATGGTTTTTTTCTATTCCTAGTGAGGCTTCAGATGAATTTGTAACCTTTTGTTGGACATAATTTCTCTTGTACAAGCAATTTCATGATATTCATGCAGAAATTGGCCTTTCAGCTGAAATTATTATTGAAAATTGAAGGAATTTCGGATATCGAGCATGGCATGTTGATCAAAATCCATCAATTGTCAGCAATATTGAAGATGAAGAAGATGGTTATTTTTCTAACCAAGAAATGAATCTTGAAGATGATTTTCAATAATGGCAATTTTTCTCTCGCTTGGTTCCACCAAATGATGTGAATGTTTCTGATCTCCACACCCTTTATCAAAGGGAGGTTGATATATCCTTTGACTAGGAAAGTACAACTATTTCTGATGATGTTGCAGAAGAAGCTATTAATTTTATAAGGAATGAAAATTGAAGGGGTGATATTGTTAACCTTTCAAAGACAACAATTGCATCTACAGATTCATTGTCGGAAAAACAACGACTTGCTTTTGAAATTTTTTAAGGAACTTTGTTGAATACGAGATTCGTGAAGTTCTTCTTATGATTGTTCAAGGCACTACAGGCACTAGGAAGTCTTTCCTTGTCATTGTATTTTTGAAGCTCTTTCTAATTTGTCAAGTAATGGAAGAAGCACTTTGTTTCTTCTTGCGCCAATAGGAATAGTTCCTTTTAATATAAATGAAAAAATAATACACTCAACTCTAAAAATTGTAATTAAATATATGCAACCACTACAGGGGTAGTGAATTGTAGTATTACAAAAAGAAATGAGACATATTAGATATATATTGATTGATGAAATGAGATTTCTAGGATCAAGGTTGTTTATGCAAATAGATGCTTGATTAAGAGAAACATTTCCAAAGAAAAATAATTGTCCTTTTGGTGGTTGATCGATCATCCTTGTGGGTGACCTTGGCCAGCTTCCTCCTGTGAGAGATAAGCCTTTGTATGTAGGAAATAAAGCATGGAAAGTCTTGTGGAACAAATTCAACATTATTGTCACTCTTGACACAATCTCTCACTAACACAGTAATAATGAGAAACAATCTTGTTTTCGTAGAGTCCTCAATAACATAAGAAATGTAGAACCTGTTCTTAAATATTGGGAGTTTCTTATGTCATGGGCTAATATGAGGTTGCATCCTAGAGAAAGAGATTCATTTAATGCAAAAGTTCACATGTTTCCAACAAATAATTTGGTCTCCTTCCATAATAGGTATATGTTAGAATCATTAAGTTCTCCAATTACACGATGTATTGCTGAGCATTTAAGGCATTTAGAAATCATTGGTCTTGATGATGATTAATTGGACCATGAAGTTTTGTTGTGGCATGTTCAGTGTGTTATGTTGACATGTAATTTGTGGGTTGAAGCTGACTTGATGAATGATTCACTTGGTTATGTTAAGGACATATTTTATACGTCTACCTCTAAGCCACCTCTGCGTCTAATGTTAAAAACTGTTGTTTTTTATAATTATGTTCGTGTTCCATTTGATGCAAGAATTCCAAACATTGTGCATATCACACTAGTGATAAGAGGAAATTGAAAACAAATTCCTTTAAATATTGCATGGGCTCTTACAATCCACAAGTCATAGGGATTGACTTTAGAACGAGCGTCAGTTGATATCGGGAATAAAGAGGAGCAAGGCCTTACCTTCACAGACATATCAAGAGTGAAATCAATAGATGGCTTACACATTACACCACCTTTCTCTTTTCAACGATATGCCAAGATGAAAGATAGTGCAAATGTTACAATTAGGAAGAAAGAAGAGGAGTGATTGAAGTCCATATCACTATGACATACAACTAATAACATTGTGACCTTTTTTATAGTATGTGTTTTGAATTTCTTTTATTGTCCTCTTGATTTAATTTTAATATAATAATCATTTTCATATATTTATGAGATTAATACATTCATCATATTCATAGTAATATTTGAGAAAGTTGTTTACATCATTTTTCATGTTGTTCAATTTACTTATTTTTTTTGTAAGTGGCTATTGTTCTTTTCTTTGCAATAGACCATTTAGACATAAAGAATGATTTATATGAACAAATCATTCAAAATAAATTTTATAAATGGTTCATATTGATATTAATATTGTGGATTCATATTACATCATAAAATGGAAAAATAGAGGTTTTGAATATTGGCCATCACGATGACCAATATTCATTTTTTGAATATTGGCCACGGTTTTATTCTATTTCCACGATATTTTCCATTGTATGTGAAACGAGGCTTATATTTGTAGATTTTTTTTATATCATTTGGTTCATGTAACACTAGATTGTTTTATTTCATGTAACATTGTAAGATTACGTTTTTTAACATAAATAAAAATGGGGTTGTTATGTTTTATGTAAATATATCTATATATGTGTAGGCTTATTTATTTTTTCTTTTCTTTTTTAGTCTTTCAAATGCAGATATGGACAATAATGATGTCATCTATTATTCTTGAACAATGCGCAATATTGCTACAGCGATAGGTTTTCTTTCGTATCTTCAGAACAAGTTTGATAGGAAACATGGGTTCCATCCTACTTTTATTGATGAACATCTCCATCTTCTAGATGAAACAAAAACACATGTAAAATAATTGTTACATGTGCACCAAAGAGAACATGGGAGGAGAACAATAAGGAATTGGTTGGAAAGCATTAAGTGTCGTGATCATTATCCTGTTGATTTGAGTTGGTGTTGCTTTTGTCATCGTTCTCGTTGTGTTTTGTAAGAGTCTATTCCATAGATGACTTTTGATGGAGTGTTTCAAGTTCAATTTTGTAGTGGAATTATTTGATGTAAAGAAAACAAAAAATATATGTTAAGACTCAATTTTCTTTCCGTGGTTGCAATGTTGGTGAAATTGGTTTTTTTTTTTCTCGTTGTTGTTGTTGTATAAAAAATTGTATATCTCTGGTCTTAAAATGTCCTATTATGTTATTCTTCTTTAAATCCAATGTGTGCAATTTAGATGTGTTTTTTGCATTTATGTTTGTTTTCTCTAGTGGGAGTGTTACTATTTTATTTTTTTCTCTCGCATTTGTAATTGTTTTGGCCTTTTGTGTGGGTCCCTTCACTTTGTTCATGCCTTTCTTAAATGAAAATATTGTTGACGTTTATAATATTATTGTTGGGCTTTCATGTTCTTTCTCTTTATATAAATATTCTTGATATTTATACTATTAATACATTCATGTATTGGTATTAATGTATTTATGGATTAAAATTTATTTTTTGTTTATAATGTAGTGATATAAATGTGTTATTTTTAATGTGATGATGATTTATCATGTTTTAATGCTTCATAGTGTATTATTATTAATGTATTCATATTAATTTTATGTATTGATGTCTTAATGGTTTACAATGTGGTTCTTACATTGGTTGTGGTTTATGTTTATTATTATTGTCTTGTGCTATAGAATTATTTACATTAATAATATTGATACCATGGATTTAGGGCTTAGGGGGTTTTAAAGTATTTAATATGACATATATTCTCTTATTTTCAAAGCCAATCATCGTGAGTGCTGTCGAACGTTGTGTTCTAACGAAGATTGCCATGAGATGAAAACCATAATCAACCATGGTGAATCAAGGTCAACCATGGTCCAACATCGCATTGTAACAAAGATTGTCTCAATATGAAACCCAATGATGGTTAAGGATGGTCATTGATATTTATTTTCAATTTATAATATTTATCGTGGGGTTTAAACAACTTGGATTTATAATATTAATCCATTGGGGTTAAAATATCAATCCTTTCCATTTCTAATTTTGATCCCTTGGGTTTATAATATTTTTCTCTTGGGTTTAGAATATTAAACCCTTGGGTTTATTTTTTCTTTGAGTTTATAATACTAATAATTCCTTTCATTTATCATTTTATCCCTTGCGTTTATTAATCCCTTGACTTTAAAATATTAATTGCTATGGTTTATTAATCGTTTAGGGTTTTAATATTAGTTTGTTGGGTTTATTTATTCCTTGGCTTTATTGATTTCTTGGGTTTATTAATCATTTGTTTTTATAATATTAATGCCTTGGGTTTATAAAATTAAAAATTCATTGGGTTTATTCATCCCTTTTATTTATATATTAATAATCCCTTAATAATAATCCCTTCAGTTTATTTATTCTTTGGGTTTATAACACTAACAATCTCTAAGGTTTATTGATTGCTTGGGTTTATAATATTAATAATCATGCGACTTTATCAATTCTTTGTTCTTAGAATATTAATTCTGAGGCTTTATGAATCTCTTGTGTTTGTAATATCGATCCCTTTTACTTCTTGATCCCTTAGGTTTTTAATATTTATCCCTTGGGTTGACTAATTCATTGGGTTTATAATATTAAACAGTTGGGTTTATCATATTAATAATCCCTTTGGTTTATTAATCGATTGAGTTTAAAATATTAATTCTTAGGGTTTATTAATCTCTTCAGTTTTTATATTGGTTTGTTGGGTTTATTGATTCTGCAGGTTTATTAATTGCTTGGATTTATTAATCCTTTGTGTTTATAATATTACTTTATTGGGTTTAATATTTCCTTGGGTTTATAATATTAAATGATTAGGTTTATTTTTTCTTTAAGTTTATAATATTAATAATTCCTTTGGTTTATCATTTAATCCCTTGGGTTTATTAATCCCCAATATTAAGGTTTAAATAATGGTCCTAAGGTTTAATATTAATCCCTTAAGTTTACAATGTTTATCGCTTCAATTTATTAACCTGTTGGTTTTGTAATATTAACAAACCCTAGGTTTTATTGATCCCTTGGGTTTATAATATTCATAGTCATGTGGGTTGATCAATCCTTTCGGTTTAAAATATTAATTCCTAAGCTTTATTAATCCCTTCTATTTTTAATATTGATCCCTTGCAATTTTTGATCCCATAGGTTTCTAATATTTTTCCCCCGGGTTTATTAATTCCTTGGGTTTATAATATCAAATGCTTGGATTTTTTCATTCTTCAAGTTTTTGATATTAATAATTCCTTTGGCTTATCATTTAATCCCTCGGTATTATTAAGACCCCCAGCTTAATATATTAATTCCTAAGGTTTATTAATCGTTTGGTTTTCTAATATTAGCTCGTTGGGTTTATTGATTTCTTGGGTATATTGAACCCTTGCATTTATTAATTATTTGTTTTTATAATATTAATACCTTGGGTTTATTGATCTCATGTATTTGTAATATTAATGATCCTTTGGTTTTATAAAACACCAATATTAAGGGTTAAATATTTGTCCAACTATTTATGATTATATCAATATCACAATAGATTAATCTAATATGGAAATCAACCATGGTCAACCATGTTTATTTTAGGGTTTATATGTGTTGGGTTTATAATTTTTATCCCTTGGGTTTATTATTGCATTGGGTTTATAATATCAATCCTTTTGATTTATTGATCTAAGGTTTCACATTCCTAGGGTTTAATATTATTCAACAATGGTCACCAATAAAAAACCATGTTCGACCATGATCAACCATAGTCCAATATCACATTGTGACTAGGATTGTCTCAATATGAAAATCAATTGTGCTCAACCATGTTTATTTCAATATTTTTAATATTTATCTAAGGATTTTTATACCTTGGGTTTATAATATTACTCCCTTGGGTTTAATATTATTCCCTTGGGTTCAAAATCCCTTGGGGTTTTAGTATTAATCCCTTGGGTTTATTATTCCTTTGGTTTTATAATATCAATCCCTTGGTTTATTATTCTCTTAGGTTTATAATATCAACCATGGTCAACCATTATCAATTATAGCCAACCATGACCAACCGTGGTTGAATGACGCATTGTGACAAGGATTGTCTCACCATGAAAATAAACCATGTTTATTTTGTCTCAATATGAAAATAAATGATGGTTAAGGATGGTTATTGATATTTATTTTTCAATTTATAATATTTATCGTGGGGTATAAACCACTTGGATTTATGATATTAATCCATTGGGTTTAAAATATCAATCCTTTCTATTTTTAATATTGATCCCTTGCACTTTTTGATCCCTTAGGTTTAAAATATTTTTTGTTGGGTTTATAATATTAAACGTTTGGATTTATTTGTTCTTTGAGTTTATAATATTAATAATTCATTTGGTTTATCATTTTATCCCTTGGGTTTACTAATCCCTTGACTTTAAAATATTAACTTCTAAAGTTTATTAATTGATTAGGCCTTCAATATTAGTTTGTTGGGTTTATTTATTCCTTGGGATTATCATTTAATCCCTTGGGTTTATTAATCCTCAATATTAAGGTTTAAATAATACTCCTAAGGTTTAATATTAATCCCTTAGGTTTACAATGTTTATCCCTTCACTTTATTAACCTGTTGGGTTTATAATATTAACAATCCATAGGGTTTATTGATCCCTTGGGTTTATAATATTCATAGTCATGTGGGTTTATCAATCCTTTGGGTTTAAAATATTAATTCCTAAGCTTTATTAATCCCTTTTGTTTTTAATATTGATCCCTTAGGTTTATAATATCAAATGCTTGGGTTTTTTCATTCTTCAAGTTTATAATATTAATAATTCCTTTGGTTTATCATTTAATCCCTTGGTTTTATTAATCTCCTGAGCTTAAAATATTAATTCCTAAGGTTTATTAATCGTTTGGGTTTTTAATATTAGTTTGTTGGGTTTATTGATTCCTTGGGTATATTGATCCCTTGCATTTATTAATCATTTGGTTTTATAATACTAATGCCTTGGGTTTGTAATCCATTGGTTTTATAAAACACCAATATTAAGGGTTAAATATTTGTCCAACTATTTATGATTATGTCAATATCACAATAGATTAATCTAATATGGAAATCAACCATGGTCAAACATGTTTTTTTTTATGGTTTATAATAGTCATTTTAGGGTTTATATGCATTGAGTTTATAATTTTTATCCATTAGGTTTATTATTCCCTTGATTTTATAATATCAATCCTTTTGGTTTATTGATCTAAGGGTTCATATTCCTAGGGTGTAATATTATTCAACAATGGTTAACAATAAGAAACCATGTTTGACCATGATCAACCATTATCCAACATCACATTGTAACAAAGATTGTCTCAATATGAAAATCAACCGTGCTCAACCATGTTTATTTTAGTATTTTTAATATTTATCTAATGTTTTTTATACCTTGGGTTTATAATATTACTCCCTTGGGTTTATTATTCCCTTAGGTTTATAATATCAATCATGGCCAACTAATGCTAATCATAGCCAACCATGATCAACCATGGTTGAATGTTACATTGTGACAAGGATTTTCTTACCATGAAAATAAACCATGTTTATTTTAGTGTTTGTAATATTTATATTAGGGTCTACCAATGTTGGGTTTATAATATTAGTCCCTCTGATTTAATATTATTTCCTTCGGTTCATAATCCCTTGGGGTTTTAGTATTAATCCCCGTGGTTTATGTTTCCCTTAGGTTTATTATTAACTTGGGTTTATAATATCAATCATGGTCAACCATGGTCAATCATGCTTGGATCTCACATTATGACAAAAATTGTCTCCATACAAAAGTCAAGGACAATCATGGACAATCATGGTCAACCATGGTGATCAATGGTTGATGATGGTCAAACATGCTTTATATAATAAAACATGGTCAACCATGGTGAATCGTGGTCAAATATGTTTGATTGTTGCATTTTGACAAAAATTGTCTCGATATGAAAATCAACCATGATCAACCATGGTCCAATGTCATGTTGTGACAAAGATTGTCTTGATATCAAAATTAACCATGGTCAACCATGGTACAACATGACATTGTGATAAGGATTGTCTTAATATGAAAATTAATCATGATCAACCATGGTCCAACGTCGCATCGAGACAAACATTGTATGGATATGAAAATTAAGCATGGTCAACCATGGTCCAACATGGCATTGTGATAAGGATTGTCTCAATATGAAAATCAACCATGGTCAATCATGTTTATTTTTGTGTTTATAATATTTATCTTAGGGTTTATATACGTTAGGTTTATAATATTAGTCCCTTGGGTTCATAATCACTTGGGATTTTAGTATTAATCCCTTGTGTTTGTTATTCCCTTGGGTTTATAATATCAATCGATTAGGTTTATAAATATTAACCATGGTAAACCATGGTCAATCATAGCCAACCATGCTCAAACATGGTCAAACCATATGGATATGGAAATCAACCATGCTCAAGCATGGTCCAACAATGTGTTTTGACAAAGATTGTCTCGATATTAAAATCAATCGTGGTCAACCATGGTTAACCATGGTACAATGTTGCATTGTGAGAAGGATTGTCCGTATATGGAAATCAACCCTTGGGGTTTTAGTATCAATCCCTTGGGTTTATTGTTCTGTTGGGTTTATAATATCAATCACTTGGGTTTATTATTCCCCACTCAACCATGGTCAACCATGGCCCAACATCAAATTATGATAAGGATTATCTCAATATGAAAATAAATGATGGCCAATCATGTTTATTTTAGAGTTTATAATATTTATGTTAGCGTTTATATACATTGGGTATATAATATCAGTCCCTTGGGTTTAATATTATTCCCTTGGGTTCATAATCCCTTGGGGTTTTACTATTAATCGCTTCGGTTTATAATATCAATGCATTGAATTTACAATATTAATCATTTTCAACTATGATCAATCATAACCAACCATGTTCAATCATGCCCAAACAAGGATGGATATGGAAATCAAACATGGTCAACCATGGTCAATCGTGGACAACCATGGTCAATCTTGCGTTTAATAGTATTAATCCCAATGGTTTTTTATTCCTTTGGGTCAAACATGGTGAATCATAGTCCACCATGGTCAAGCATGCTCAAATGTCTCTTTGTGACAAAGATTGTCTCCATATGAAATTCAACCATGGTCAACCATGGTCAACCATGATCCAACGTCACATTGTGACAAATAATTAATTATTATTATTAATTATTATTATGTAAAAATGAATTAATTATTACTATTATTATTATTATTATTATTATTATTTACCAATATTTAAGTAAATAAATATCATTATTGTTTAACAATAATTAACTATTTTACTATTATCTATTCATTTTTTGTAAATTATTATTATTATTATTATTATTATAAAATAAATTAAAATTAAAATATTTATATTTTTTCTAAAAACAATAGTAAAATTAATTTATTATTAATAAAATAAGTAATTATTTATTTCCCTGTTATAAAAAATGAGTAATAAATTGTTATTATTATTATTGCTATTTTTATTATATATTTATCAATGGTTTTTGTCATAGATAGAAATGAAGCCTTATGGGTATAGCAACTACATTCTCTAAAATAATTATTGTTATTAAGATTATTATTATTAATTAGTATTACTAATATTATTATGAGTTAATAATATTATTATAATAATAATATAATATTATTATTACAATAATATAATAATATTTCTATATTGTGGCTTTTGTGGTCCATAAAGAATTAAGCAAAGTCTTTCGGTAGAAATCACATAAGAGAAATTTTTGGCTGACGTGTTTCAAACCAACAAGTGTGGTTCATCATCAAGACCAAATGAAGAGGTAGACTGTGGCAAGGGCTTAAATAGAGAGCAATGTAGAGACATAATTTCATGTAATGGCTATATTTGAACAATAATATTTAAATTATTATATTAATTTATTAATATATTAAAAACAAATATTATTAAGTAACAATCATATTAATGACTAGTTTTTGAAAAATGATATTTAAATAATGATATTAGTTTATTAGTTTATTAAAAAATATTATTAGGTAACGACTATATTAAATGGCTAGTTTTTGAAAAATAATATTTAAATAATGATATTAGTTTATTAATTTATTGAAAAATATTAATAAGTAATAGCTATATTAAACGACTAGTTTCTGAAAAATAATATTTAAATTAATTTATTAAAAAAAATTAAAGTCAAACTCTAAACAAGGAGTGAAGTCAAAAATTATAAAAATGAGTCAAGGCCCTAATCGAGACAAGATTATTTAATAAATAAAATAATTAATGGAAATAAAATAAACTAAATTAAACATAATTAATGGAAAAATAAATAAAATAAAACAAAAATATACACAAGTCAAAAAATATATATGAAAAGAAAAACAATCAATAAATAAAACAAGGTCAGCAATAAAATATGGGGCTAAGGCCCATTAAACAAATAACAAAAAATACTAAAATGAGTTAAGAATGAATAGGATGATAAAGTACATAAGAAAACACGAAGGATCAAGAAAATAAACTGTAATGAAGAATAAATCAACAATAAATATTATAAAAAAGACGTCAATACCTACATAGATAAACAAACAAACAAAATAAATCCCAAAGAGAAGCCTAAAAAACTAAGAGGACAAGCAAGGGACCCAACTTCTACTAATATTCCAACCATCATCTCTATTCAAATTATTGGGTCTTTTTTCAATTTATACTGCCTCCCTCAATTTACGATGATGGAAATGACTAACCCTAGCAACATCTTGGGCCTCCTCAATGCATATGTGATGCTTAAATTTATTTTCTTAGATTTACCAAACTCAAATTTGTTGATGTTGTTCTTGGGGGCCTTTACCTTTCTAAGGAAAACCACACAGTCTTCAAAGGAGCATGCAGATGATTCTAATCATCACATCTGCATTGAGGAGATCCATGTCGTTTCTAGGGTTAGTCATTTCCATCATCGTAAATTGAGGGAGGCCCTAGAAATTGAAAAAAGATCCAATAATTTGAATAGAGATGATGATTGGAATATTAGTAGAAGTTGGGTCCATGTCGTGTCCTCCTAGTTTTTTAGGTTTCTTTTTGGGATTTATTTTGTTTGTTTATGTATGTAGGTATTGGCGTCCTTTTTATAGTATTTGTTATTGATTTATTCTTCACTAGAGTTTGTTTTCTTGATCCTTTGTGTTTTTATGTATTTTATCAAACTATTCGTTCTTAACTCCTTTTAATATTTTTGTTATTTGTTTAATGGGCCTGAACCCCGTATTTTATTGTTGTCACAGTTTTATTTATTGATTACTTTTCTTTGTATATATATATATATTTCTTTTGACTTGTGTATATTTTTATTTTGTTTTATTTATTTTTCCATTAATTATTTTTAATTTAGTTTATTGTATTTCTATTAATTATTTTATTTATTAAATGATCTTGTCTCAATTAGGGTCTTGATTCGTTTTTATAATTTTTTACTTTTGTCTTTTAGAGCTTGATTTTTTTTTTTTTTAAATAAATTAATTTAAATATTATTGTTCAAATATAGTCGTTACTTGAAATTATGTCTCTACAATGCTTTCTATTTAAGCCTTTGCCATGGTCTCCCTCTTCATCTAGTCCTGATGATGAACCACACTTGACACTTGTTGGTTCAAAACACATTGACCAAAAATTTCTCTTATTTGACTTTTACCGAAAGACTTTGCTTAATAATAATAATAATAATAATAGTATGATTATCATATAATAATAATAATATGATTATCATATAATAATAACTATATTATTATTATTATAGGATTGGTATAATTTATTATTATTATTATTATTATGAGTTAATATTATTATTAGAAAATTAAATAATAATCATAAATATATAAATATATAAGAATATCATTGTTATTATTTATATAGTTATTAATAATCATAAATAGTTAGTTTTGAAAAAAATACACATAATAATTATTAATGTAGTTGATATAAATCTATGGCACTATATCAACCACATTGGAAAATGTGGTTGTATATATGATTCATATAAACCTATATGGGTATATGTTCCAATGTGATTGTATATATGATTCATATAGGTCTATGTGGATATATGAACCACATTGATAAATATGTTTGTGTTTGTTAAATGTAAACTCAAATCCTAAAAATATTATGCAATCAAAACCCTAATCTTAATAGCTAAACCCTAATTTTTTCATTTTCATCATTTAATTTTTACTCCTTTACCAATACAATAATTCCACTCAGAAAATATAATTTATAAAATAAAATATTAAGTATATTAAAAAATCATGTACCCATTTTATAACCCAAAAAAATATCCTATTTTACAAGACAGTACGCGATAAGGAGATCCAACATTTGTCATTCAAGGAAAAGCTCTCGAGTGTGACGAAGGCGACCTTCCATTTTTTTTAGGTTACGTAACCTATGCAGTGAAGCCCTTGAAGCATATATCTCAATCCTTCCCAACAACGCTAACTCCATTAGCATATCTCACAAATTCTGTCCACCCATTAAAATTACCACTATCTGGTTAGCCGATTATTAGAAATAAAAGGTTAGATTTGATACATAGTGCCCAAAAATTAAACAAATAAAGAACCGTGGAAGGAAGAAAGAAATGTAAATTTAGACCACCTGTTTAGATGTGAACTCAGTGGCAAATCCATCCACAATAACTGAAGAGGCTAAAGGAAAAACTCTTTGCACAACATCCTTAATGGGGATTAGATGATTTCTTATCAAATTTCTCAAACAAGAAGGGAAGGTCCTGGTCGCATCGTTGCCATGGTTCTGGTGGCTGTTCTTGTTCCCATTCCAATTTTCGTGGAGTGAGGCAGTGGGAATATGAATAGAGGAAGCATTTCAAATTTGATTTAATTTATTAAATTAAATAGCTCTGTGTAACGACCAACTTAAAAAATTGAAGCATATTGCATTAAAACCTAATCCTGTCCGTTGATTAAAAAAAAAAATTAAAATTCCACAACCCCTATGAACCTTGAGTTGAAATATGTACGTTTTTCGGTGTAATTAATTTTGAATTTGTAAAATAGTCGTTGAAGCACTTCCATCCCCGGACGGTTAGAACTTGGCGTTTCAAGAGCTAGTGCTTCCATTCTCCGCAGATTAGATCATGGTGATCATTGCATTGTTTGTCAAGTGGAAACAACTACAACGTTGTTTCGAACATGCAAAGATCAGGCTGCGGCGATTGGCTTGTTTCCAGCCTGCAGAGATCGCCCTGCAGTGGTTTCTTTCTAGAGATATTACAAATTACAAATCCCTAATTGTTGGCCTTCTGCCGGAGCGGGTAATGCTGGTAGAAATTCTTTCCAGCAGGTTATTGATGCGACAGATTATTGATAAATATCCACACCAAAATTACTTTAGGAGCCCTCGTTGAAGGTTGCCCATTATTGCCCGAAGTCGTGAGTGTCAAGCTGCCACATCGTATGTTTTTGCAATTTTTTTTTTTCTATGTCACATTAAAACATAATCCCCCTTTTATATGTATAGTAGGTTATTGATGCGACAAGTTATTGAGAGATGTCCACACTAGGTTATTAGGCTTGAACAATAATAAATTGATGTTTTGCGCTATAAAGTAGTTGCTACGCTGAGGAAAGGTTTGAACGGATGTCGTGGCACATTGTTGGTGAGATTATTAACAACGGGGTTAAGTTATATTACAAAATATACAAATAAAAATTGTGAATGAATTATATTGGGTGTCTATGTACAAATAAAAATTGTGACTAAATTATATTGGGTGTTTTTGTTTTTTAAGGTCAATACACTTATTTTTTGCTAAAGCAAGAGTGTTTTCTTCTCATTTATTAACTAAAAAGATACAAAACAACATACAGTCTTTGCCAAGCTTAAAAAATCGGGCCTAGGGTCCACACAACTCTGTGACTGCCATCGACGTAGGATCTGATTCTAAGGATCTCATGGTCGAGGGGTAAATTGAGAAAATCAATTACGACACAAATTAACAAACACCCTTGACCTGAAGGGAAATTAAACCCATTCAAGAGTTCAAGCAGGTCCGCCCAGGGAGATAAATCCCGAGCAACTTTAATGTTCGAAACCCCTGAGATACCACTAGGATTGCAATAAGCTCATTGGATAACACTACCAACAAGCTCGATGAACCGTGGCCGTAGATCTTCACAAGCCAGATCTGATGGTTGAGGAGAATATCAGGTAGAGAAGAAGCACGAGGAAAACCCACCCGATATAGGTGGTTTTCTCTCTCCTCCCACAGCCACATGGTGATTGATGAGTGGCATGGGAGCAAACCATGAAAAACCACTTGGGAGCTTGGGGACGCCCGATAAACCACTAAACCGCTAAACCTTTGTTTTCTTTGAAAAAGAAATCCACTCTTTCTTCGCATCCTTCCGTCTGTCTGAAAGATCCCCTCACGCCGAATCTGTCGTCTTTTGCTTGATGAAACCTTGTCCTCCATTTGCTTAATTGCACAAAAGTCGCTTCTCATTCATACTGTGATTATGTTCACTGTCTGCGCGCGCTAGACTGTGGCATTCCTCATGCAATTTCCCTACAGGTGCTAGCTCCCACCTGTGTATACTATGATCTTTTTTATAGAGCACCCCTTCATTTGCTAGCCGGTTTGCTAATTTGTTGGCATTTCTGTGCACATGTACAAAACTTAGGGTTCTCAAGATTCTTAGATGAGATTGAATACGATGATAGACCTACAAAAGTCGCCAGTGGTTCTAGACTTTCTCTGGTGCTGAGCCATTTGCTATTTTTTTTATTGAATTAATTGTTAATTTAGAGTCAGCCTCTATGATAGTGTTCGACATATTGAGATCTCTCACAATATCTAAGCACTGCTCTATGGCCATTAATTCTGCCATATTGTTGGTAGCATTCCCTAAATGACTATGGAAGATAACTATAATATTCCCCTTGTCATCTCTTATAGCTCCACCATAACGTGCAACCCCCAGGTTTCCTTTCGAGGCTCTGTCTGTATTAAATTTCGAGAAGCCAGGGGGGGTGGTTGCTAGTAATCCTGCCCCATTGTAGAGTGTGTTGTAATCCTATTTGTGCCCTGGGGGACAAGCTTCTGGAGGCCCAAAAGTAAAAGAATGCGAGCCTCCTAGTGAGATGGAGGATACTTAAGAGGTTGATTTTGAAGGGTATTTACAGTTTCTTTGAGTTGCCTTAAGAGTTGAGCTATTATGTTTTGGGTTGATCCATATTTATCATTGAAAATTCTGTTATTGCATTCTTTCTAGACATTCCAGATCAAAAAGCCTAGGATCAAAGTCCAGGCTATGTTGACTGTCTCATTTTCAGAAAGTTTTTTCCTCCAATTATTTAAAGTTTTAGAGATGTCGTTTTCATCCCGGTCAGTTTGAATGAAGATAGAGGCAACCTAGTTCCATAAGGTCGAGGCCCATTTCTTTTTTTCCTCCCCTTTCCCCAAATAAAATCTCTTTGAATATTCGTGATTTGTTGTACTACTCCTCTAGGGACAGGAAGAGCCAACAACATGTAGATTGGAATAGTTTGCAGGGCTGCCTTTGTGAGAACTAGCTTACCTGCTAGATTTAGAGATCTGCTTGTCCATTTCAAACTTTGTCCTTTAGTTTGTTAGTCAGTGGCTCCCAAACTTCATTGCTCAGAGGTTTGTCCGTGAGAGGTATTCCGAGATATTTGGAGGGAAGATGATCTCTCTGAAAGTCGAGAATTTTGGAGAGGTTTCTTTGAATAGCAATATTAGTGTTAAAAAAGAATACTTTTGATTTTGTGAGACTTACCTCTGTACCAGCTGCCATAGAAAAATCTTGTAGAATTTGTTTGAAAGCTTTGGCTTCTTTAACCGTGGGTGTGCCCTTTAGCATGGTGTCATCTAGAAATCGTTGATGAGTCAAAGAGTCTTCGTCCTGGGTAAGCTTGAGACCCTGGATTCTCCCTTCCCTCTTGGCTGAAATGATCACTTTTCCTAATCCTTCCATCATAAGGATGAAGAGAAAGGGAGAGAGCAGATCTCCTTACCTGAGACCCGTCGAGGGCCGAAAGGATTTGGATGGAGAACCATTGAGAAGGATAGAAAAGCTAGCAGATGTTACGAGAGCCATTACCCATCTAATCCAATTATGGTCAAAGCCATACGCTTTTAGAACTTCTCTGATGTATGACTAGCTTAATTTGTCATAAGCTTTCGCTAGGTCAAGCTGTATGATCATACCTGCTTGATTATTAATCTTGAGAGAGTGCACTATCTCATAAGCTTGAATGATGTTATTAAGGATTTTCCTTCCTTCCACTTATCCAGTTTGCTCCTCAGACACGAGAGTAGGAAGAAGGGGCTTGAGTCTGTTTGCAATAACTTTAGAGATTATTTTGTATACTACATTTTAGAGGTCTATGGGTTTGAATTGGTCTGGCATCATTGCTTTATCCTGCTTAGGAATTAGGGCTATGAAGGAGGCATTTAGTTCTTTTAGGATTGTTTTTGAGATTCTTGAATCATCCACCACCTCTAGTGTGTCATGTTTGACTATTTCCTAGCCTGCCTTGAAGAAGTCTACCTTGAAACCATCCGATCATGGAGCTTTCCCATTGTGCATCTCTTTGATTACTTCTTTGACCTCCTCTTCCGTCACTAGCCTGTTGAGATTATAATTATCTTCCCTGGTCACCAATTTTGGAATATGCTGAGTGAATCTTTTAATAAATAGATATATATCTAAGATAGGCTCCTCTGCAATGTTTTGAAAATGTTGTACCAGAATGGATTCCATATCTTTGTGTGTGCTCAGCTCTATCCCTTGAGGATATATGAGTTTTATAATCCAATTATGAGCCCTATGTTCCATGGTAGATTTGTGGAAAAACCTTGTATTTCTTTCTCCTTCTTTAAGCCATTGCACTCTTGATTTCTGCTTCCAGAAGATTTCTTTCTGCTGACATCTATTGTATCATTCCCATTGGAGAGAGTCAACTTGCAATTTCCTATCCTCAGTGAAACCTTCCTTGATGAGAATTTGATTAATTTTCTACAACTTTTGCTCCACTTATTTTTTGGCTTTAAAAATATTGCCAAACTAATTTTTTTTCCATTCTTTAAGTTTGACCTTTATGTGTTTGAGTCTTTGTTGCAGAAGGAAAATTTTTGTGCCTTGAATGGGCAAGTCTTCCTTCGACCATTTACCAATATTGGTGATGAAGTGAGGGTGGGTAAGCCAAACATTTTCAAACCTGAAAGGTCTGTTCCTCGAAGTGCCAATAAAAGAAGCCTCTAACTGAATAGGCTAGTGATTTGATCCTCCAAAAGGAAGGATAAAAGCATTCAAGTTAGGGCCAGAGAGAAAGAGGTTCTCCGAGATGATGAAAATCTGTATAGTTTCGAGGCAACATGGGAATCTCCTCCCCTCTTATTGTTCCATGTGAAGGTACCATTTGCTGTTTCCAATTCCATTAGCCTCATGTAGATTAGGAAGTTTTGGAAAGCAATAGAGTCTCTTCCTATTGTTCTGGTTCCTCCTTTTTTTTTTATGTGAAAGATTTGATCATGTTGAAATCTCCACCTAGAATCCAGGGCATTACTGGGTATCTCTCCCTAAGCTCCTCAAGTGAAGTGAGAAGCTTGAGTTTGTCTTCAGGTTTTTGAGGACCATAGACATTTGTGACCATATAGATTTCCTTGTCACCCAAAGGTTGGATAACCATTGAAAGGTAGTTCCAGGAAGCTTCAGCATCCGAAATTCCAAATTTCTAAGGGTTCCAAAGAGTAAGAATCCCACCCGCTGTATTATTGGCTTTGACTTCTAGGTGCTCATATTTACTAAGCCATTTGCTATGAATCTCCCAGACTTTATCTATGGAACATTTTGTTTCCTGTATAAACACCATATCTGGGTTTTCTTCTTTTATTCTATTGTTGAGATTCCTTTGTTTTCTTTTACTTCCTAGACCCCTAATATTCCAGGTTGTGAGCTTCATAATGATGGGTTTTTAAATGAGTAACTGGTGAGATCTTTCATCTTCCCTGAGTTGAGCATGAGTTTCCCACACTCTGTTAGCAGCTCATTTTGTCTTTTCCTTCCTCTTTTCTTGCCTGGGTTCTTGGCCGAGTGTCCTGATGCTTCCTCCATTGATTTAACCCCTCTATGTTCCTGGCTATCATGGCTTCTTTTGACTCCAGTGGTTTTTGTCGGAGATCTTGAGAGGAAGAGATGTTGTACTCTGTCAAACTATTCTTGTGGTAGGGAGTCTATCCCTTTGTTGGTTCCCTGGTCTAAGAATTTTTCTAGATCAAGATTCTCCCTCTCAAGAATCTCCTATAGTTCATGGTCCTCTGTTCCAACTTCACTTGGGGTCATCTCCTGGTCCCTGCTTGATTCCATATTTCTTCGTATAGTCTCCCTTTGTTTGTTGTTTTCTTATATTATTTCTAGATTTTCCTCCTTTTCCTTCTCTGTGGGATGGTTGTCTACTATATCATCTTTTTGAATGTTCCCTCCTTCTTCTTCTAAAATCTCAAAACTATTGCGACATGGTATCTTGTTCTCACTGGGTTTCTTTTGGTACTTTCTTCCCCCTCCTTTCCCTTTACCTCCCATCTTGGTGAATCCTTTAGGATCTTTGCCTGTATTGGTTCTTGGATTATCCTCCCTTTTGATTTGTGGGCAGTCCCTAAAGAGGTGCCCATGTTCATGACATTTCCAACATCTAAATGGGACATGTTCATAGTCCACCGCCTGTACCCATTCCTCATCATATACGTCTAGGACAACTTCATCCTGGAGTGCTCCCGATAGATCCATTTCCGTACATATTCGTGCGAAGAAGGTATATTTACCTCGCAGAGTTGCCTTTGATATTTTTAGAAAATGACCTAATTTATTTCCTATTGCTTTTAAGGATTCAGGTAGCGAATAATCTAGAGGTAAGGAGTATAATCTTATCCATATCGGGGTTGATGTGAACATTTCTCGTTCTGGGACAAAGTTCATCACCCAGGGTCACATGTATAGGCCTGCAACAGCATAGAAATAGGGTCCTCCTTCAAACACTCTGTCTTTGTCCTCTAGGCTAGTGAAAACCACTGTGAAGAAACCCTTGGACCCTAGATGTAGATTTGTTTCTCCCTTTGGTTTCTAGTTGTTTCTTATCCATTTGTACAGATTCTTCTCTGTAGGCCATATACCCATAAACTTGCATATAATAGCATGAGTCGCCATGTGATCTCTATGTTTCTGTAGTGTAGGACCATTCAGAACCACCCGAGGTTTGATGGTTGACTTGGGTTTACAGGGCCCTATTGCAGATTTGTACTCATTTCTCTTACTGCTGTTCCCTGGTCTCTCCTCCGTTCTGACCTCCCCGTGAGTCTCTTCTTGTTCATCAGAATTTCTTCTTTCCGATTTTTTTGTGTTTGTCTTATTTTTTCTTGCCTCCAAGGGTTTCCTGAATCCATTCAAAATCGTTTCCTTACTTCTGTTTGATACGACGTTATTGTAGGAGGAAGTGGAACTCCCTCCTCTCGACCCCTCCATTGCTACTAGTTCGCTCCTTTTGTTGCTCCCTATACTAAACCCTAACTCATTCCGTCTGTTGCTCGAATTTTTTGACCAATCTTAAAATATCACAATGGAAAAAATCTCAATACACTCTCATTGTTGAAACTTGGAAAAATTAATTTTGCAAGGTATGGTCGATTCCTTTTGTGTGATTTTAATGTATTTTCTATGTTTGGTGACGTAGGTGCATCTTTCTTTGGATATTTACAATTCTTCATGTTTAGCAAAATATTTTACTAATTTTTCATTATATAAAGCATTTTTATAGAAAAACAAAAAAAAAGAATTGGAAAAATCATATACATATTACTTAATATTGGATGAATTAATTTTCATGTGACCACATCTATATGACTAACCTATGAAGATTGTTGAAAAAATAAATTATAGCCATCCACAATAGAACTCAAAAAACATGAAAAATGTACTGAATCCATCAAGAAGGAGCTGCCCACTCTATTCCTCATACCTTTTGTTTGTCGTTTTCATTTTGCAACAATGGAGTGATACATAACATTTAGCTAATAATATTGGTTGTTATCATCAAATTCAATCTTTCTAAATTGGTTTGATTTTTGAACTTAAAAAATATTATAGATTTATTAATTAAAAAATTATACTATTCCATTTTATTTTTGCATTATTTGAATGAAGAGTAAATTGCTCACCAGAACAAAATTAACAGTCAATGTGGCCATAATCGTTAGTTACTTGTCATAGTTCAAACACTTGATACTTCTCATAATATGTTTTTAGCCATCAAATTTGAAAGTGTCTTGACATGAAGATATTTTAAAGTGTGTTTGAGGACATCATAAACATTATATCTTACACGATACATTCATTTAACCACGTCAAGCGAGAATCTATAATAGAACAAATTCTGGTGCTATTCATCTGATTTGGAAAATTAAAAACTCATTGTTATCAATGCAGGCTAAGTAGATGTAGTGTTAGAAGATTTATCTTTTAATTTAATTTTAATAGTTAGTCTAATAAAATTAAAAATATTATATTAATGCAATTGATATAGCCAAATGTTTATGTGGTTGTACTAATTTGTATATATCATTATAAATATATAACATTTATTATAATAAAATATTATCATTATTATTATAATTAATAATAATTATTTTTATATAATAATTATTATTTAATATTAAATGTTATTTATTAAGTAATTAAAAATGTTATTATAATTAAATGTTATTTCTATATAATAATTATTTTTTACATCAAAATTAGTAGAGGAATGAGTCATTAGGTAGAGAGAAAATATGGCCGTGAAGCACTACAAATTAGCAAGGGTAAGAGAGAGACTAGGGTTTGGTTAGGATTAACGGCATCTGATTCCTTGAGGCTGAGGGTGCAAGAGAAAAGGCTGTCGATGATGAAGGAGGATGTGGAAAACGGATGAATGAAATTCCACTGTCGGAAGGCGACAACTCTAGATATCTAAGGCTCCTACTGTGACCTATCTGACTTTACGTCTCTTGATATGGATGAGGAACTTGTTGACTATTCGATAGACTCCATGGATTCCATGTGAATCTGAATTGAGGATCCACCTTAGCATCACAACATGCATACACTGGCAGTCTCCCAAGTATTGACTGTCGAGGTTGAGCCCTATATTGTTGATATGGAAGAAGGAGTGGTCCCTTTCACTACCCTATGGTTTTCACAGGCTACCTCTATTTCTGGTGCAAGCATCCACCATATATTACCAGACTATCAACCTGAGTAGGTACTTGTGATCCCATCCCCATCTTAACTACAATTGTGGGAGTTAGACCATCTATCCAATTTGTCATCTAGACAGGGCGAGACGTCTGCAACGACATAAGGGTTTATGAGATTTGAAGTGGAAACCATTGGGGATTCGAGAGATTGGGGCTCGATATTTCGGGGGAAGCAAATCCAATATCTCGGGCGCCTCGGTCGTTACATTCAGTGAGATCTTTAGGTTGTTTTGAAGGAATCCCACACCAACCCTCAGACTATGAAGAGGTTAGGGTTTTCAATTCTAAAGAAACATAACCCAATGACCTAGGGAAAGAAAGTGAAGGACAATCTAAAAATACAAGTGTACAAAGGTCAAGGAATGAGGGCGTTTACTGGTTTTCAGAGAAGGAATTAATATGGCCCATGTTGCAGACACAAATAATTCGGTGTTGGTAGGCAAGGTCAGAGGACGAAACTACTCAATGGAAAAGTTGAAGTGCTCGGTGATGGAAATATCGGGCCAACACCTCGAACAATTATTCGCGGTTCTCACCATGACAAGAGGATGGTTTTCCCTAATATTTTCACATCCTGATCAGGCATGCTCAATCCTCTCCAAATTCTGGCATACTAAGATGACTCGTGTTCTACTAAAGAGGTGGATGCTCTTATTTGACCGGGACAAAGAAAAATTAGAAGTGGGTCCTATCTTGGTCAGAAATCCAGGTTTGCCACTTCACTTTTGGTCCGAAGATGTGTTCAGATGCATCGATGATGATCTGAGGGTATATTTGGACCACGAAAAATACTTCATTAAAACAGGTAATGTGGCTATTGTTAGAATCCTGGTTTACCTAGACACTAGGGATGGCCTATTTGAAAGTCTTCAGCTCCACTACCATGGGAATATCAGATGGCAGATTCAGGACTATGAAGGGGTTCCATTCCACTGCAAAAGATGTCATGAGGTCAGATATCTCTATAAGGATTTCCCGTTGCTCGATATTGAAAATAAGGAGACATCAATGAGGCATGAATCCACTTGAACACAGACACAAACCATAGATGGGGTGACTACCACTCCAAAGGCACTCACCAATACTCCGAGGTGATAGAGGGATACTGGGAAAAGCCCTCAGCAACTGCTAGCTTTGCCACCTTCAGCAAGGGTTACTTGATCACACTCTTCTAGATCTGGTTTACTTCCAGGTACTATACTCTCTTCCTCTCCCCCTGTTTCATCTCATGAATTACTTTTGGAATTTTCCACTATTTCTTTATCTATTTCTAGTTCAATTTTATCTTCCTGCAATTTGAACCCGATCCCTTGTCCCATGGCATCAGCTCCTCCTTGTAACCCTTACACTACCCCGACCACACTACAAGGGGCTTTATTACCGAATTCTTTTGAAGGTGAGACTTCATCGAACACTAGTTCCAACCATAGGTACAAACTTCCATCCCATGCTCATCCCAAGCACTTACCTATATATGGCATTGGCAACACCTCTCCCCCAAAGCCTCCGAGATCAACCAGGGGAAGACATTCTAATATATCTAAATCTATCCATAAGGCTGGGATTGAGTTGGAATCTCGAAAATAAATCTCCATTTATTGGTTCTTAGAGGCAAAGGAAAACGTGATATGGTTACCTCATAAAGTGCCTATCCTCTAATTGCACAGGCATGACCAACCATGATAAAAAATTGGCCCTTAGGAGGTTCTTTTAATTAGAGAAGTTGGATGTTATATATCTTTAAGAGACCCTGGGAGATATAGAATCTATTAACAACATCCTAAAATCCATCCTCCTCGGTTGGATTTTTCATGCTTTGGATGTAAGAGAGAGGTCTAGGGGTTGTGCTATTGGATTCAACAATAAAACTATGAAGATTGAAAATATTTGGGGGAGGGAAGGAGTCTTGGGAGCATATGTTAACTCTGTTCATTTGGGTACCCCTCTTCGCATGATTAATATATATGGCCCCTTCCACAACCTTGAAGCCTTCTCGGAAAATTTGATGTCATCATCCATCATGAATATTAATAATATTATCATCGGGGAAGATCTAAATTTCAACCTAGGCCATGCAGAATCATGGGGGAATGATTCTTAGACTAACCCCCTCAAGGATTTCTTTGAGCAACTATTAGATCACCACAATTTCCTAAACATTGATATATCTAGAATATAGCCTACTTGGTGAAATCAGAGAACTGGGGAAGCTTCACTCACGAGAAGACTAGATCATTTTCTCATTAAGGAATAGTTCGTGGATCAACTAAATAGGATCAAACAATGAGTATGTTCTGAGGGTATACCGGATCACTCCCCCATCTTCTTGGAAGTTGTGAGCTCCTCCTGTAAGCCAAAATCCCCATTCATATTCAACTATGTCTCGCTTAAGGAAGATGATTTCCACAAAATTGTTATAGATACATGGACCCACTGTGACCAAGAAAGCAACACCCCTCTTGCTAAAGTCATAGAAAATAACTTGTCTTGCCTCAAACACAGGACAATAGGGTGGGCAAAGGAAAAGAAGAGAAGGGATGAAGCTACTTTGCTAAAGATTGAAGCTGAACTTGCAACTTTAGTTGATTCAGACAACTTTGGATTTTGCTCCATGGAACATAAAATCCACCTAACAAGGTTGGAAGTAGAAAATATTAGACTATTGATACAAAAGGAGGAAGAATGGAGACTAAAAATTAGAGCCATCTGGTTCCAAGCTATGGATTACAACACAAAGTTTTTCGAACAATGTGTGAGATGAAGGAAAATCAACAACACCATTTGGTCATTAAAAGATGATTCATGAAGCAAGGCCACTTCTTTTAGTCAACTTGTAGACATGGGCATCAGACATTTTAGTCACTTATTCAAAGCCCCTCGAGAAGTGACTATTGCATAGGTGCTTACGATGGCGAGGACACTTCCTCAATTTGTGGATGAAGATGACTTGGACAACATGAATAAACTTGTCAGTCTAGGGGAAATAGAAGTTGTTCTGAAATGGTTCAAAAAAGACAAATGTCTGGGTCTAGATGGTTGGCCCATCGAATTCTACCTAACCTTCGTCGAATTAATTAGCAAGGATATTTTATTTCCAATCGAAGACCGCAGATTGACTGGAAGAATGTATGAGAGTTTCAAATCCACTTTCATTTCTCTTATATCCAAATTGGATCATCCCCTGTCCTTTGATGATTCTCGACCTATCTCCTTATGCAACTATATTTACAAAATTATATCCAAAATCATCGCCAATCGTATCAAACCTATATTATCCCATCATATATCCATAGAACAATTTTCCTTTCTAAATCATCGACAGATTCATGAAGACATAGCTACAACTCAATAAGGCCTCCATTCCATTAAACTAAAGAACCTCAAAATAATCATTCTCAAAATTGATATGTCTAAAGCTTTTGGACATGCCAACTAGACCTATCTAAATCTCATACTAACTCACTTTGGATTTCCTTACTCTTTCATCAACTGGGTCATGTGTTGTGTCTCCTCTACTTCCTATAGCATACTTATCAATGCTTCTACCTTGAAATTCTTTCATGCTGAGAGGGGACTCAGACAGGGCTGCCCCTTATCACCTCTGCTTTTCCTCCTTATAAGGGAAGGATTAAGTAGACTTATATTCGTTGCTAGATCGTTTGGGAATTTAATTGTAACACCCCTCTCTTGTGTACTACATTATTGTAAACCTAAGGTAAGTTAAATCGAGGTGCGATATACTCCCTTGTGTGTTAAATGTAAGTAAACCTAAGTTGAGGAAAGCTAGGTATGATACCCTCCTTTGTGGGTTAAACTATTCTACACCTAAGCTAAGGAAAGCTAGGTAATATGTAATATGAAAATCAAATGTATTATTAAATAAATTAATAAAATAAATCACCTGGATGGTGGAGCACGAAGAGAGAGGAGATTCTTGCCAAATCCCATGAGGAATGGGATAGAGATGAATCTTTCATGACGAGATTCTAGATGTGATTCTAGATAAGCTTGGATGGATTGGACATCAATCAGATGGATGGGAGATAAAGATCCATCAGACATAAAATATTTGCGAGAGATAAAGGCAAGCTTTTATGTGGAAAAGCTTCGTGGGAGATAAAGATGAGCTTTTCTAGATAAGACCTAGGAAAATGGAAAAATCCATAAAGCGAGATGCCGCTAATGGTAACTAAATCATGAAAGAGGGTATTAAATACCCAGTGCATCGATCAATTGAGGACAGTTGATCCTTGGCAATATCTTTGGCTTGGGGGAATTAGAGGTGATTCATGGCTGGGTGCTGGTGCTCCTCCCTCCAAGAGAGGTTTCATTGGTGTCAGATGTGTGTAATGTGTGTATGATTATTCTTACTCTATCTATGTTATTCATTTAGTTGTTTATGAGAAGAGTTCTTACATTTCTTATTCACGAGAATGTTTGATGAATAATGTATGCTTATGATGTTTTCTCTCTAACCTGATAAGATACACTTGCATGGTATGTGATTCCTTTCCCGTTATTAGATTTAAGATCATTCAGCAAAGAGATAAGGATGGTTAAATCTATCTCTGCTATGGAAATGATGGTTTTTTATTATACATGTGTATTCTAGTGGGAAGTTGATTGTAGAAACATGTTCAGTGGAATAGCAATTCTAGGACCCATTCCTGCTAGAATTTGAATATGAAAAATATTCATAACCAAATTACCAATGTTAAAGTTTTTTATGTAATTACTGTAGATATTATGGGCTCGAGGTGCATGTCAGTAATCCTTTGACCATACTTAAGAAATTGGAAAATGATAACTATAGTGTGAGATATTAATGATTTTTTGTAATGTCTCCTTGAAGTTGTTATTCTGAAATGTTCATAGATAGTGTTAAAATAGTTGTTATTTTTAATATCAATTGGTAACTTTGGTGTATGTGGGACACTTAAAGGATCATGCTTCTAATTACATAAGTAGAGAAACTGTTTTAGATATAAATAGTTTAATTTGTTAGTGATTCATGTTGAAACAAGGGTTGGTTAGGTTACTTCAATGGTGTTTAATTATATTAGTAATGCATGGACAATGTTGGATAATACTCCATTAACGTCGGTGTGTATTAAATAGAAGATATTATAGGTTTCATTCCATGATTATTCCTTCATACTCAATGACGACTCTACTAAACATAAGATGTTTATATGAATCTAAGGGTTCCCAGTACAGATCCGATAAAGCATAAAAGAATGATGAGATATTAAGAGGTTGTTTAGACTATTAAGAAATGAGTATAGTAATAGGAATAATATTGGTTTGTGCCATGATAAATATGTTATGTAGGACAGTAGTTAGATCTTAGTTGTAAAAACAAGAGCTTTTTTGAATTGGGAGCCTAATACACTATTATTTTGGGATAGACCAAAGAGATATGTTACAAATTATATCAGAGATAAAGCTCAAACACTGAGGCCTATGGACCAAATCAACCTCTGTAGCATCTTCATCAATGAATTTTAATTATAAAATCCCAAGATCCATAAGACAAAATTAAATTTTTAAATAGTTTTTAAGACAATATTGACTCTGTCATTAAAATCCCTTAAGGTTGAATACAAATGTTAATATGGTTTACTAAGAAATTATATGCACGATAATTTAGTTGGACTAAGCAACTAAATTTAAATTTAATGAAGGTGGAGTTATATGCGTGTATATATAAAAAAAAAGAAAAAAAGAGAGAACTTTACACTTAATATATGGTTTGTGGGTTTTAAAAAGAAATCAAAGAGGCCATTAAAGTAGACCGATACATGGTTTATGGGCTCGAGCATAAATATTTACAAGAGAAGTAGAGCTAAAGCTAACTCGTAGATATATCTTGACTGTAGGGATGCTTCATTTTTTCTATGGAGCTCATCGAGAAAGGAAGCCAAAATTTTCTACGATAATTAGGAGGACTAGCCGATGGTGAAAACAACCTCTCTAACTAAACTAATCATTTATACATTAAAAGAGGATGGATGATACATCGTGGAGATGTTCCTTCCTTGCGGTTTTGCGTTTGATGTATGGTTATCATCTACGAAGTCATTGTCATCAGAGTTGATAGACTACAATAATAGTAGCCAGTGGTGAGTGGGTTGCTTGACAATGTTTTCAAGTGGGCATGACAAGAGTATTGTTAAATAAACCCTTAAACAATCAAACCTGTACTCTGGATAGACGGTATTTAGGAATTGGTCAGTCATCAAATGGTGCACCTCTATTAAAACCCGCACTCTGGAGATATTGATAGATATGGTAATTTCTTAGCCTATTTTCTAATTATTTGTTCCCAAAGATGGACGTGCTAACCGAGAAGCTAACCAGAACACTGATTTCAACCACATTGTATCGTAATCCAACCACCATAGTAACCTCAGTAAGCCGTCCCTCTGTCTATGCTGTCAGTGATGGTTGAACTTATCACATAGGAAACATCGAGAGAGCTCAACCTTATCGAGTGATCTAGAGAGGTACGATTTTTGATTTTTATTTTTTTTCGATCCCAAAAGCTGACCTTTTTGGCTTATGGATATAGTGAGGCTATCCATTAAAACACTGCAGAAATATGTAACATATCACTATGTATTTCTATAGTGGAGAGTAAACGATAAGACTCTTGTTCTTTTTTTTTTTGGAACGTGGCTTTTTGGATGCTTATCAAAAGTTGGAGGTGCTAAGTTCGCAAGAAATCCAACTGATACCATTTCCATAAAGGGTAGAGGAAAAACGGAAGCAAGGTTGTTTCCTTTTGTAAACTACGAATGCCTAACCACTTATTACAGGCATTATCATCCGAGGAATCCACATCCATAGTGGGTCATAACCTTATCCCTATGATAAACATAGATGTAGAAGGTAAAACCACAACTCGGCTGTTTCCCTTTTCTATAGTGGTTATCGGTGAAGTATAGAAGGCAAGAATGGCTGGGTTTCATGTTATTACCGTTCCATTTCCAAGTCTGTCATTTTCACCGGATGGAAAACTGTGCATTGTCCTATAAGCACACATCCCAAGCGGGTAGTAGATCGAGAAGCCTCTCAACCATCGGGTGCTTGATCTACGGTTCAATCTTTTCTTTTCCTGAACAAACCCTACCCTTGTTGCCTATCCTCGGTGATGAGGTTGTCATTTCTGGCTGCAATCCATAGCACAGGAGAGTAGAGGAGGGTCCGACTTTTGTCACGATATTGGACAACTATCCCGACGGATAGCTACCCTTCCTTCATCTACCCTTAGTCTACGACAGAGTGTAGATAATCCCTGCGATGACTCTGCCAGACTACCACCAGAGAAATAAATAGTCTTCCTTGCAAATTCTATTCCTCCTTGGTTAAGTGGTTTTTTGGTCTCAGGAATTATGGGTGGCACTATGTTATCATGGATTTTTACAAGTACGCCTAGTTTGACTACTTCGAGGTTCATATGGATTCGGGCAACCTTATGTTGATGTATGAATATATTTAAGCCAGATCCATGTTGAACATGATAAATATGTTAGAAGGCCCCGTGAATTTTCCATTTGCAAAGATATGTCTGTATGACCAGCTTTGTTACCCTCTTTAATTTATCGATAATGAATAGGAACAATGTGCTCATACTACTCCTCAAGCATCCAATAACTTCAACACTGGAAATTATCATTATCTTCACCATGAGCATAGTAACAATGTGGGACATCAACATTTCCTTCTTTTAGTCTTTCATGAGCTTCTCACTATTTTTTCCATCGTTTTTCTTCCGCCAGTTGAGGCCATCTTTATGAAAATAGCGCAAAGCCTTCTGATCAAAGAGAAATAGAGATCTATCTATTGGTTTGTTGGGGAATCAAATGACAGGATTTTTTTTTTGTAATTTCACAGAATCCCACAAAACTCAGTAGGACGAAGCCAATGATTTTGTGCTTCTCGTAGTATTTGCCCAATGTCTAGTTGAGGGGTCAATCCTTAGCGCCAATTGTCAACCATCAAAAGCCTGCTATGATCCACCCGGGAAACAATTTCTCTGCATTTGTACAGTATCCAAAGCTGAACCTTCACCAGCTTACAATAACCACAGTAGAAGGGTCCAACGGATTCAAACCACGATCGCCAGATCCGGTTAGGTTCTTCTAGGCAGAGTGCATAAGCACTCACGCTACCTTGATGTTGAACAACCTTCAGTTCGGTGGTCTTGGGTTCAGTAAAAATTATTTTATTTTATGGGTGGCACTATCTTGAACAAATCTCTATTGAAAATACCAATCCCTGAGCTCTTGATTTTGGGATTGAATTCGCACGGCTTCAATGACTGTTGGTATCATGCATAGAGGTATTCCTATGGAATGGATATTGATACTCCACTATAGGTTCGTAGATGTTGTTATTTATATTTTAATCTTGCCTCTTGTCCCTGTTGGGCGATCTTACACAGTGTGTGGTTATGTACAACTTATATTTCCTTTTTTTTGGGCACATACATTATGAAGTGAGATAACTTTAAGAAGAGATTATGTCAGTGGCTGCCTCTAAATGTGCAACATCAACTTTAATTTTAGAAGATTGAGATGTTGATTAAAAACAATTTTTTTTTATATTGAGGAAAGGGTTATTGGGTTACTACCAGCATAAAAACTGATATAAATAGAGAGCAAATATGTATATTTAGACGTTGAAGAGAGGATAAAGCTTGGTTCTATGTAGACCTCGATATGCTCTCTCATGGCTACCATCATGCGGCTGTGGCATTCTAGTGAAGGGACTCACAGTGGCTCAACATGCAGAGGTAGCCCTACTAGTGGTAGATTCAGATGGAAAGAGTGTGTAGAGGCACTGAAGCCAGAAGCACTAAAAACCCCGTGTGTTAGCATTGGAGGCAGTGCTATTCAGCTTCAACATCAATGAGCTCGCATGCATATGTACATGTATGTTGGTTAGCTCGCATGCATATGTACATGTATGTTGGTTTTTCTAATGGTTCCCTGTGAGTTTTCCACGGTTTAATTAGGGTTTTTGCTTTGCCAAAGTGGTTGTATTGATAATTTTCTTCCACTTGTTTTTTTAGAGATTCAGGGTTTTGAACTCAGAAACCTTGTTTTGGCATTGTTCATTATCTTTTGCGGTTTTGTATTGTATTTTTTTATGGTGCCTGGTTCAATTATGGTCAAGTTTTTTCCGAGAAAAAGGATGCATTTTGTTTCGGAAACAGAGCCAATGCTAAAATATTTTGAAAATTTATCCGATTTACTCTTGCCTTGGACTGGAATATGAGTAGCAATTCTTTGAAGTTAAATGAACTAAATTTGATTGAATTTAGTTATATTGTTATATCCTATTACGGTCGTCCTGCATAGAAGTATATTTGATATTGAATTAATTCAATGTTTTATTCGATGGTTTACGACCAACTAATGACTTTAATGCTGATTTTTTGCCAATCAGTTAAGCTCTGTTAAACTACAGGCTAAATGTTTTGGAAATTATGGAGGAATTTTCCTTTGAATTCAATGAATTTTGAGCATTTGATGCCTGACCATGAGGTGGGATACCTTGCTGCACTTTATCGCAAGTGTCATGCCTTGCTTGGTAAGAGGCATTGATGCTCTCTCTCATGGTACTAAATATGTCATATCTTGGTGGAATTGAACCCTGGAGGGGGAATATCATCACCCTAACCTTCCCAACTTGTCAAGTCCCCGGTGTAAAAGATGCTAAATATATTTATTTACGTTTAAATTGGAAACTGCCAGATGTGCTTCCTTATTATTCAAGTGTCATGCACTCAACACGTATCATAGGATGGGATAATGTTCTACTTTTATGGCAAACATCATGCTTGAGTAAATTTTAGCTTACGATGGCCCTGTTTTTGTATGGGATGATACATATCACAATATCAGGAAATATCCCAAGAGTAGAAACATCAACAAATTGTTTTGATAGATTCTTCTTGTATGTCAATGTGGCAACCATGCACCTTCCCGATGACGATATAATCATCATGTTATCACAACTGTAATACAAGAAAATAAGAAATATATAAATAACTAGATAAATATTTATACATTAACGTAAATAAGCAAAGCCAATTCTATTTTATCTTCGCAACATGATTTTTCATGTAAATCTCCAAATTAGTTATATTTGAGCATGTGGATTATAGTTTTGGAAGCAAAGGTAAAACACATATATGCATGATAGCAACTAGAGGAAAACTTGGGCAAAATTTGTATTATGAATAATGAAGAGAAATTAGAAAAAAATTTCTTAAAACCTCTAACACAAACCATAACATCTATGGTTTGAGGAACTATGTGGAAAACTATATTAGGTAAGAGATTTAAATAAGGATTGGTGAATAAAAACAAGTCTCACCTAATACATGAAAGGAGGATTAAATAACGGAGGAAGTCCATGGTTGTATATGGACTTAATTATTATATGTTACACCTATACCTTGTCATGGATAGCTTTACATGATGTTACCATAGTGTGAAGGAACATGCTTAATATCCATGCATATTAATGAATTATATGAATTTACCATGCAAGAACATGGGTGTGAAATATTATAGACTTGTAAGAATAGCGTAATTATCAAATGGTTAATGGTGGGATGGTCTTGATGTTATGCACCTAGATGAGAAAGAGTTTTGAGTCTAAATCAAGCTATATATGCATATGTTGTTATGTGCCAATAGTAAATAGGCAAAATATGCATGACTATGTTAAAAGTTAGGTTGGACTATAAAAACAACTTGTAAATGGTATAATTGCTATAAAAGTATAATACCAAAGTAAAGGATGGTGAGAACCTGATATAGTATAAGGCTATATAACCTGCATAAATTGTCATTCATATTAATTTTTTAATTAATTGGAAGAAAGTATGGTTAAGGGAAATCTAACTTAAATAGATTTCTAGGACATATGCACCTTTTGATGGATATGCATAATAGAACCTACAAGTGTCGTTGAGTGCAAACCAAAATAGTGGATGAAGTAGGAGCAATGGTATGGACCACTGGGTCAATTAAATGATATTTAACACTCTATTTAAATAGATTGATATCATAATTTCTACCAAGAAATTTTGAGAGGATCTCTTATCATATAGCATTGATATGGTGTCTAGACAACATAAGGAAATGTTTTGTGATTCAAATAGAATTCATAAATAGATAACTCAACTTTGGTGATTTAATGTTAAGAATGAGCTAACATGTAAATACTCTGAGGTCATAAGCACTTACAACTACAAGGAGTGTAGGATTGTAAGTAGTAAAAAATTTCATGTATAACTACACGGAATTATGCATGGTCAACAGGCTATTGAAGCATAAATAGGGCAACGGTAAAACATACAAGGTGAATTAATGATCTCATAAATATTAAACTTCAACAATTATGAGTTAATAATCTACTTTAGAACATTAAGAAGAAGGAATGATTAAGAGGAAAATATGCATGAATCCAATAATATGCGATTGATATTGTAACCACATGACATCTATAATTGGTTTACACATGACATAAAAACTTTCTTAATTACATAGATGAACCATGAAAAATGAATGTTGGTATGATACTAACATGGTGGAAAAATATGTGGATAAATTTTATGTCATGCAGGTGATACCATGAGGATGGTATTATAGGTTGTACCACAGTTGGACTATGTACCACAACACATGGGACCATATGATTACATATGCTACATGGTTGAAAAATGAAATGTGTATAACATACCTTGTGTGTAGTGTATGAAGTAGTCATTGGATGGATGTCTCGCCAGGTAAACAAACTTGGAGTTTACCCAGAAGAAGGAAAGTAAATTTGGTATAAGTAACTACAGTTAATCGCAGTTTGACATACATACAATTATGATGAATATATGTATATGAATATATATTGTGATGTGAAATAATCTATTATGACTTTGCAGGCATATATGATAACTGATGTATTGTATGCAGAGAGACTACAAGAAGCAAGTGTTTGACAAGAACACAAAGGCTTGAAAGAATGCAAGTAGAGAACATGCATTATTCAGATAAAATAAATGATAAGCAATCGCTTCTTTAATAATATCAGATTATGATATTTATCATAGTTAAACTTTGCATTGATAAATTCTCACAAATGGTTTGTGTGACAGGTAGCTATGGAAGGAGAGATGTTGGGAGCACTATTTGAGACTGATGTAGCCATGCAAGGAGAGATGCTGGGAGCACTCCTTATGGAAGATGTACATCGGAAAAATTGCATCAAATGGTAGAGCCATGAGAGCTGTTGATTTGAAACTAGCTACTTATGAACGAGGACATGATGTAGTGATACACTGTGGACGGTGTAAAATTTAAGGGGGGGGACTATGTAACACCCCTCCCTTGTGTACTACATTATTGTAAACCTAAGGTAAGCTAAATCTAGGTGCGATATCGTCCCTTGTGTGTTAAATGTAAGTAAATCTAAGCTGAGGAAAACTAGGTTTGATACCCTCCTTTGTGGGTTAAACTGTTCTACACCTAGGCTAAGGAAAGCTAGGTGATATGTAATATGAAAATCAAATGTATTATTAAATAAATTAATAAAATAAATCACTTGGAGGGTGGAGCACCAAGAGAGAGGAGATGCTTGCCAAATCCCATGAGGAATGGCATGGAGATGAATCTTTCATGATAAGCTTCTATATGTGATTCTAGATAAGCTTAGATGGATTGGATATCCATTGGATGGATGGGAGATAAAGATCCATTGGACATAAAAGCTTTGAGCGAGATAAAGGCAAGATTTTATGTGGAAAAGCATAATGGGAGATAAAGACGAGATTTTCTGGATAAGACCTAGGAAAATGGAAAAATCCATAAAGCACGATGCTACTAATGGTAACTAAATCATGAAAGAGGGTATTAAATACCAAGTGCATCGATCAATTGAGACAGTTGATCATTGGCAAGATCTTTGGCTCGGGGGGAATCAGAGGTGATTCATGGCTGGGTGCTGGTGCTCCTCCCTCCAAGTGAGGTTTTGTTGGTGTGAGATGTGTGTAATGTGTGTATCATGATTCTTACTCTATCTGTGTTATTCATTCAGTTGTTTATGATAAGAGTTCTTACATTTCTTCTTCATGAGAATCTTTGATGAATAATGTATGCTTATGATGTTTTCTCTCTAATATTATAAGATACACTTGCATGGTATGTGTTTCCTTGTTATTAGATTTAAAATCATTTAGCAAAGAGATAAGGATGGTTAAATCTATCTATGCTATGGAAATGATGGTTTTTTATTATGCAAGTGTATTCTAGTGGGAAGTTAATTATAGAAACATGTTCAGTGGAATAGCAATTCTAGGACCCATTCCTGGTAGAATTTGCATATGACAAATATTCATAACCAAATTACCAATGTTAAAGTTTCTTATGTAATGACTGTAGATATTATGGGCTTGAGGTGCATGTCAGTAATCCTTTGACCATACTTAAGGAATCAGAAAATGATAACTATAGTGTGAGATGTTAATAATTTTTGTAATGTCTCCTTGAAGTTGTCATTCTGAAATGTTCATAGATAGTGTTAAGATAGTTGTTACATTTAACATCAAGTGGTAACTCTGGTGCATGTGGGACACTTAAAGGATCATGCTTCTAATTGCATAAGTAGAGAAATTGTTTCAGATAAGAATAGTTTAATTAGTTAGTTATGCATGTTGAACCAAGGGTTGGTCAAATTACTTCGATGATGTTTAATTATATTAGGATAATACTCCATTAATGCCGGTGTGTATTAAATAGAAGATATTATAGGTTTCATGCCATTTTTATTCCTTCATACTCAATGACAACTTTGTTATACATGAGTTGTTTATATGAATCTAAGGGTTCCCAGTATGGATCCGATAAAGCATAAAAGAATGATGTGATATTATGAGGTTGTTTAGACTATTAATAAATGAGTATAGTAACAGGAATAATATTGATTTGTGCCATGATAAATATGATACGTAGGAGAGTAGTTAGATCTTAGCTGTAAAAACAAGAATTTTTTTGAATTGGGAACCTAATACACTATGGATAGGCCAAAGAGGTATGTTACATTAATTGGGGTTAAAATGACTGATTTTATTTTTCTATCTCATATATTATTTGTTGATGATGTTCTCATCTTCCTTGATGGATCCATTAGAGATACCTCAAACATCCTGCATATATTATCCACCTTCTATAAAGCAACTGACATGATCTATAATAAGATCAAGCCTACCATTATGACTGTAAATTTCTCATTCAATGAAAGAGAATATGCACTACATCACCTTCAATACAGGCATCTGGTGCTTGAGGAGGGAATCAAGTATTTGGGGTACAGACTAAAACCAAACAATTATGTATTGTAGATTAGACATGGCTAATAGCAAAAATAGAGTGACATTTCAACATTTGGCAGCAACATTGGCTATCAAGAGCAGGAAGAATGGTGCTCATAAAATCAGTGTTAGAGGCCAAACCGGTATACTAGATGACCCTAGCTTGGATTCCAAAAGGCATCACCTACAAAATACAACAAATAGCATAATTACCGATCAGAGGGGAACTATTACCTCAAAACGGGTACTCGAGCCCAAAAATCCCAAAGAAACATGAAAAAACACCTCGAAATCGAAAAGCGTTGATGCCAGAATAAAGTTATTGTTTTGTTTTGTTTTTGTTTTTGTTTTTGTTTTTGTTTTTTGTTTTTGTTTTGTTTTTTGTTTTTGTTTTGTTTTTTGTTTGTCTGTTTGTTAGTTAGTTAGTTTGTTTGTTTTTGTTTTTGTTTTGTTTTTTTTTTTAGTTTAGTTTAGTTTTTTTTTTTGGTTTTGTTTTGTTTTGTTTTGTATTGTTTTGTATTGTTTTTTTCCTGAGTACATTTTCAATATTTTTTAAAAATAATAGTAAAAAACAATAAAAGCCATTTTGTTTGGTGCAAAAAACACTTTGAGATCGAAAAGTGTTGATGGCGGAATAGCGTTTTTTGTTTTTTTGTTTTTTTTGTTTTTTTGTTTTGTTGTTGTTGTTGTTTTTTTTTTTTCCAGAGTACATTTTCAACACTTTTTATTAGTGACGTTAAAAACAAACTATTGTGCCTCTGAAAAACTTTAAATTTCCAATGATTTTCAAGCATGACATTAACGATAAAATATCATGTCTTTGAAAACCCTTAAAATTCCAATGATTTTTAAGTATGACATTAAATTTAAAATATCACTTCTTTGAAAACCTTAAAATTCCAACAATTTTCAAGCATGGTGCTAAGAAAAATTATTTATAAATGTTTTCAGCCATAACATTAAAGATAAAATATCACGACTTAGAAAAACATTAAAAATCTTGATAAATTTTCAACCATGGAATTAAAACCAAAGATTATGACTCCAAAACAATCTTAAATTTTCAAAATATTTTAAGCATGACATTATGGGAAAAATTTATGACAGAAAAAAAAAACTTAAAAACTGAACTCCTGAGTGAAAGAGTTATTATAGCAAGAGTAATTTTTTTAAAATGATAAATGTATAGCGATTTTGAAATGTTAGCCTAAGACAAGTTGATATATTGTGAAAAAGAATTAAAAATCAACTATCAAATTGACATGCAGTGTAGGTGAGCTCAACTTATTGTAATGAAAACTTAAGGACCAACCATGAAATTAACACATTGTGGGGTAGACTTGATTCATTATAACGAAAAATTTAAAATCAACTATCAAGTTGCACATAATGGGATCGGGTTGCTAGACAAGCATCGACACATACCCTGCAATATATATATATATATATATATATATATATATATATATATATAGATATATATATATATATATATATATATATATATATATATATAAGAAAGATACATGAGAAAACAAAAATACAAATATTAAAAAAAAAAAATTAAAAAATTAATATATATATCTATATATATATATATATATATATATAAAATAAAAACATCATTTAAAAAAATGTTAAATAATTATCAAAAAATAAAATCAAATAAAAAATAAAATTAAAAACAAAAACAAAAAAAATCAAAAGAATTAAAAAAATAAATTTAAATTTAAAATTTAAAATATTTAAATTAAAAAAATATTTAAATTAAAAAAATTTTAAAATTTTTTCTTTAAAATTATATTTTTAAATTTAAATTATAAAAAATTTAAAATAAAAAAAATTAAATTTAAAACTTAAAATTAAAAATATTAAAAAAAATTAAAATACAAAATTAAAAAAAGAAAAACAAAAAGAAAAAAAAACTTAAATTAAAATAAAAAAATATAAATTTAAAAATTAAAAATAAACAATTAAAAAAATAAAACAATTAAAAAAAAAATTTAAAAAATCAATATAAAAAAAAAACATAAACATAAAATAAAACAAAATAAAAACAATTTAAAATAAAATTTAAAAAACACATTCAAAAAATGCCCACCTCCTTTCGTCCCTCCCCCCCCTCCTGACCCCTCCTATCACGTCCCTACACTAGTGATACTCTTCCAACTGCACTATAGGAGGTGTGGCACCACCGACCCTTTTCTTTTTAACAATACGTGGACTACACCTACTTTCGCTACTTAGTTTATTTTCCAATTTCACCAAGTACATTCATTCATTATAACATGGCGGAAACTTTCTTTAAACATTCATAACCATTAATCAGCATTAACATGAAATGCACAACAATATAAAGGGAGGGTCAACTCCCTGCAATGAGCTTGCCCAACATAATATATCAAGTTACAATCTCTAAGTAAACCCTAGAATTTACACTTAGAATATTTCTACCCTTCGGCACCTCGTTCAGCTTGGCTTGTCTAATTGGGCGCAACCACTCGGCTGCCTGAACAACTCATCGACTAGATCGTCATTTTCCCGCACGTTCAACTAAATGCATTCAACCGTTCACCAACCGGCGTTCACACGTCTCGTTCACCCCGCACCTTTGCATGCCCTTAGGAAAATCCTACATTTCCATCGAACACTCTGTTTAGCTGGGTGCCCTCGCACGCCCTACTATTTCACCCATCGCACGTTTCTGCCCAAATTTTTTGTTCACCCGGATGCCCTGTCGCACCCTCCTTTCAAACCGTCATTCACACGGACGCCCTGTCACTCCCTTTCCCGACGTTCGACTGGACGCCCTACCGTGCCCTCACCCAGTGTTTGCCTGGAGGCCCTACCACACCATCGCCCGACATTTTCCAGACTGTTCAGCCAGACGCCTTGTCGTTCCTTTGCCCAACTCATCGTTCGCCCTGATGCCCTGCCGCGCTCTCTCTCGACGTTCGACTGAACGCCCTGCTGCGTCTTCAGCTCGTTCAACAAAACTCATCCATGTGAGTCCACCCGAGCCCTCAGCCTGTGCCTTGGCTCACACTTCCCGTTTCAGTGTGAGTGCTTCGGCCCTCGATTGCCTACACTACACCTTAGACTTCAAACCTCCACCCTTCACACTTCACCTTCGCACTATGCTTGAGACTTGTGCGTTTATCCTTGGATGAATCATTGATGGACTCTCCTCAGCACCAACTTATACACATTACTGCCATGGAAGGTTGCATCGGCTCGCCTAGCTGACCCTTCATTTAGCCCATGTTTTAACTCTTCACACATCAGCCTGTTGGCTGGGTGCCCCCACCGGAGACCTTCTCACCCTATAAGCCAACCGCTCCAACACTTAGCCGCATTTCAACATTTCGGCCTCACATTTTCTCCATCGTGTTGCTGCTCTTGTGGCCTGTTGCCTTTGCGTGCCCTCTTCATGTCACCTGTAGCTCATGGGAATTACATACTCCCCCACTTGAAACCATTGGCGTCCTCGACAATCCCTTTCCACCCCAACAACCATCCGTCACCAAGATGTCCACACCAATGCCACATAATCCATCAGTATGTGTTCCATTCTTGATCCATAACTTCAACTAGTCTATATATTGAAAACATCCCTATAACATATATAATACGACAGTCTCCATCATGTGTCATTACATCATGTTAACTCCTGTGCATAATACTCTAGCCAACACAACATCTCAGTCGAAACCAAGACATCTATCTGACACAAACCTAGTGCACTGCATGCCCCCATGTCATCAAACTGATTGGGTAGCTAATCCAACCATAATGCTCAACCCATGAGAATGTACCTTCTCCATGCCACCGTCGGTTGTTTCTTCAACATCCTGTCACAATCCCAAACTCAATCAAGAATTTTCTCAAAGCCCATGCTTAGGTCCATGGTATCTCCATCCCATTCGCAACATGTTGTCCATGATGCTAATGTCAATGTGCTGCCATGCAGTTGCATTCATTCCTACATCATCCACCTGTCATCATAAAGAAGCCTCCTCCAAGGACCCTTGTCAAGGTGGTGCAACCCCTTCCAACCAATGTCCCTGCACCAACCCATCTCCAAGGTTGTCTATCAGGAGAGGAGGGCTCTCATCCATCCATGTATCAGATTGGTATTGCGTCCTCAGGTATCTGTGCACAGCCTCAACCTCTTCACATGTACACTGAAGCTTCTCAAGCTTGTCTTTCGTCAACTTAAATTCATATATGCCCATAGCATACCTGCAAAACTCCACTATGCCAGTCGGATCTCTACCTGCATAATCCTCCCCAACCACTTCCACTGAAGAAGTGTTCGAACTTCCTTCACCTGCAACTCCATCGTGAAGATCTCTGGTAGAAGATGTCTCTGCCAAGTGCTTTAGGATTCGTGAGATTGATCTCCCACTTCCTTCTTTCTTCTTCGCTCTTGCAACGAAGTCAACTAACTTCTCTTCCTTTGTTGTTTGAGTCATACTACCAAGTCATCTTTGCTCCACATCCTCATGCTTCACATTCGGATCTTTGGGATAAAAAGTCATAGAATCCATCCTTGGTTTATGCCCTAAGCAACTCCTATTCATCGGAACCAACATGGTTCTCCCTTCAGCTGTGATCAAGAGAATGTCCTGGTCCACCATCGGTATGGCTTGTTCAAGCCTCAGAAAATCTTGCCCCAGCACCATAGAATGATCATCCAAGTCCATGATCCTCAAGTCCAACTTTCAAAACCACGAGCCCACTCTCACCTGAGTGTTCTCCATCACACTAGTAATAGCTTTCATGGTAGAGTTGACTACTTTGAAAGAACTCCACTCTCTTTTCATCTTAGCTTTCTTTCCAAAAGAATTTGCTTCCTTTCTACTCAGGAAACTATGAGTAGCTCCCGTGTCTACCAAAGCTGCAAATCTCTTGCCATACATAGTCACCTATACAAAACTCAACTTCAAGGAATTACCATCCTCTTTCGGCTTGATCTTTCACCTTACATCAGCGACCTTTTTCAACAATTCAACCTCAAAAGAGTCCATCGACTTATGCTTCGACCTGACTTCTTTCTTAAGCTACTTTGCTCCTTGCTTGGCTCTTCTAAGAAATTCAATCCTAGTTCAGCTTGACTTCCCTCAAGCTTGTCCTCCATCACATTCTGCTCAAGTGCACCAACCAAGTGCCCATTAACTTCTTCCATTTACATCGAACTAAGCTTTTGAACATTTGCATGATTGTTTCGGTAGTAGTCCCCAAGCCTGTCAATGTAATCGAGCTCCTCTTGCTCTATCACAATGGTTTTTCTATCAAGAAAGTCCCTCTTCAATGCTTCCTCAATCTACTTGACTTTGATCTCTGCCATGGCACTTTTCTCCCTTAGTCGAACTCTCTCATCCAAGAGTTCTTGAAGACTAAGATCCTTCTGCTTGATCTCTTCATCAAGTTTCTTCAGCTCATCAATTTCCACATGAAGATTATTCAGATCTCCTCGCAATTCTACTATGTTGCTCCCTATCTGCATCAAGGGTCCATAGCCTTTCTGTAATCCATGTTTCCAACAATCACCCATGCTTTTCAGCCATTGAAATGCCCCTTTGACCATCTTCATCTTGTTTGGCAAGTAATCGTTACTTGCTTCACCTTCGACAGCCATCAGCCTTCAACCCTGAAACTTCAACTGAAATCACTTTTCACAAGTATAGTGGGATCAACTTCTTCAATTCAAAGCCTTGATACCAACCTATCATGAAGTGCAGTGGGATCAACTTCCCTGCAAATCCTGCACCTCTCAATCACCAAAGCCCATGGAACTTCTGAAACCAATTGTCACGAAGTGTAGTTGGATCAAATCCTCGTCGGATTCTGCAAGCTTTGATACCACCTGTTACGAATTGCAATGGGATCAGCTCCTCATCACTGATCTGCACCTTTGACCCATCAAAGCTCATGGTCCTTGCTGTGGATTCTATAAGTTGTCATGCCCCTACACTGGCGGTACTCTTCCAACCTCACTATAGGAGGTGCAGCACCACCGCCTACTTTCGATACTTAGTTTATTTTCCAATTTCACGAAGTACATTCATTCATTATAATACAACGGAAAATTTCTTTAAACATTCATAACCATGAATCAACATTAACATGAAATGCACAACAGTATAAAGGGAGGGGCAACTCCCTGCAATGATCTTGCCCAACATAATATATCAAGTTACAATCTCTAGGTAAACCCCATAATTTACACTTAGAATATTTCTTCCCTTCAACACCTTGTTCAGCTTGGCTCATCGAGTCGGGCATGTCCACCTGGCCACTTGATCGACTCGTCAACTAGCTCGTTGTTTGCCTGCACTCTCAGTTGAATGCATTCAACCGTTTTCCAACTGGCGTTCGCACGTCTCGTTCACCTGGCACCTCCGCACGCCCTCGGTTCAGCCCATGTTTTAACTCTTCACACGTCGGCCTGTTGGCTGGACGCCCCCACCCGGGACCGCCTCACCCTATAAGCCAACCACTCCAACACTTAGCCGCATTTCAACATTTTGGCCTCGCGTTTTCTCCATCGTGCTACTACTCCCATGGCTCATCACCTTCACTTGCCCTCGCCATGTCGCTTGCAGCTCATTGGCATTACACCTCCCCTCTCCCATCCCTCACCCCCTCACCTCCCCCACCATTCCCTTACCCCCCTCACATCCCCACTCTCAGTCCTCCCCTCTCCCCTCCCTCACCTACACTTAGGCCACCCCCTCCCTCCCCTCCCCAACCCGACCCCTAGCCCACCCCCTCCTTCACCCCCCTCCATTCCCCCTCACCCCCTTACCGCCCTCCCCTCCCCGCCTGGGGCCTTAGCTAGTAGCTAGGAGGCCGCACGCTGATTCCTGGAATTGGTCCGCAGCCTCTTGGCCACTGGCTAAGGGCCCGGGCAGGGATGGGAGGGCAGTAAGGGGGTGAGGGGGAGTGGGGGGGGGGGGCGGTGAGGGACGGGGGAGGGGTGGGGGTCGGGTAAAGGAGGGGAGAGGGGACGGGATGGAGGGGGTGGCCCGAGTGTGGGTGAGGGAGGGGAGAGGGGAGGGCTAAGAGTGGGGAGGTGAGGGTGGTGAGGGAAGAGGGGGGAGGTGAGGGGGGTGAGGGAAGGGGGAAGCGAGGGGTCGGGAGGGGGGTGAGGGAGGGCGGGGAGATGGTGTTTTTTGAATGTGTTTTTTTGAATTGTTTTTTTTTTTTTTTTTTTTTTTTTTTTTTTTTTTAATTGTTTTGAATTTTTTTTAATGCTTTTTTTATGTTATTACTTTATTTTTATAGTTTTAATTTAAAAAAAAATAATGTTTAAATTTATTTTATTTTATTTTTTAATTTTTTTATTTAAATTATTTAATTTAAATATTTTTCATTTTTTATTCTAACCAATTTATTTTATTTTAATTAATTAATTAATTTATTATTATTATTTTTTTTGTAATGAGGTTTATTATTATTATTATTTTAACTCAAAATAATGCTCTTAGATTTTTTTTTGTGGATCAATTTGTTTTTCTTTAAATTGTATATTATTTTTGAAAAACCTTTTTATTTATTTATTTATTTCGTTAATTTTTTTTTCAATTTTTTTATTTTTACGAGTTAATTTTGTTTTTTTGTTTTTTTACATTTTTATATGATTTTTTTGTTTTTTTTTTTCCATTTATATATATATATATATATATATATATTTTGTATTTGGTTTTTTTTGTCATGTTTTTTTTTTTTTTTTTTTTTATGTTTTATTAATAACATGTTTTATGTTTTATGTTTTTCTACTTTTTTGTCATGATTTTTTTATTTTTATTTTTATGTTTTTTATTTTTGTTATGTTTTTTTTATATTTTTTTATGTTTTATTACTAACATGTTTTTATTATTTTTTATTTTTGTCATGCTTTATGTTTTATTTTTATGTTTTATGTTTTATTTTTATGTTTTATGTTTTCTTTTACATTTTTATAGGTTTTTTGTTTTTTGTTTTGTTTTTGGTTTTGTTTTGTTTTTTGTTTTGTTTTGTTTTTTTTTGTTTTTTTTTTTTTGGTAATTGATTTTTTTTCATGTTTTTATTATTATTTTTTTTAATGTTTTATTACTAACATGAAAATCACCAACATTTAAAAAAATCTTCCACACTTAATTCGTTAAAAAATTTAAGGTGTAAAAACTAAGCACTCTAAACAAAAAGAGTTGATGCTCATCAACACTTTTGAAAATCAAGATGAAAATCACTAACAAAAAAAAAATGTTCACACTTGATACATAAAAAAATTTAAAGTGTCAAAAATTAACCCTCTAAAATAATGTGTTGATGCTGCATCAACACTTTTCAAAATTAGCGTCAAAATCACTAACATTTCAAAAATGTGTTGATGCTCCATCAACACTTTTCAAAATCAGCATGAAAATCACTAACATTGAAAAAAAAATGTTCATACTTGATACATAAAAAAATTTAAAGTGCCAAAAATATGCTAAAAAAATGTGTATTCTGGCATCATCACTTTTCAAAATCAGGTCATTTTTTTCTACCTCAAAAAAATGGGTACCAGTTCACTTTCTCGTTTGATCGGTAACTATGTTAAATTTGTCATAGATTATTATGGAGAGGAAACCATGAAGGTAGGACTTTTGCTTGGATCAAATGGGATTGAGTAGCCAATCCTAAAAAATGGGGTGAATTGGGAATGAAGGATCTTAACTGTTTTGTAAAAGCTCTTGTGGAAAAAATAGGCTGGTAGTTACTCTCATCCACCAGTCTATGGTAACGGGTGGTATATCACAAATACATTTATCCCCAATTGATTCTTGTTTGATTTGTAGCCCGAATAGAACTAGAACTGACATCTCCATTATTTCAAGAGCTGTCACACAATCCATATCCATCATCAAACAAGTTTTGCTTGGGAAATCAGCATAGGCAAAAAGGTATGTATCGGAAAGGATGCATGGTCGGGACATGGGAATTCCCACCTTCTTACGCCTGATCTTTGACATTTCCTTTACTCGACAGGCATAAAATATCTATCTTAGATTGCAGATGAAGAAAATTCATTTTTGATCTCTTAGGCATGGAAATCGGCTCAGGAACTCATGATTCCCAACCTTTGGAGATAACATTGGAATAAATATATTAGTGCTCTTGCAGAATTCCATTTTAGAATATCAAATCGAGAGGATGACTTAATTTGGGCTATATCCCCTCGTGGGTAACACACTCCCAAATAAGGATACAATTTCATTATATCGGATCGTTAACCTGAGGCTACAAAATGGTGGTGGCATCCCCTCTAGAAATTAAAGGCTCCCCCAAAATCAAGATTTTCCATGTGGTGTCTTTTAAACAACAAAGCACCTACCGATGATTACCTACAAAACAGATCCATTCATGGCCCCTCACATTGTTGTCTCCATAAGGAAAATTCTAAATCCATTGACCACCTATTTTTAATGTGTGCAATGGCATAGCATGTATGGAAACAACTTTACCAATCTCTTGATATCACTAGAAAATGGCAGGGGGGAATTTTCTGTCTACTTGGCAATCATGGTGGCACAATGCAAAGACTCATAAAATCCGTAATCTCCCTCTCTTATTCTACTGGGGCATCTGGATAGTAAGAAACAGACTTATATTTCAGGATATCCCCATCGATTGGAACATCAACTGCTCCAACATAGAAGCTCTCTACCTTTTTATCCCTAAAGAGGAGCCCTCGTTTGAGATCCAGAACATATCACCTGAAGCCATTGAAGAATCTTTTCCATGGGGATATTTCGACGAATCTTCTCAAGAAACTGGCTGTGGGGGAGGAGCCATATTATATCTTTCTGAAAATCATTATTTCAAACTAAAGATGGGTTTTGGCAGTGGCACAAACATTTATGTAGAACTAAACAACCTCATATTACTCCTCATTTTTGCACTTAAAATTGCAATCAAATTTAGATTTTTGGAGATTCAAAAATTGTCATAAATTGGTTCAACTCACTTTCTCAATGTCATGTGCACACACTTAGAGGACTATTGGAAGAAATTACAGCTTTAAAGTCACATTTTGATTTTATTTTTTGCACCCATATTTACAGGGAAATGAACCAGATTTTTTACAGTCTTCCCAAGGAAGTCGCTCAACAACCCATCGATCAATGGTTAAAACTGGAACAACAAGGACAAGAAAGCTACCAATATTACCAAAAGCCTTTCATAGAACATCCAGGAGAAGCATAGTAGACGGATTAGTCTCCATGATCCTTGACAGTCTTTTGATCCGACTCTTCATGATGGTTTTTGGCATTAGCTAGTTATATTCTCCTCATACTGCTACAATTTTTATTTTTTCATCTTGTAATTATTTATGATACTATGAATTGATATACTTAGATAGATGGCTTGGTCAATCTTTGCTTACATGCATAATACTTTATGCAGCTGATACAACATGTAATTTTCAATATTAATATAATGGAAATTACGATTTTTTCCTTGAGAAAAAATAATTATTTTTTAATATTAAATTTTATTTAAAATTAAATAATTAATTTTAAATTATGTAATATAAATATGAATCCTAGGAATATGAACCCTTATATTAATAAAACTTAAGGATTGATATTATAAACCCAAGTAATTAAAACTAAAAACCCTATGGTTTATAGTTTCTTGGATTTTTAGTATTAATCCCTTAGTTTTTTATTCCCTTGGGTTTCTAATATAAATCCCTTGGATACATTAAGCTAAGGATTCATATTCATAGGGTATATTATTATTCATAGGTTTATAACATTATTCCTTTAAGTTCAATATAAATCATGATACCCAAGGGTTTATATACCTTGGATTTCTAATATTAGTCCCTTGGGTTTATAATATCTTTAGGTTTTAGTATTAACCCTTGGGTATATAAGCTAATATAGTAATTAACTATTTAAATTCATTTAATTAGTTCATTTCAATAATAATTGATATTAATTAATTCATCAAATAATTCATTAAATAATCAAACAATTAAACAATTAAGATTTATTAGGATATATTTATATTAACCCTTGGGTTTATGATATAATATAGTAATTAACTAATTAAATTCATTTAATTAGTTCATTTCATTAAATCATTAATAATAATTAAATCATTAATTCATTTAATTATTAATTAATTCACCAAATAACTGGAAATATAATTAATTAATATTTATTAGGATTTATTAATATGAATATTGTTAATATTATGTGGGTTTTGATTTTATAAATGCAAGGGATTGAATATAGTTGACTAAGATAAATATTATAAACCCAAGGGATAAAGATTATAAGCCCAAGGTACATAAGGATAAATTGAATGCTATAAATCCTAAAATAAATATGGTTGAGCATGGTCAACCACGATTGATTTTTATGTTGACACAATCTTTGTCACAATGCGATGTTGGATTATGATCGTTGACCATGATTGATTTTCATATTGAGAAAACATTTTTCACAATGCAACGTTGGCCAATGGTTGGCCATGGTTGACCATGGTTGATTTTCATATTGAGACAAACTTTGTCTCACTGCGACATTGGACCATGTTTGACTGTGGATGACCATAGTTGTCACAATGTGACGTTACACCAAGAGATAATCTTTATCACAATGTGGCCATGGTTATTAACCATGATTGACCGTGATTGACCAGGGTTTATTTCCATATAGACACAATATTTGTCACAATGTTACATTCGAACATGGTTGATTTTCTTATTGATACAATCATTTTCGTAATGCGACATTGGTTGATTTTCATATTGAGAAAATCTTGTCACAATGTGACATTGGACCATGGTTGACCACCATTATAAACACAATGGATTTATATTAAACTCAAATATTAATATTATAAACCCTATGAATAATATTATACCCTAGGAATATCAACCCTTAGATTAATAAAACCAAGGGATTGATATTATAAACCCAAAGGAATAATAAACCCAAGGGGATTAATACTAAAAATCCAAGGGAATAATATTAAATCCAAGGGATAAATATTATAGACCAAAATTATAAAAACCCTAAGATAAATATAAACCCTAAAATAAACATGGTTGACCAATTCTTTATGATCGTTGATTTTCGTACTCAGGCAATCTTTGTCATGATGCAACGATGGACCATGGTTGACCATGATTGATTTTCATATTGAGATAATCTTTGCCACAATGCAGCATTGGACCATTGTTAACCATGATTTGATACCCAAGGGATTGATATAATAAACCCGAGGTATCAAGTCTAAAACCCAAGGTATTATAAACCAAAGCAAATAATATTAAACCCAAGGGATTTATGTTATACACCCAAGGTATATAAACTCTAAGATAAATATCATAAACCCTAAAATCAACATAGTTGCCCATGGTTTACCACAATTAATTTTCACATTGACATAATCTTTGTCACAATTAAAAATTTGACTATGGTTGACCATGATTGATTTTCATATTGAGACAATGTTTATCACAATGCAATGTTGGAAAATGGTTGGCCATGGTTAACCATGGTTTTTTCTCATATTGAAATAATATTCATCACAATGCGATGTTGGACTATGGTTGATCATGATCATTTTCATATAGAGATAACATTTGTCACAATGTGACGCTAGACAATGGTTGGCCATGGTTGACCATGGTTAATTTTCATATTGAGACAATCTTTGTCACAATTCGATGTTAGACAATGGTTGACCTTGTATGGCCATGGTTGTCCCAATGTGATGTAGCACCAAGTGACAATATTTGTCACAATGTGACCATGGTTAACCACGGTTGATTTCCATATTGAGACAATCTTTGTCACAATGTGACGTTGGAACATAGTTGACCACAATTGATTTTCATATTAAGATAATCTTGTCACAACAAAGCATTGGTTGATTTTCATATTGAGAAAATCCTTTTCACAATGCAACATTAGACCATGATTTACCATGGTTGGCCAGGGTTGATTTCCATAAAGAGATATTATTCGTCACAATGCAACGTTTCAACATGCTTGACTAAGATAAATATTATAAACCCAGGCACATAGTAAATGGAAGGGATTAAAACTAAAAACCCAAGGGTATAATATTAAACCAAAGGGATAAATATTATAAACCCAAGGTACATAAACCGCAAGATAAATATTATAAATCCTAAAATAAACATGGTTGACCATGGTTAACCATGGTTTATTTTCATATTGACACAATATTTCTCACAATGCGACGTTGGAGTATGGTTGACCATAATTGACTTTCATAATGAGATAACATTTGTCACAATGTGAGATTGGACAATAGTTGGCCATGGTTTAGCATGGTCAATTTTCATATTGAGATAATCTTCATCACAATGCGACATTGGACTATGGTTGACCATGATTGATTTTCATATAGAGACAACATTTGTCACAATTCAAAGTTGTACAATGGTTGGCCATGGTTGACCATAGTTCATTTTCATATTGAGACAATCTTTGTCACAATGAGATGTTGGACCATGGTTGACCTTGGATGGCCATGGTCATCATAATGTGATGTTGGACCAAGTGACAATATTTTTCACAATGTGATCATGGTTATTGACCATTGTTGATTTCCATATTGAGAAAATCTTTGTGACAATGTGACATTGGAACATAATTGATCACGATTGATTTTCATGTTAAGACAATATTGTCACAACGAAACATTAGTTAATTTTCATATTGGGAAAATCTTTGTCACAATATGACATTGGACCATGATTTACCATGGTTGATTTCCATAGAGAGACATTCTTTTTCACAATGCAATGTTTAAACATGGTTGACTAAGATAAACATTATAAACCCAAGGGAATAATAAACCCAATGGATTAAAAATAAAAACCTAAGGATATAATATTAACCCAAGGGATAAATATTATAAGCCCAAGGTACATAAATTACAAGATAAATACAAAGCCTAAAATAAACATGGTTGACCATGGTTAACCAAGTTTTATTTTCATATTGACACAATCTTTGTCATAATGTGATGTTGGACTATGTTTGACCATGGTTGACTTTCATATTGAGAAAATATTTTTCACAACATGACGTTAGACAATGGTTGGCTGTGGTTGACCATGGTTGATTTTCATATTGAGACAATCTTGGTATCAATGCGACATTGGACCATGGTTGTCACAATGTGAGGTTGCACCAGGAGACAATATTTGACATAATGTGACCATGGTTGACCAGGGTTGATTTTCATATAGATACAATATTTGTCACAATGTGATGTTCGAACATGGCTTATTTTCCTATTGAGACAATCATTGTCACAATGCGACATCGGTTGATTTTTAGATTGAGAAAATCTTTGTCACAATGTGATGTCAGACCATGGTTGACCATGGTTATAAACCCAATAGATTTATATTAAACCCAAATCTTAAAATTATAAAGCCTATGAATAATATTATACCCTACAAATATGAACCCTTAGATTAATAAACCCAAGGGATTGATATTATCAACCCAAGGGAACAACAAACCCAAGAGATTATAAATCTAAGGGAATAATATTACATCCAAGGGATAAATATTATAAACCAAAAGTATAAAAACCCTAATATAATTATTATAAACACTAAAATAAACATGGTTGACCAATGCTTTACCATCGTTGATTTTTGTATTGGGACAATCTTTGTCACAATGCGACATTGGACCATGGTAGACCATGATTTATTTTCATATTGAGACAATATTTGACACAATGTGACATTGGACCATAATTGAACATGGTGAACCATGATTGCAAACCCAAGGGATTATATTAAATCCTTGGATTAATATTATAAAACCAATGAATAACATTATACCCTAGCAATATGAACCATTATACTAATAACCCTAAGGGATTGATTTTATAAACTCAAGGGATCAATTCTAAAACCCTAAGGTATTATAGACCCACCGAATAATATTAAACCCAAGGGATTTATATTATACACCCAGAGTATATAAACTCTAAGATAAATATTAAAAATCCTAAAATAAACATGGTTGACCACAATTGATTTTCATATTGACATAATATTTGTCACAATGAGAAATTGGACTATGGTTGACCATTATTTATTTTCATATTTAGATAATCTTCGTGATAATGAAATGTTGGACTATGGTTGGCCGTAATTGGTTTTCATATAGAAACATCATTTGTCATAATGTGACGCTGGACAATTGTTCGTCATGGTTGACCATGGTTGATTTTCATATTGAGACAATCTTTGTCACAATGGGATGTTGGACCATGGTTGACCTTGGATGACCATGGTTGTCACAATTTGAAGTTGGTCCAAGCGAAAAGCTTTGTCACAATGTGACCATGGTTATTGACCATGGTTGATTTCCTTATTGAGACAATCTTTGTCACAATGTGACGTTGGAACCATGGAAAATTTTAGGGGCTAATATTCGTAGGTGGGCTAATTTTCCATGATTTTTCAAAAAATAAATTCACTAATTTCCATTTTTTATAAAAATGATTCGTCCAAAATTTATCTTATAAAATTATTTTATCTTAAAAATCTCCAACATTATATAGAGAGTATATATAAAATCATTATATATTTCAATACTTTTACAAATACATCAATAAACATTTTATAGTTTGGACTAGTGAGATTCACCAATGATTTTAAACTTCAAGATACTTTTCCAAGCATAAAATTTTCCCTGTTTTGACCACAGTTGATTTTCATATTAAGACAATCTTGTCATAATGAAACATTGGTTGTTTTCATATTGAGAAAATATTTGTCACAATGTGACGTTGGACCCTGATTTACCATGGTTGACGAGGGTTGATTTCCATAAAGAGACATTCTTTGTCACAATGCGATGTTTGAACATGGTTGACTAAGATAAATATTATAAACCCAAGGGAATAATAAATCCATGGGATCATAAACCCAAAGGTATAACATTAAACCCAAGGGATAAATATTATAAATCCTAAAATAAACATGGTTGACCATGGATAATCACGATTGATTTTCATATTGACGCAATCTTTGTCACAATGCGATGTTGGGCTATGGTTGACCATGATTGACTTTCATATTGAGACAAAATTTGTCACAATACAACGGTGGACAATGGTTGGCCATGGTTGACCATGGTTGATTTTCATATTGAGGCTATATTTGTCTCAATGTGACATTGGACCATGGTTGACATGGATGACAATAGTTTTCATAATGTGACATTGCGCTGAGAGACAATTTTTGTCACAACATGACCATGGTTGACTGGGATAGATTTCAATATAGACACAATACTTGTCACTATTATTGATTAGTTATTATTAATAACAATTAATTTTGAATTTGATTTATTATTTAATTATGTGTTAGATTGGCATTTCTCACATTACATCAATAAAGTCACACATGCATGTATATAATTCACATGGTTAGAAAAGTCACAACATTTATAAAAATTAAGTATAGACCATTACACACACACATATCTTGAATAATATTTCATAGAGCTATTACAAAAAGGGAACCATGTGAAAAATCAGGCCACAAAGCCTAAGTTTCCAAACCTATTAAGATAAACATAAATTTCAATAGTCCATGTACTAGGAGCTATCTTCAAGTGGCTAATCATCTCCTTTCCACCAATAACATAATATGACATGTACTATATGCCATAGGAGGCCCTTCAATTGGGAGGTCACCCCCATGGTGTGCCACTAAGGGAACAACATTGAAGGCCATAGGTAGAATATTGATGGTCAACCCCTCTACATTATGAGTCAACTCCCATAGTTCATCATGCTCCTCCTCAGGTGCTTCCTAGTCCACTTTTAGTGTTGATTTTACTGCCATAACTCGATGATGGTATGGTGAATAACCATGGGGTAAATTAGGTGAAATATCTATGTCAAATAGAACGTATATATGTTGGTGACAAACTTCCCATTGAAAAACAAAATTTCATATATGACTAAAAACCAAAATATTAAAAAAAAAATGAAAAAGCATGTTCTTACCAATATCACCCTAGTGTGCACCCAAGGGTGGGCCCAAGTCCACATCACCATGGAAATTGGTCTCATAATAAGCATAGTCGTTTATAACCACATGTCATTTCTCAAATTAGTCAAAGAGCACTTTGTAAAACCATTGTGCTACTACTCCTCCCTCTAGGTGTTTCATTGGCTCTATCCATTGAACCATACATGGATCATATGGCCTTAGATAAGGTATTATCACCCATGGCCACATTAATGTTACTCTCACAAAGAAGACGGAAACTGGAATTTTGTGATAATCAAATTTCTTATATCCTCTTGTTTGACATTTGTGCAACTTCTCCTTCATATTACTTGGTAGCCCTATACACCAATTAAATATTGCAAGCTCCAAACATCACACTACAATATCCACTTGAGTAATGGAGCATAATGAGGTCGAGTTCTTCCAACTACCCTAGTGATGGAAAATATAATAGTATGAAGAGTAAGTCACTTCTTTTATAGGAAACGTGTCAGTTACTAATGTGGCACATATTCCTTCACAGTTTCTTTGCCAATACCTTTTCCTCTTGCGAGGCGTTAAAGGGAACCATGCTTTGATAAAATGGTGAGAAAGAAAATATATTCTACCTCTACGGTGGGAGGTAGACCGTGCACCATAAACCATTGATTCATGGGATCCTACATTCCCACAAGTCTTTATAAGGCCCCACATCATTCTTCATGTTTTGTGTCCTAAGGAATTTTAGGAGGCTAGACTGATGTAGAGCTCGAATGGTGGGAGGGTGTTAGAAGGCTCTTCTTCCATCTTATTTGTGTTCTCACTCCCACTCAATCATATTGACCAATACTTTTTAAAACTTAATTAACACATTAATATCTCCCTGACCAATAAAAAGCCCCTAAAGAAAAGTCCACCCTTGCTCATACATATAACTTTTCAAGAACTCATCACCCTATTCGCCTTTTATTCCAATTTTTTATCACTAACATATAACTAACAATGAGGTAGTGAATAGTAATCTCTTCACGACTCTATTTAACATTACTACAATAATATGATCTTTATAAACATTTTTGGTTAAATAGGCATGTCAACCCAATATCTGATTGTTAACAGAGTCTCTATCTTTTAAATAATAAAGACCATTTTGTGAAATCCATGCCACCACAAAAAAATAATTAAAATAAAATACCAATGTCGTTGCAGAAAAATCCTTTCCCAATTAGATGGCCATTAAGGAAGTTCTACTGCCCACCACTGATGGGATTACCTCCTCATACGTGGAATTGGTAACTTGACGAGGAAGACAACATGAAAAGCCACTTTGGGTTTCGAACATTAGTATTGGGGGAGGTAAGGGGATTCGTAGATCAGTTTTGGGGGAGCGATTCTGAAAGAGAGGGCAACATAGCTATAGGTGAACATATTTTCTTTATACTGTCACTTCCCATTTTTGCTCTCGATATTTATTCGGTTTGGCAATCCTGTATGTAGAGGGAGATTGAAATCATGGATTGGTTAATTGTTGCGGATGACAAACCAAGGTGACTGCTCTGGCCAACAACGCACCATGTTTCCCTCTATCTGATAAACCATCTGCATAGAGAATCATAACTTCTTACTGGGATAGATAAACCACATGTGCTTCATAAAGCTGATGAATCATTGCGCTTGTCCTTGGCTGATAAAGTACCTACAAGTATGTTTTTGTCTGTCATTTCATTAATCTATTTTTCTCAGAATATTTTAGTGCTCATATCTCTGAAGTTACATAGCAGATTCTTGTGACTGCATATGATGGGGAGGTGAACATGTATCCTCTTCTCCAATTTCCAACAGTGATCAGTGAAACAGGATAAGTACTTGAACTGCAAACTATTTTAAGAACGCTAAATTTTCATGGAAGAATTTGTGGCATGGATTACACCGAATGGTTAAATTGCAATTTTGAATAAACAACAATTCTTGAGTTAAATTTCTAGTACTGTGTGCATATGATGCTTACAAGAGAATTTACTAGGCTGTTTCTAACTCGTCTGGGCCTGAATTGGGAAAAATAAATCTTTATTATTTTCTCGATTTATGCAATGTATGTGGATTCTGGTGCTTCAGGTCTAGCTGCCGTCTATTTAAACTGGTAATATACATTTATTTACATACTCAAACTGTGTCAAGTATGAATATAACATAAATCTTTGTGATTTATTTATTGATTTATGCGACGTTGGCAGAGCCTAAAGGTTTTGTCCCAACGCCACATTGTTTAAAAAATATGTAAAATAACATATGTTTCGCCGACCTAGTCTTATGAATAAATATACATGTATAAAATGTGAAGGTGCTATTACACATATATTGGAATTCAACCAGGCCTACACGGTGAGCATAATAAGTATGTTGACCAATGTGCAATAGGAATCTTGGTCTAGGCTGCAGGTTTTCCAAAAGTGTAATGTGAGAGAGATTAACTTGCATGGGCGTTGTCTAGTCCTTTTATCTCAAAGTTCATAATGAAATGGATGTAGTAACTCTAGCGAATCTACGCAGTTCATACGTATACAAATACCTTAGTTCCACATTGAAATATATTTATATTTCAATAGTTCTCATATACACGATGTCGCTAGTGTATATCTAACTAAAACGACTGTGAGAAATGTATATCTAATTGTATGTCTGCGTTGTTATATATATAATGGCATTCTATATAAATATATAATGGTTTTAAATATATAATTGATATATTTAATTACGGTAACTGATATATATCTATATATCTATATATATATATATATATATAGATATATATATATATATATATAGATATATATATATATATATGACATTACCGCCAATTCATTGGTCCATAGGTAAATCGACTCAACATGAGTATATACTTAAAGAATCACATGGATCCCAGTGTTAACATGCCTAAGATTAATGACATGGATTTTCCTCTCTTCATAGTGACACCTTTTATTCTGACGAGATGTTGGAAAGGTCTAATTGAACTAGATTGGTTGGTATATATATATATATATATCCTCACATTTTTATTATTACTATTTTTTGCAAGTCGGTATATTAATTATAGTTGATAAAATGGACTTAAAATGTTAAGTAACCTCTTCTATAACCTATTTAAATATGACGAGCATGGTAGGTACTATAAAAAAGTGGCATTAATGTCTATGTCTAGATTTAGCATTTGGATTGAATAAACCTTTTAAAAATAAAGGATCGAGAATTAAATTTTAAAATTTAAAGGTGTCATGGCAAATTCAGTTATGATTACTTTGAATAAATACTTTGTTAACCTGTTGATGTCTTACGTTAGGTTTGACTAAGAGGTATATGTTTGTAATAGTAGAAGGCAAACAACATATGTCGTAGTTAGAAAGTAAAAAATGAGGAGTAATATGGTGCAATATTTTTTGGTTATCATTTGTGCTAATCTAGATTCAATCTATACTACGCACCAACAAAACCCTTAATCACTGGCCTTATTGGCAACAACTTGCTAGGAGATCGCAGTCTTGCTTGAAGTTACTATAGGAAGATGCAAAACTAGGTTTCTGCAGCCCTGAAGGATGTGGAGATGTGGTATTATATTGTTTTTTTATTCTTAACATTCATAAATTACTTCGCCACATACTTAAATATATCATAGAAAGCCATAAATCATCACTGTGCGAAATAAAGTGCAACTGTAATAAACTTCTACACTATAATAGATAATAAGAAAATATACACATGAAGGCACCAAGTTACTGTGGTTCACCCCAATGTGGGGCTACTTCCAGTCAAGAACTATTGCTAATATAATCATTTTTTGTACAATAAACAGATCTTGACCTGCGCACTAAGATGCATATCGTTTGTGCACTCAGTTGCAGACTCAGGTCTTTTTGTACTCAACTGCAGAGCGTCACCCTCTTTTCCCAAACAATAGATCACAGAAGTTCAACCTTAATAAAAATATGGATCTCAACGATGATTCTTTTCTTATTATTGGACCCTATATATGCTATTACATCAAGGGTTACATCGTTACAATACCATGGTCCAAATACCATGGATTCCCTAAAACAAGTAGCTAAAACCCTTGATTGTTTACATTATCACATGCTTTTACAAAAATGAGGGGCTTTGACCCACTTCGATGCCCTTATAACACGTGGTATATTCCAACTGCTTCGTTGTGTGCTCCACTTCGCACTCTGTTGCGCGCTTTGCTCCACAAAATGTGAAATCTTTACTAAAAACTAGGCCAAGTTAGGTTGCACCCAACAAGCCTCTAACACTGACATGTGACTCGTCCTGATTCACTTAGCTGCTTTACCTCTGATCTTTGCTGCAATATTATTGTAAGTATTGTTGAAATGTTGCAAAATATCTGTGAATTTATTTCTTCATTACGCACCTCTTTCAACAGTGCTTCCGTCAGTGGCAGGAGAGGTGATGGAAATGTTGCGCTGTCTATTTCCATCTTCTCTGCATGCTTTGCTTCTTCCTTAAGGTCTCTAAGTTTCTCGGCTTCTTGTTGAGCTTTGACATTTTTCTTATCTTGTTTCTTCTTTGTTCTTTGTTCCTTGGTTGGTTTCTTCCATGGAGATCTCCATTGTTTTTGGGATGATGCTAGTGCGGTTACTAGTGTTGTGGGCATCTCAACTAATGTTGTGGGCATACAAGCTACTGCTTCAACTGTTGCCTCCATAACTCTGGCTAAGTCATTATTGTTTAATATACGAACAAATTCTTCTGTTGATAGGATGTTCATGCGAAAATTCTCTGCAATTTCTTCATAATAACAACACTCAAACTCTCAATTCAGAAAAGTGTTAAATCTTGGCAGGACACATATTTTTATAGTGATTTCGAGTTTCTAACCTCATCATTAGATCAGATTGTGTTCATTAACTGCATATTTATCCCTATACCTTACCAATCTATCCTCATAAATCACACTTTCCGTGTGTTTTAAAGTTAAATTTCCCTTTCAACAATCATATTTTTGTCTTTTCGGTGAACTTCGACACATCCATATCATAGTGAACAACCCTTCTTATGTCACATATCCTATACACTTCGACATAATCCATATTGTAGCGAAGTAACTTCCTATGTCGAAGCTCTCTGCAATGTATTTTACAGTCCAGTGCCTACTTTCAACTGCACTAAGAATTTTATCCTTTCTTCTTTAAAGTGAGCCTGTAGGGATAGGGTTGTCCTTGTACAGCTTCCACATGCTACCGTTTACTCTTCCTTGGATGAATTCTCCATTTAAATTTTCTTTTTGAACTGTGCCTCCATAACTAATATGATTGATAACATATGGGCCCACCCAATGCATCTTGAATTTTCCTGGAAATTTTACATACATACTGTCATATAGGAGAACAAGGTCTCCCACCTAGAACTTCTTCTGCTTAATATGTCTATCATGCCAAGCCTTTTCTCTTGCTTTCTATACCTGTTGATGGAATTCTGCTATAAATTGATCTTTGTCCAAAGCAATCAAATGTGACATTCTTTCCTCCATTATATCAGGGTCGTCCATATCTGTAAAAGTTGCAATCCTCAAGCTATGGATGATGTATTCCATGGGCATCACAACTTATTTCTCATAAAATAACCTGAATGGTGTCTAGCCTATCAACTTTTTGCATGTGGTCCTCTAAGCCCCCAAAAATGTTGGGATTCTAAGGTCCCAATCATCTATATTCACATTGCATATATTAATCAATGCATTTCCCAAAATCATACTGAATGCTTCTACTGATCCATTGGCCTGAGGGTGATAAGGGCTGCTCTTTTGATGATAAACTTGGAATTCACCAGTCAATGCTTCAATAGTTTTATTCAAGAAGTGGGAACCTTAGTCACTCATCAAAATATTTGGACATCTAAATCTAGACAATATATACTCAAAAATAAATTTCTTCACAGACTTTGCACTACAGTCCCTTACTGGTTGCGCTTTGGACCATCTTCTGAAGTAAGCAACTGCTGTAATTATGTACCTCACAGCAGTCCTCTTTACAGGTGGCTTGATGTGTCCAATAAGATCGATAGCCCACTTATCAAAGGCCTGCAATGTAACCTGTGGTACCAATGGCATCTCATCTCTTCTTTTTCTTTGACACATATCACATGCTCTGCAATACTTCTTTGCATCTTTATGTAATATAGGCCACCACAATCCTACTCTCAAAATATTCTATTCAGTATGTTTTCTTGCATAGTTTCCACTAGCTGCACCACCATGAGTTTCTGCTAGAATCGTCTGTCTTTAATGTTCAGGAACATATTTGTGCAATATTTCATCTGGTCCCATCTTATATAACTGTCCTACCATTAATGAAAAGTCATCTACCTTAACCACTAATTCTTTCTTTTGTTATGTAGTATACTCTGAAGGAGCCATCCCTGTGGTAAAAAAATGAATAATATCTACAAAATGGTGATCTGCAACTCTGATTGCAAATAACTGCACATCGGGGATATTATCCTCTATGTTGGTTGGTTCTTCCCCTGTTTCTAATCTTGATAGATGATCAGGTTCTGCATTCAGTCCTCCTAGTTTAAAAATGATTTCAAAGTCATATTCTTGGAGTAACAGTAACCATATGCAAATCTTTCCTCCTGAGACAAGCTTATTAACGAAATATTTCAGTTCAGAATGATCTGTAAACATTTTAAAGTGTGATCCCAGAAAATAGTGTCTAATTTTCTGCAAAGCACACACTGTGGCTAGTCCTTCCCTTTCTATATTGGTCTAATTATTCTATTCTTTAGATAACTTTCTACTTACAAAAACTATAAGATGATCAATTTCTCCTACACCAGGTTGTGCCAATACTACTCCCAAAGTTATACAAGAGACATCCACATGGACATGGAATTCCTTCTTCCAATTAGGGAACACTAATATAGGCACAACTACCATTTTTTCTTTCATTATGTCGAGGCTCTTATGAAATTCTTCATTCCATTGAAAAGTTACATCCTTCTTTAACAATTTCTCCTTAGGTGCAGTGATCTATGCATACCCCTTGATGAATTTCCTATAATACCCATTATGTCCCAATGTAGTATAAAGTTGTCTTACTATCTTAGGTGGAGGAAAATTCACAATGATAGAAATCTTAGCAGGGTCCACCATTAGTCCTTTCTTACAAAAAATATGTCCCAACAATATTCGAAGGGTACACAAAATAAGCACTTCTTTAAGGCTTTCAAATAGATTTGATATTGTCTACATGTGTCGAGCATGAGTCTTAAACTTCCAATATGTTTGCTTAAAAAACCAAATATTGTCTAATCATCAAAATATACCCCCAAAAATTTGTAGATATATTTCTTAAAAGCTTCAACCACCACCCCATAAAATATAGCAGGGGCATTCTTTAATCCAAAAGACATTACTGTGTATTGATATGAGCCCCATTTGGCAGCAAATATGGTCTTATGTCGATCTTCAAGTGCACTCTTAATCTGATGATACCCTGAAAATCCATCTGTAAATGAGTAAGTTTCTTGACCTCCTACATTATCTAGCACTTCATCTATGAAAATGGATCATGTCAACATGCATCATTCAAGTTTCTCAAATCAACACAGATCCTGATTTCACCTTGAGTTTTCTTATCTTGCATCACAATAGGACTCACCTATCCTAATTCTTCTATCTGTTTAATAATTCCTGCTCCTATCATCTTATCCAACTCTTCTTTCACTTTCTCCTTATATTTCAAATTCAGCTTATAGGGTATTTGTTTGACTGGCTTCACATCAGGCTTAAAGGGAATATTCATAACTTATAGATCTCTTATTATATCCTTCATCTCTGAAAACTTGCTGGGAAACAGTTCCTAGTACTCATGAAGTAGCTCTGTAACTTTACTGTCTATCTCTTCATCCCAATAGTCTCCTATTGTTGCAAACTTAGGTTCCTTCTCTGATCCTATGTTTACCTTCTTAGTCTTCAGTGGCTTCATTATATTTGATATCTCTAGCTCAGGTCCATTTACTTCACGGTATCCTTCTGATTCTTCTATGTCGATGTTGTGAGGATCTTCTTCCTATTTTATAGTAATGTTATAACATCCTAGTACATTTTCTATTTGTGTAGCCCAATCAGGTTGCTTCCCTATCAATGGGGTTGCATTCTCAAAGATCCTCTTCTTAACTATCTGAAGGGCCAAATCTATGTATGGGTAATCATTTTTAGGTCCCTATACTACTAGTATAACCCCTTACTGTTATTAGTACAACCCCTTTATTATATTGTTGTGCCCATGTAGTCCCCATATTGTTACTATTGTGCCCCATAGAAGCACACTATTGTTCCCTTACATTATTATTATTATGTCGGCTTTGATTATATTATGACCCCTTAGACTCCTATATATAGAAAGGAGGTCTTGTCATTTGTATCATCCAAGAATTATTCATTTGTGTAATGTAAAGGAGTTTGCCCCCTCGACGAGGCTTATTTCTAAAGTGTTCATCTATCTTTTATATCTTTTTGGGAGCTGCTTTTGATAACATTCGGTATAAGAGCTTTGGATTCTAGGGTTTTGCTACTCCAAATAGGTCATCGAGTAATTTTCGATATAACTTTTTCTCTACGAATTTTTAGAAGCTAAAAAAAAGCCCATTTGTGAAGAAATCGTTCTGAACCTTGGGTCTGAATTGCGGATTTTTTCTTGCTATATTTTCAGAGATATGATGTGAGGAAGTTAGAGTTTTTGAAAGCTCCAAAATTCCATCTCAAACAGGTCATCGTGGAATTTTCGCTATAACATTTTCATTATGAAGTTTCAGAAGAAAAAAACAAAACCTATTTGAGAAAAAATCATTCTGAACCTTGGATCCGAATTATAGATCTTGTCTTGCTATATTTTCGGAGATATGATCTGAGAAATTTAGGGTTTCTGCATGCTCCCGAATTACATCCCAAGTAGGTGAACTTGGGAACATTGTCATAACTTTTTCTCTAAGCATTAGATTGAAATTTCGTAAGAAGTTACAAAAAGAGGATGGACAATAGTTTTCTGTATATTGGTTTTTAGGTCCTAAGGTTGAAACAGTGACACGTGGTACTTCACACAAGTTCGCTCTACTGAACTAGTCTATAATCAGGTCATCGAGGGATATTTAACATAACTCTTCCTTGCAAAATCCAATCTTGATCAGACTTGTAGGATTAGAAAGAGGACTCAGAGGGCTACTACAGGACATAATTTCAATACTTGGAGATCTGAAATTATTCGTTTCAAGATCGAGCTCCTAAAATCAAGAAAAAGGTGATATGAGGAAGTTTGATGGAAAGGATCTGGTAAATTGGATACTATAGATAGAGTAATATTTTGATCTACATGAGGTGAAAATATTACAAAAGGTATTTATTTCATCTTCATATTTAGAACTGGATCAATATTTATGGTATTAAGGGATTTGTTCTCGTAAAACACTTGTTACATGGTCAATTTTCACAGAGGAAATGATAGCACATTATGAGGATACAAAGAGAAACACCCTTTTTAACCAATTGATAAATCTCAAACAAAAGAGTTCAATGGTAGAGCACATTGAGGACTTTAAAAAATTGAATATAAGGGAAAATGATATTCCAAAGAAGCAGAAGATTGATGTCTCCATAGGGACTTTAAAGGATAACATTCAACATGAGGTTCATCTTTGGGAACCTAATTCATTGGAGAAGGCATTCAGGTTGGAAAGAAAAGTGGAAAGTAAAATTATGGCAACAAGGAATCCTACCACTCATAACTATAAATATGGAAGTGTTTTTTCCCCTAGCCTTCTAAAACCTACAAGGTTGACACCACAACAATTGGAAGAATAAAAAGCAAAAGAGCTTTGTTACAATTGTGATAACAAATACATTAAAGGTCATAAGTGTGTTGAGAAGAAATTATTTTAGATTGATTGTGAAGAGGAGGAAGAAAAGGATCAAGAAAAGTCAAAAGAAGAGGATATATACCAGGAACCAACCCTAGAGAAAGAAGAAATGAATCTGACCATATCTTGTAAAGCATTGGCAGGAATGACCACTCCTCAAACTCTCAAGATAGAAGGACATATCAAGAAGAAAAATGTTCAAGAAGTGAAAGATCACATCGAAAAAGAAGAAATGAATCTGAAAATATCTTGTAATGCATTGGCTGGAATTACCACTCAAACTATCAAGATAGAAGGACATATCAAAAGGAAAAATGTTCAAGAAGTGAAACATCACATTGAGCATCAAGAAATGAATCCGACCATATATTATAATGCATTGGAAGAAATTACCACTCCTCAAACTCTCAAGGAAGGACATATCAAGAAGAAAAAGGTTCAAGGAGTGAAAGATCACATCGAGCATCAACAACAAGTTCTCCAAATTTTAAAGGATAACACCACTTTGGTGCAGAATTGAATGAAAAAATAGGTAGATCAACATCACAGCGAAAGAAGTTTTGATGTAGGCGATTGGGCATTTTTACGGCTACATCTCAAGAAAGCTATTTATGAGAAGGAAATGTTGGTAATACTACATGCACGTAAGAAATGGCGACCTTACTTAATGGGAAGAAACTTCAAGGTAAAATTGGATCATGATAGTCTTAAATACTTTTTAGAACAAAGATTATCTTTAGAAGAACATAAAAATGGGTCACAAATATGTTGGGTTATGACTTCGAAATCATCTACAAAAAAGGAAAGCAAAATGTTGTTACAGATGCACTCTCAAGAAATGATGAGGACGTGGAAGCATTTTTTTGTGCTATTTCTATTATCCTACCAAATTGGATAAATGAAGCAAGGGATGAATGTAAGAAGGATGAAGAAGTGTGGCCACTCATTCAAAAGTTGCAGAAGATCCCAGTTCAAACAATACTGTCAGAACTTGACGAGAAATGAAAAATCATATTGGAACCTGGAGCAATCACAGAAACAAGAACCCAACAGCTATGAAATTGATAAATTTCAAAGTATATCGTCAAGTGGAAGAACTTACCCACTGATGATTCCACATGGGAGGACAATAATTTTATACAGAAGCATCAAGAACTACTCAAGCATTGAGGAAAAGACTTTTTGAAGGAGAGGGGCATGTTAGGTCCCTATACTACTAGTGTAACCCCTTATTGTTATTAGTACAACCCCCTTATTATATTGTTGTGCCCATGCAGTCCCCATTGTTATTATTATGCACCATAGAAGCCCACTATTATTATTATTATGCCCTTACATTATTATTGTTATGTCGAGTCTAATTATATTATGACTCCTTAGACTACTATATATTGAAAGGAGGGCTTGTCATTTGTATCATCCAAGAATTGTTCATTTGTGTAATGTAAAGGAGGTTCCCCTTTGAAGAGGCTTATTTCTAAGATGTTCATTTCTATTTTATATCTTTTTGTGAGCTATTTTCATAAAAATCATCCTCAAAGTTGACTGTTAATATGAAGCCATCAACCATCCCTTCCCAATTTATTGTACCATGTTGAAGCTTTGTTTCTAGGTACCAGTTCTTAGGGATTGTGTCTAATGTAGGAATGAATCCATGTACCCATTCTTTCTATGGAATATCCTTCCATGTTGTAGCGCATAGCTAGATATGCTTCCTAGGATTAGTTTCACCATCATATTTTATCTCTATTTTTTTATCTATCTATCCAAACCTTATCCACTTCAATTTTTGACATTCCTTCCAGCCTTCTATATTCTTGTTGTGTGCACCCTGCCATCTAGCAAGGGTGGATTTTAGGGCTATATCCAAGGCTAACAACCTTTGATTCTCTAGAACTTGGTGTTCATAATGATCAAGAAAGGTATTTACATCAATCAAACCATCATAAGAAGGAAAAAGGATAAATAAAACAATTTCACAAATATCGAAATCTTGACTAGGACATTAAAATAACTTACGAATTAAGTTTCAGAAGAAAAGAGGAGGTCAAGAGAGACTTCTACCAATATCAAACCCCCCCAAGTCTTTTCCATTCATAAGGAATAATAACGAAAACAACAATTAACTAGCTAAGTATACACATAGATCGAATCTTGTGTTGAATATTAAAAGTATGGTTATGGATAACTATTGTTCTTTTCACCAAGAATATCATTCAAATAAGGCATTCCCATAGTTAATCCACAACATGAATTCTCTATCCACACACACTGTTGATACCTTACTAGTAGATGACAAGTTCAAGCAAACGAAGGAAACATAAAAACCTACTACCTCTAAAGAAAGTACGAGTATTGGAAATGCAATGAATTTTTTATTGTATCATCACTGCTGAAAAGAAAAGTGTTGAAGGACCACCTCAAAGAGCCCCCCCCTCACAAATAGAATGGTTGATATAAATTAAGGTGCAAAGGGTCCATTTCTGAACAGAAGGTGACTAGACATAAATTGAAGGAACAATTATTAAGAAGAACCTCACCACAAATCAATCCTATTCAGAACACACAAAGTAATTTTGGAAACGCTGCTATTTCCAAGAATACTTCCTCTAGCAAAAAAAGTAAGTCCATCACTCTAGAAGTGTCAAACAAAGCTACTCCTCCAGAGACTCCAACACTTCCTTCTAAAAACGAAACATTTGACTATAATATAGTTTAATATTTGAAGAGAGCTTGCACTAATATGTCCATCTTTGAGCTCACTAAGATAGCAGGCCAATGTGACCTGCTTGTCCAAGCCTTTTCACAACCTTCGCCAGGTGACAAAGCTTCTACCTCTAAACAGGTGTCTAATAAGTCTTTTGGTTCCTTTGAATCTATGGTTAATGTTGTAACATTAGATGCTTACACCCTTTGCCCTTTGTTTTTATTAACCTTTGAAATTTTTAATTTTGATGTCCATAATTGTTTATCGATTCGGGTGCATTTGTGAATGTAATGCCATTGTTTGTTGCTAAGAAAATTAACACTAAATGGGATAAAACCAATGCAAAAAATATTTAGTTGGACAGATCTCTTGTCTAAGCTATTGGTGAACTTAAGAATGTTATTATTTGATTATCATTTGATGATCCAGTTCACCCATGTATAAATATTGTAATTGTGGACATCCCTAAATCCTATGGAGTACTCCTGAGTAGAGACTAGTCTAGTAAATTACGTGGCTATTTTTCTATAGACTGGTCACATTTCTAGCTTCCATACAAGGCTAGCAACAACCAAATTTGAGTGGAAAGTGAATCATATATGAAATATATCGTGACAACACTTGAGGGCCATAATGAGCCTTTTGCCTTTGTTGATTTAATATTTGAAAATTGTTTCTTGGAAACTGATCATGGGTGTTATCAAGCAGAACCATCGCTCGTCCCACTAGATACATAGTTGGAGTTGCTTCATTGTTTTCCAACTGGTTCAAATGAATCTTGTAATATATATGTAAATAATAATCGTAATAATAATATAGGAAGCAATTTAGTAGCTAATAATATTTTGAATTTATACTTTGATGGTTCAAAGACATGAGATGGCTCTAGAGTCGGTTGTGTACTTATAGATCCATGTAATAAGAAGTATATCCTTTCATGTTGTTTTGAGTTAGAGTGCATAAATATCACTGTCAAATATGAAGCACTTGCACATGGACTAAAGAAAGCCATTGATCTAAAGGTAGAGTTCCTCAAGGTAATCGGTGACTCAGAAGTGGTTACTTGATACATATGGGAACTATCCAATATGTTTCATTAAATCTTAAGAACTACCAGTAGGAGGTATGGTGATTGATTAATTATTTCAAAACTTTTAATATTGTTTACATTCTTAGGACTAGAAAAATTGCAGCAGATGCATTAGGAAACACAAACACTAGAATTTCACCATTGAGAAATGGTTTTTCTATTGATATTATATATAATCATTTTATTCCTCACAACACCACTATTTTTCATGTTTTCAATGATGATCAATAGATACTACATTTTATGGCTAATGAAAATGTATTCAACGATGCTTCCATAAAAGCGGATGAGCATGATAAGGCTTTGTAGGTGGAATCTAATCCAATGAGAGGAAATATTATACCTAAAGGTTTGGTGTCCGTGGAAAATTTATATGACCTAGAAAATGTTTTTAGAGGACCAATCATATTAAGACTCAGAGCTCGAAGTTATCATCGGAACAAGTCAATTTGGGAAATCAATAAGATCTAAAGTATGTAAACCTTAGTACATGTTTTTCTCCATAAGAACGACAATCATTCATCTTCTTATTTAAATAGTATTGTGATGCATTTGCATGGACATACAAAAACTTAAATACATATGATACTTGTATTATCTAGCATGTCATTCCCATCAAATAAGGGGTAAAACCTTTTCAATAAGAAACTAAGGAAATTTCATCCATTGTTGGAGACTTTAATCCAAAAGGAATTCAGAAAGTTGTTGGTTTCTCAGATTATTTTTAAAGTCGAAAATTCCACTTGGGTTTCCAATTTGGTCCCTGTCAAGAAAAAAAGGTTTGGTTAGATAAAGTTATGTGTAGACTTCCACAACCTCAACCAGGCATCTGATAAAGATAATTACCCAGTTCCATTCATGGAGTAGATCCTTCAAATATCTGGGCCTGAGATGTTCTTGCTACTAGATGGTTTTTGTGGCTACAATCAAGTGCCAGTGGTGGAACTAGATCATTTAAAAACCACCTTTAGGACCAAATGGGAAACATTCGCTTTTAAGAAAATGTCATTCATGCTTATTAATGTCGATGCTACATTTCAAAGAGCGATGGATGGCACTGGGTAATTATCTTTATCATCATCCAAATAAAAAACTACGCTTTGACCCAAGAGTCCCATCGTAAACCTTTCCTTCTTGTTCAAAGCAAGATTGTACTTTACTCAAACTTGAGGAAGAAAGGCTCAAAACAGAAGAGATATTTGTTGTACCTCTAATGTGTAAGTAAACATGCTACCCAACCTAAAACTCCTCAAATACCTTGTGATGATATGCATAACTCTTCTGCCTATCATGTGCTACCATTAGATTCCTCTTGATAACCTGAATTTCGTGTTCCATCTCTTCCAACATGTTTGTTTGAATCAATACCCTATTCACTAGATCACTCTAGCTGAATGAATTTTTACAAATCCACCCATAAAGTGACTCAAACAGACTCATCCTCAAGGACTACCGATACCCATTATTGTATGCAAACTCTATCAGTGTGAGATACTCCTCCCGCCTCCTTTTCTATTGCATAAGACACATTTTCAGCATATCCTCCAGAATCTTGTTAACCCTCTTTGTTTGTCTATTTATTTGTGGATGATAGGCTATACTAAAATCCAACTCTATATAAAACCCTACAAACAAGTCCTTCCAAAACTTGGAAGTGAACTTGGCATCTTTGTTGGATACAATCTTCTTTGGAAAACCATGCAATATCACTATCTCCCTAATGAATACCTTAATTACCTCACTAGATAAAATGGTAAACTTTAATAGAATGAAGTGAGATACCTAGTTCAGCCTGTCACCATAGCCATGATGGAATCATGTTGTCTAGATATCCTAAAAAAACATTTGATGAAATCTATGGAAATGACCTCCCATTTCCATTCGAAAATCATAATGCAATGCAATAGACCACCTGGGTTCTTGAAATTTTCTTTTACTTGTTGACAATCCAAACACCTTGCGATGAACTAAACTACCTCTTTCTTCAGATTAAACCAATAGTAGAAATTCTTCATAGCTATTAGAGTCTTTTGATACCCCAAGTGACATGAATATGTTTTAACATAAAATTGCCTCAAGATAAGCTTCTTGAGCTCATTGTTGTCTAGCACAAAGATCTTGTCCTTAAATCTCACCAACCCATCTGCTGTGAGATGATAATCCACATCATGTTCACTTGTACCCTGCTACTTTAACCTGTGCTTAGGCTACTAGTACCTATCATCCTGCTATCCTGCCTATAATATGTGATCCTATAAATATGTCCCATATGAACTCATAGTTTCTATGTGATTTACCTGCACTCTTCTGCTAAGAGCATCTACAACAAAGTTCTCGTCTCCAATGATGTACATGATCTCGAAGTCAAACTCACTGAGCATGGCCAACCATCTAGCTCATTTGACATTCAAATTAGGTTGGTCAAACAAATAACTCAACCCTTTGTGATCACTCATGAAAACAAATCTCTTCCCAAGAAGATAGTGCCTCCACATATTCAATGCATGAATGGTCGCTTCCAACTAAAGATCTTGAGTCATATAATTTGCTCATTCTCATGCAGTTTCCTTGAGTTGTAGGATACCACGTATCCCTCCTACATTAGGACTCCACCAAGTCCTCTATTGGAAGCATTTGTATACACCATAAACTATTTATTTGGATTTGCAATCTTTAGCACTATAACATTTGTAAGAAACTACTTCAACTGCTCAAAATTGGCTACACATTCTTTTGTCCATTCAAACTTCTTTCCTTTCCTCTGAATATATGTAATAGGATAGGCAATCTATGAGAAGTTCCTGATGAACCTCCTATAGTAACTTGCTAACCCCATGAATTATCTGACTCCATCCACATTCCTAGGTGTTGCCCATTCCATGATAGCTCTAATATTTTTTGGGTCCACTGGTATGCCTTACTTGGAAACAACATATCCAAAGTAGTGAACTTATGTCTGAAAGAAGCTACACTTAATAAGATTGGAATACAACTGATGCTCTCTCCAGAGTCTTAATATTGTGACTAGGTATTCTAATTTTTCTTCCACGTTCTTAGAATATATCAATATGTCTTCAATGAATATTATCACACACGTGTCTAGATAATGATGCAACACACTATTCATCAATCACATGAAAGTATTTGGAGTGTTAACCAAACCACAACAAACCCATAATTCCCATACCTATTCTGGAAATAAATCCTATAAATTTCATCTTCTTTAATGTGCACCTAATGATACCTTGATTTGAAATCAATCTTCGAGAACACTAATGTTCCCTTCAAATGATCAAATAAGTCATCAATCCTCAGTAACATATACATTTTCTTGATCATCACCTTTTTCAACTTCCTGTAATCAATGCACAAACTGAGAGTACCATCCTTCTTCTTCACAAAAAACATTGGTGCACTCCAAGGCGATACACTTGGCCTTATGTATCCTTTTTCAAGCATTTCCTTCAACTACAACTTCAATTCCACCAACTCTGGAGTGATCCTATTGTAAGGTTCCTTAGATGTTGGTGTTTCTCCTGGTACCAACTAAATTGGAAAGTCCACTTCCTTGTGAGGAGGAAAATCTTAAATCTCTACTGGGAATGCATCCTAAAAATGATGCAAAATGAGATACCTCTCTAATACTTCTGCATCCTCAACATCCTTACCTTTGTCACTAGAAACATGCACTACAAACAATACACACCCTTTTCCGAACTACTCTTTGCCTGCATAGTTGTAACCATTATCACTGATTTAGGCTTCTTCTTTTCCTGCAATATTCTCCTCCCCATCATAATCCAAGCACTCAATAGGATTATTTTTTCCCTACAAAATTCTGTTCTCCCCGTCATAATCCAAGCACTCAATAGGCTTCTTTAACAATCTACCTTAGTCTTGTGAAGTTACAACCAATCCATACCCAAAATAATATTGTATGATACCAATGGAAGCACATTTATATGTGTTGATGTAGGCATACCATTTAGCTCGAATGCACAAACTCTTACCCAATGATGAACTCTTTTCTTAGTACATATAACCATGTGCTCCAATCAAGAATTTGCATGCACTTGTTTAGTCAAACCACACTTATCCACCAGGTCAGGAATAACATAACTATAATTAGATATAAGGTCAATCAAAATGGAAGCAAATCGATCACAAAGCTTACATTCCATTTCGATAATAGATCCCTGGTGATCTTCTTTCTTTTAATTAAATGTCACTTAGATATGAGGAATGGTCTGACCAACATCCACAACTATTTGTGCCTCTTGATCACTATAAATTTGAGTTCTTCCACCCTGATACAATGTAAAATCCTTCTTGTGATGATCTTTGACTCCAACACTACAAAAACTCTCTACCACTACCCTTATTTTGCTACTCTCTAGGTTGTGACCCATGTCTACTGCATTAAACTTCTTGTAAGGAGCAAAATTTTCCTTCTCAAGTGAACCCTGAGGTCTTCCCCTCTTCAATGGTCATTTTCCTTTAGTATTATTATTCCCTTTCCAACCTTGTTTAAACTCAGCCTTATGCTTTGATTGCTCATAACAATGTTTCATTTTTTGAATGACTTCCTCTAATGACTGAGGCTCATCATACTCAATCTGATCCTTGAATGCTACTGGTATTCCACTCATGAACCTTTGAACTTTTGTCTTTTCATCTTTCTGGTAAGGTTATATCTCAACAACTCCAGGAACTTAGTCATGTAATCCTCATCTGTCATAGATCCCATCTTCAGTTCATATAACTCCCTGGCCTTAACATCATGGTATCTCTCTGATAGATAATTATTTCATAAGAGTCTTTTACACTCATTCCAAATCAACTCATATGTCCTAGTTTCTATGATACACATCATATCTTCCCACCAAATATCTGCTTTTCCTTTTGAGGTTGAAAATAACTATCATGACCTTCACGTTCCCTCTGTAACCATGCATCTCAAAGAAATTCTTCATTCCAAGAAACCATGCCTCTACATCTTTTGACTTCTTCAACTGTCCACTGAATGTAAGTTGCTTTGATTTCTTTAACTCATCTGGAAAGTATCCCTACCCACTCTTGTAAGGATGATAACGATGATGACCACAATAGATGTCTGAACTACAACTAGAGTAGAACCCATAACCACTGCCTCTCTTGTTAGGTGTATCCAAGAAACTACCATATATGATTATTTCATCTCTATCCAACCTATGCACACTATGAGACCTACTACCATATGAACCCCATTAGTCATTTCCTCATATCCATAAATGATCTATGTCTGTCCTCGTCTCTACAAATCTGAAAAGCTATGAAGGATCACTACATTGACTTTTCTTTTTTTCCTATGTCCTAGAATGCCTTTTTTGTGAATGAATGATTCTGTCATTATCGACCTTGAAACTTTTGATCTTTACCTTTATACTTCTCAAGGTATTTTCTATGTGAATGGAGTACTCATCTCTTGGCTACTCACCTGATCTATAAGGAGAGTCTCATGAATTGTATTCCACCATTATACTACTAATCATATGATCCACTTCTTCCTACAAACATACCATGTCAGATAACCAAATATAAACATAATCACCATGAGTCAGTGAAGTCAGCAGAGGTTATATCATCTGCAAAATTAGTCCATATTAGCACAATACATGTATATACATAATCAAAAACATGCATGATAACACTAACTGCATATAATGACCTCATGCATCACACCCATAACCATGAAAATCCATGCATAATGGCATGCATCTAGTCCATCTAGTCTAAGAATTTGAACCACGTTCTGAAACTAATATATAACACCCCACCCCACATTTACCCTCTTTTACAATCCCTCCAGGTAAATGTGAAATGGAGTGCCACTATGACATGACCTGACCTCCTAGCTCCATTTAAGGAAATGGGGCCTATAACTGAGACTTACTAATCACAAAATGACATCCTACAGGGACTATAGATCACTAGGAGCTGAAGAAACACCCCAGGTGGTCAATCCTTGATTGTTAAATTTGTTTCAGTGACCTAGAATTCCAGTCGCACCCTTGACACTACCTGAATGTAGTTGAAGGCCTCCAACCACACTCACAAGCCTTGCTCCATGCGGTTGTGACCTAAATTTCTCAGTTCAGTGCCTCCAGTCCCACGATCTGAGCCACAATTCCGTGTGAGCCTCCATACCATTTACTAGAACATCCTTAGCCTTTCTAGAATTATAAATGATTATGATAATGTTATTTATACAAAACTTGAACAAGAACTTGACCTAAGTAGGCCTAACCATGAAAATCATTTCATCAAACATATGATGAAGATATAAAATACAGGTCATGAATGCATTTGATAATAGGAGTCTGAAACGTATCTAAGAATTGCCAAGAAGGTCTAATTCCCTCTCATAATAACCATAATAACACTTTTTAGCCCATGAATTCATTAACCATCAAATATTTATTAAATCCTGATAAAATCATAATTAGAGTACATTTCAAACCATGCTTATAACCAACATATAACAAGATTGATAACCATGATAGAATCACCATAAAATCATCATGATAACAATTACAAGTGATCATATATTATAATAATAAAATATGTCTTATTAACTTATGAAAATACCAACAAAAGTGAACGAATTCCATGTACCACCTGACCATAGATTGGATAGAAACAAATATTTATTTCAGCCAATCACTCCCATGCCATATTAAATCAAAAATGTGGGATATCAAGACATAAACAACTAGGGCTTCCTCTAGATTGAACCACCTCCACCCTTAGGCTACCACAATCTTGCCAAAACTGATCAAGAGATCACAAAGCCCAAAAAAACCTTGGATGCCTCAAAGTTTCTTCATCAATACCTTGAGGAATTTTCCTATATTCACCTACCTATTTAGGGCTTCCCAGATATTTAACCACCTCCACCCACAACCCTTAGGAATTTCCTTGAGAGCACCTAGTCTAGTTCCCAAACCTTTCAGAAATGAAAAGCCTAACCAGAAAAGAATCCCATCACATCATGGTGCTCTAGGAAATGGTAAGGCAAGGATGAAACCACTGTCAAACCCAGCAAAACCCATGCTAATGATATCAAGTGAACCAAATAAACAAATTCATGTACCATGAGTTCACAAATAAGCTTGGAAATCACACATGCAATCTATTAGCTACCAAATCCTCTAGTTTGAAGCTTCTTGATCCAACCTTCCTTGCTTATCCTTTGTGTTCCTTGACCTTCCTTAGTTTTCCTTTGATTTCTTTCATGCTTTCTCCTCTTGGTGCTCTTCTCTCTCTGAAACTAATTCCAAATACGAACTAGCAAGAAAATGTGAACTGATCCTTATAATTCTTTTTATTATTTATGCCTATAATTTCTCATTAGAGTAAATTTCAACCTAAAAGTGGCCTGCTGAGGAAAAAAATAAAATAATAGGAAAATAATAAAATAAGAGTTATGAATTTTGGAGAGAAAAGAAGAAAACTACTTTTTTTAATTGTATTTTTTGGCTTATCTCCTTATAGGTTTACTCAAATGTCAAGTGTAGACACTCATTGGATGCAAAATTAAACTTTGCTTCCAACAAGTAGCCATAATGTATACTTTTGAGAAGACCCATAAGTTTCTTTATATATAGTTCCCAAATATAACAAATTTCCTTGAATTGTTGAAGATTTGGTCCACAAATGAGCACCAAATGTAGAAATGATCTATGCGAAATGCATGTTCTTTTTTTATATATTTTATTGTTCTACTTGACACATTTCTCATTGGCTTGTCAAATAGCATACTCAACAGAACCATATGAATGATTCCTCTAACCACATTTATTATTTGACCACACATTCAGTGGTTCTACTAGTCGACCACTTGACCAACTATCCACTAGTTGTTTACTCAACTAACCCAATGACCACATAGTTGACTAGTCCACTAGTCAACTACTCAACTATTAGTTGGATGTTAGTTGATGCATTGACTTATAATATCGAAACCTCCAAAGGTGTTATTAACCAACACAGCCTTAGTTTCTAATAAACCCCCATTATCACAATGTTCTAGATGTTCAAGAAGTGAAATTATGTCTATAGGACACACCCCCCAATAATTACATCTTCATAAATCCCAAGAATATAATGTATCTTAACAAACATGGCCTTGGCCAATGAATTGATAAATATAACAAAAAGCTAATCATTAGTTATACACTATACAAGAGAAATATTATCTTGTACTAGCTACCATAAGTAGTGAGCATCGATTTCCACATGCTTCATCTTACTATGTAAAATAGGATTGTTAGCTACCTAAATTGTACTATGGATGTCACAATAGATAGTAGCCACGGATTCAATAGGAAACAAAATCTCTCCTAAGAGTTGATAACCCAAAATTACCCGTATCCCTGCATTAATAACGCCATGATATTCTACTTCCATAGTCAATAGAGAGACGACATGTTGTTTCTTGCACAAGAAAATCAAACTTCTAGCATTTAAGTGAAAGGCATAACTAGAAGTGCATTTTCTGTCATGATTGTCTTCCTCCTATTCAAAATCATGAATATAAACTTTAGTAATATTTTACACCATAATGAAAGGTACCTTTAATGTAATGAGAAAATACACTTTGCAAATTTCTAGTGGATTTCTCTTGCATCCTACATAAACCAAGAAAGGAAACTACCAACAAATGAAATATTAGGTGTGCGATGAGTTAAATAAAAAAGGATACAAACCAACTCTAAATAAAGGGAAGTATCAAATTTTTAAGACTATATTGCCACTGTGACAATGAACCTCCAATTATTTTTTCCTAATCTAATTTTGGATCCTACACAAACCGTCATTTGAAGACATCTTTCGTCAACATGTTACTTTCTCATATTTCCTAGGTGTTGACTATCCTTGAAATATTCCTAAGTGTCAGTTTTCCCCCTAATTCAATGTTTTCTAATTGTCATATATTACATTTAGAAGTGTTGTGTCATCATTGTAAAGATAGGAAAAGCACTAGCTTTTCTTGAATTAGTGACTAGCGTTTCACTTGACATGCATGACACACAAAAGAAAGAAAGAACAACTTTTCACTAAGAAAAAAGTGCACCTTCGTAATTTAGAGGTCACAAAATTCATTGTTGGTTAAAACTACTCCCACTCCAAGAAAAACCACACTCTTAACTCATAGTTGAATGCACTCTTAACTCTTTGTATGGAGCACACTCCTTCAGGTTAGTGACTATCCCCAAGTGATATCAAGGAGAGCACACTCCTTCAGGTTAGTGACTATGCCCAAGTGATATCAAGGAGAGCACACTCCTAGATGTTTATGATTACACCCTGTTGTCCTTCTTGCATGTGATTTCCCTTGATGTATGGTGAGAAAGCTCCTAGAAAATAGGAGGGCACTCCACTTTAACTAACTAACTAACTCATCGATCGACATGTGGCAAGCCTGCATGCACTTGATTTACATGTAGAATTATTTTATAAACAACGCAATCTATCATTCATTCTCACAATCATTCCTCACTCTAGGCTGAGTGTAGTTCTTCGTATCAATGAGCTTTCTCTTTGATCTTGATCACAAGTAAGTTTTGCATGTTTTCTTTCTTCATTGACTTTGTTAGATCTTGGGGTGTGTTTGTTTTTCTTACTATTGTTTTAGTTTATTTTCACTTATTTAATGTGTTTTCATCCATAATTCCTATGTCAAGTGTCATATTTATGTCACAAGTGGCATTTCTTGTGAATATTCACATTCCATGACCTTTCATATTTTGGTCATAATTGTGACGGAGCCTATAAACACTTGCAAACCCTTCCCCTCATTTTTATTGTGTCTCAAGCTTGTTACTAGGCCTTACTTAGTCATTTTCAGCCCATTATAGTGCAAAGTTCACTTTTGGAAGACATGGTATCTTTGTCTCTAAAAATTGTGCCCAAAAGACTATGTTTTCCTTCAGATCGCACTCTGAAGAAATAAGCACCTCTTGCTCTTGAAAACTACATCCTAGTAAGAAGAGGCTTCTCCCTTAAGTACATAGTGCATAAAAAAGAAACATCATGACCTCTTGTTCACTTTTTGTGCACCCTGTGCCCTCTTTAGCTCTCCTTGAGTGCACAACACAATGTTAAAGCTCAATATCCATTCCTTGTTCCTTGTGACTGCACCCTTCACTCTTCTAAGCCTTTTCTCTCTCTCTCTCTCCTTGAGTGTATAACACACCCTCAAGCCCCAAGTAGAACTCCATTGAACATTATTATCCTGAAATACACCCCCCATTGTCATTATGCAATTTTCACTCCTATTTAGTAGTTAAGACCCTGTCTCACTTGTGATAGGCTTATGCTCTCAGATAAACCTAATTTTCCCTTCATCATTGTCTTTATATGGTTTTGCAGGTATTAGATAGGGAATTTCTTGAAATTGATTCTTGTTCACTATGAGTACATCTCCACATGCAAGTGTTCTAGGTACAAGCTATATTACCCTCTCATAATTTTTTGGAACAATGCTTCCCACCATCTGTCGCGTTGTGTTAAAGGAAACCTCAAAAGAAAGAACTAAGGAGGAAGTGGAGATTTCCAAGCCCAAAGTTCTTATTATTTTAGATGCATGGTGCTTCATAAACAAATCATTTGAGTTCCCATGGAAATACATGAATGATACTTTCATGCAAGATAAATTCCCGAAGAATCTATAGGATAGGGAAGTATACATCAACATCAAGAGATTCAAGATACACAAAGTTTCCATGTAGATTTCCAGTTTTGTTTTATGCAAAGTCCATTAAATGGATCCTGTCACACATGGATAACACCAACATGGTCCTACATAGTGAAAGTGGTAGTGATATTACCACTTACCATCCTCATGACATGCATTCTTATTATAAGATGGTAAGGCGCAGAGAGTATGCAAATACACAATTTTATGTAACCTGGGCAACTCTTGACATTAAGGAGATCATTAAGCCATGGTGAGAAGAGTCTGCGATATTCCTTTTATAAAAAATGCTATATATTGGATAAGAAACTTAATGAAGGTCTATCAGTATCTCATAGCTATGTGTTGCAGAATACATGGATGGAAAAATATGGAAGTCTTTGAGGAGAATTGGATTTTCTTCCTCAACCTAGTTGTCACAAGAGGTAGGTTTCTCAATTGGGCAGATATCCTTTCTGATGAACTACAACATCATGTAAGGCAAGCCAAAGCAACTTAACAAGCAAAGATGTTAGCTTATCTTCTATTTCACTGGGATGAAATGGAATTGGACCCGTAAGGAAAGATACATATCTATTGGCATTGCAGAGTTCTATTAGAGACTAGTTTTCGAGGAGTTTATGATCCACAAGTAAAGCATTTATTTGAAATAAATTTTCAAATGATCTATGATGTTGATCCTCCTTGCATGACCAATCAGGTCAAGGAGGAATTGTATGACATTGCAGTTTGTTTTGACTCATGACAGGGCACATATAGTAGATGCTTCGAGTGCCAGATAAGCCATCATGTTATGCCAAGGTATGTGCCCAATAAAGGGGTCCTGCAATAAGTATCCTATCATCTAAACAATGAATTGTCTGCACAAATCCACACGAGGTAAAAGGCCCCATGGCCTACTCTCCCTCTACAAATTGTTAGGATATTCCGACACATAGGAAATAGTTAAGTATAACTTGGTCTAGTGTAGAGTTAGGTAAAGTGTTTTTCTTTACTATGTACTTTCGTAACTTACAATCCGACGGTCATGATATGTTCTAGACATGAAGTGATCTAATGATTCATTTTCTCCTTGGTATTATCAACGCTTGATTCATGCCTTAACACTAGATTGGTCCATGATCTCTATATAAAGAGCATGGAGGGTCATTTGTAAGGTGACCATTCATGAGAGAAGCTTATGTAAATTTTCTTTCTTTTATTAATAAATTTCTTGAAGTGGCCACGTTAGCTCAGGCCATGCACTATTTCCATCTTTGAAGGTTTTAACCACGTCAAGAATACTAGTGTATTGATCTCTGATCTGTTTTTGAGTAGTGTCCTTTGGTGTTCTATCTGAGAAACTTACCCTGTAAATTCCCACATGGTATTAGAGCTATTTGAGGACCGCATCCATTGGTGATCCAAATCAAATCCGGTAGAACTGCATTTGACTGTCGTTTCCTATATCTACTATTTCTGACCACTTTCAGGTTGAGAGGACTGCTCTGTTGTGTTATGAGCATATTTTCCAGTGAGGAACCCCTTTCGTTTCATGCAAAAAGGTTTTTGGTATCTCTAGCTACGTCATTTTTAAGATTTGGAGGTATACCATCTTTATTTGTAGTTTTAGTTATTTATCTCTCTATTTATTTCAGTTTATTTATCTCTCTATTTTTAATTACCGGATCTATACCTTTCATTTCTACATATGCTCTTTGCCCCTCGATTTTGTGCAATCTGGGCATATAAAAAACAAAAAAGAAGGATTTTTCTCATGCCTATGCTCTTTTCCGTCGTGCCTTACTGTGATCTCGGAAAATCATAAACATTGAGGAAAATATTTAGTTTCTGGCAAAAGCTAACTTCAAGCCATAAGGTTTGGGTTTTTTTGTATGTTAGTGTAAGGTTGCGTGGTTTTTTTTTGTAGCAAAAAAGGGCTTTTTCAAGAAAGCACACACCCCAAACCTTCAGTGACTAGCAAAGTAAAAAAAACCCTTCCTCTTTTCCAAAAATTACTAACCTTTTAAATTAGATCACTTGATCCAAAGTTAATTTATGGGAATAGAGGTCTTTTCAAGTTCAAGTCTTTCTTTTGTTGAGTTACTTTTTCAAAAAGCACATGTAATTTATGTTTTAAAGTTATGTAAAAGTGTTCTCACCCATTATAAAGAGTGAGTCACTTATAATTCTAAAGTCTCCTTATCTTTTATTTAAGTTAGAATTTAGTGGGTAGCTCATAAAGTACCATTGTAAAAGTGACTTTCACTTATTTATAAAGGTGGGTCACATACTTTTATTTTTTTTAAAGTGAGCTAATTAGATTAAATTTGGAGGGGGGAGGGGTTGAATTTTTTTTTAAAATGTAAGATTATCATTCACTTCCACACATTCACGCACTTCATTGGTATCTTCAACAACTTTTCTTCTAAAAGTCATAACTTCCTCATCCGGAAGCCATTTTCAGAGCTATTTTTCTTTAATCGGCCTAATTTTTCGAGATATTTCCATTGGAACAGTTAGTTTCAGCATCTACAGCTTCAGTTTTTGTTGAAATGAAAATTCCATGCCAATTTATTCTTGATAGCAGCAACTACTTCCAATGGTGGTCCTACATTGTGGATTTACTTAGAAGTAAAGGTCTTTACAGAATAGCCTCAGGCCAAAAAATTAAACCTAAAGATGAAGATAAGGAAGCCAAATGGAAAAATAGGCAAGATCAAGCACGTGGGTTGATAAGGATGTTTATTTCTTTGGATCTTAGATTCATATCACAGAACTTAATACCCCAAATGAAGGAATGAAACAACTCACTAAAGTTTTTGGAATTAAAAATAAAATTAGAGCCCATCAACTTGAGAATGAGTTGCTTACATTGGACCCTAATAATTTTTCTTCCATTGAATATTTTTTGTTGAAGTTCAAGACCCTTAGACTTTTCTTGGAAGGTGTTAAGGTTAAGAAGATGGTAGTCTTATATATTCCGTTCTTACTAAGTTAGGACCAACCTACTCTATGTTTGTTTCCACCTTCCATTCTACTAGAGAAGCCTTTATTTCTCAAGGACAAGACTACAAGTCCCTCTATTTTGATGCCTTTTGTGATTCCTTAATAAGAGAACAAAAAAAAGTCTTACATCTTGGTCTTCTTAATCTTGGAAACTCTTCTAAGAAAACCTTAGCTGCCCAGCAACAACCAAATTCAAAGAATCCTAAGAAGTAATATCCTAAAAAGAATTGTCCTAAACCAAGCAAGGACCCTAAATAATTTCTATCTCAAAATGAAAAATCAATTCAAAAACATGATAAGGAAAATAAAAATAAGGGGAATTAAACTGATATACATTGCAACTTTTGTAATCAAGATGGCCAATTAGAATCCAAATGTTTTAAGAAGAGGGAAGCCTTATAAGCAGCAATGAAGAAGCATAACATCCATTTGGAGCACTCTTCAACTTAAACTTCATCTTCAGGAATAACACTTTCTACATGTGGTATTCAAGCATCTTGGCCTAGTTATGCACTAAATGTATCTTCTTCTTCTCATTCTCATGAGTGGCTCATTGATTCTGGAGCTTCTTATCACAAGGCCAAAAAAAAGCCATGTTTTCTTCTTTAAATGATTGTAACTCTAAAAATATATATGTTGGTGATGATAGATCTCTTAGTGTTTTGAGGATTATAACTATTCATCTAGACAATGGTCAATTTAATGATGTATTATGTGCTCCAACCTTATCCTGCAACCTTCTATTTGTATATTAGATAACTCATTCAGGTGAAGGTAGAACCATTGAATTTTCACCTCATAATGTTGTAATTAAGGACCTATGAGATCCTAAACAGATTTTAGCTACTAGCATTGCTAGTGATTCTACAAGGTTGTATACATTTAACAACTTTGGGTCATTAACTCTTCCCTCGATATTTGTTTCTCATAATGATGAAATGAGAAAACTTTGGCATGAGCGATTTGGTCACTTAAACTATCACTCCCTTCAAATTCTATGTAAAGAAAATATGGTGATAGATCTTCCTATGGTATCTTGCAGAGATGGTGTTTGTTCCGGATGTGTACTCAGAAAACATCATCGAGATAGTTTTGAAAAACATGCCTCTTGGTATGCCTCAGCCCCTTTACAGCTTGTGCATAGTGATTTATGTGGTCCACTTCTTGTTGTTTCATTCTCTCGCTACAAGTATTTCTTAACTTTCATTGATGATTTCTCCAAATGCACTTGGGTATACTTCTTAAAACTCAAGAATGAAGTATTTAAGATGTTTTTACCCTTTAGGGCCTTTGCTGAGAAATAATCTAGACATCAAATTCTTAAGCTAAGATCTGATAATGGCGGAGAATATGTTAACACCAAATTCATCAACTTTTGCACTGAGCATGGAATTCAAATGAAACATACTATTCCATACACTCCACAACAAAATGGTGTAGTTGAAAGGAAGAATCAAACCTTAAAGGAAATGGCTAATTGTATGCTTCAAACTAAATGATTTAGTCTTAACTTTTGGGCAGAAGCAAATAACTGTGAAAATTACATAGTAAATCACACTCCTACAAAGGTTTTAAATAATATCACTCCAGAAGAAGCATTGAGCTCAATTAAACCAAATGTAAGTCACTTTCGTGTTTTTGGAAGTGAAGCATGGGCCCATATTCCAGATGAGAAACATAAAGATTTAGAACCTAAGAGTGATAAATGTATTTTTGTTGGATATTTTAAAGATGTCAAAGTATATGGACTTCTTTCACGTAAGTCCAAAAATGTTATCATTAGAAGATATGTAAAGTTTGTTGAAAACGTATTGGCCTATGAGCCTAGTTCGGCAGATGTGCCACCTATCTCTATCCCTTCTACTTGTGAAAATATTTCTTCTTCAGATGATGACAACGAGGATGAAAATCATGCCTCACCTTATCAAGATCCTCCTTCAACTCCTCAGCTTCCAAAATGGTTTCATGCTACTTGGGATGCAATAGGTTCTCTTGCAGGTGATCCTACATATCATCGATATACACATTATAAGCTCGATAGAGCCTCTTCTTTACTGGCTCAAGCTTCAGTGAATTATGATCCTGACACCTTTGTAAAAGCTTTAGGCCATCCAGATTGGTACGCAACTATGAACGAAGAAATCCTTCATTATTGGAAAATGATACATGGGATCTTGTTCCTCTTCCAAAGGGAATAAAACTTGTTTGATGTAAATGGGTTTAAAGAACCAACTTTGAACTAAATGGGAAAGCTAATAAACATAAAGGTCATCTTTTTTCTAAGGGTTTTTCAAAAGTTGAAGGCATCGAATATACTGAAACCTTCTCCCCAATTGCCAAAATGAACTCTATTTTCCTTGTTCTTTCCCTTGCTACCTCTTTCAAATGGGAAGTCCATCATATGGATGTTAAATTTACCTTGTTGCATGGGGACTTGCACGAAGAAATCTATATGGAACAACCTCCTCACATTATACAAATAGAATCTAGCCTTGTATGTTGGCTTAATAAATCCCTTTATGGTCTCAAGCAAGACCCTCGAGCTTGGTATGACAAAATGGATAGATTTATTTTAGATACTGGATTTTCTAGGTGTCATTCTGACAAGACTGTCTACACCAAGAAAGTGGGCAAGTCTCATCATTCTTGTTCTTTATGTTGATGATCTTATCCTTACTGGTAGTGATCCCAACCTTATAAACCATGTGAAGTCCAGCCTTAAAAGGAATTTGAAGTGAAAGACTTAGGACACTTGCATTATTTTCTCGGTCTTCAAGTCTTGCAATCCAAGGAAGGTATTTCCCATTCCCATTCCAAGTATGTCTATGATATTCTATGCCACTTTCACATGCAATACTATAAGCCAACCTCTTCTCCCTTTCAATCTGGAGCCAAACTTTCAGTCACTTCTTGTTCCCCTGAAGTTGATGCTACCTTATACCGTCAGCTTGTAGGAAAAATTTTGTATCTGACCCATACATGTCCTGACCTTTCCTTTGTTGTTAGCCTTATTTCTCGATTTATGGAAAACCTACATGAAATTCATTCCAAAGTGGAAAAAAGAATACTTTGTTATGTTTGAGGTACCACTTAGTTCGGGATTCATTACAATGCAGAAGCATCTCCTTTATTAGTTGGTTTCACTGATTCCAATTAGGCTGGTGACCTTGATGATCGGAAGTCTACTGCAGGTTATGTGTTCAGTCTTGGTTCTAGACCTATTACACGGGCTTGCAAGAGACAAAGTGTAATTTCTCTTTCTTTAGTAGAATCAGAGTATCGTTGCACCGTAGGAGCTAGTAAGGAAGCCCTGTGGCTTCGTTAGATCATGTCAGAGTTTGGATTTTAGTAGCAGTATCCGACTACACTTTGGTGTGATAATCAAAGTGTCATTCAACTATGCAAATATCTAGTCCAACATCACCGCAACAAACACATTGAACTACACATGCACTTCATCAGAGAGCTCATTCATGACCATGTTCTTGAAGTGCAATATTGTTCAACCGATGATAAAGTTGCAGACATCTTTACAAAGGATCTCACGGAGGCAAAGTTTACTAAACTTTGATTTATGGTTGGAGTTCAGGAAGTTGTCACTAAGGGGGTATAGAACATAATTCCTCCTTCCTTCTCCTATTGTGTCATATTTGTAAATCCTTCAATCCTATCCCAAGTTGTTCTTAAGGGGGGGTGTTAGGATATTCTGACACATAGGATATAGTTAAGTATAACTTGGTCTAGTGTACAGTTAGTTAAAGTGTGTTTCTTTACTATGTACTTTTCTAACTTACTATCCGATGGTCACAATATGTTCTAGACATGGAGTGATCTAACGGTTCATTCTCTCCTCAGTATTACCGACACTTGATCCATGGCTTAACACTCAATTGGTCCATAAACATTATTTAAAGAACACGGAGGGTCATTTGTAAGGTGACTATTCATGAGAGAAGCTTATGTAAATTTTCTTTCTTTTATTAATACATTGCGTGAAGTGGCTGCATTGTCTCAGGTTGTGGATTGTTTCCATATTTGAGGGTTTTAACCACATCAAGAATACTAGTGTATTGATCTGTGATCTGTTTGTGAGTGGTTTCCTTTGGTGTTCTATTTGAGGAAATTATCTTGTAAATTACTACACGGATTGGACTCTAAAACCTAAAGCGACTTAAGGCATCATAAGATGAAATTGAAGAGCTTAACCACCTTGTTATTGAAACTAGATCCTTTCATATATACAATCCTAGAAAGATATGCATGCAACATTGTGATAGGATAAAGCACACCTAGGAATATGTACCATTGACTACTTTAGAGGATGAGAATATTAAGAATTGGTATATGCACTAAGGAAGAGCAACATAGAATGTGAGGCAGGTCCTTCCTAGGTTCCATAGGTTCCATGTGTATAGATGGAGGAGGTACAACAAACAACATTTGCTCATGTGGACATCGCAACACCCAAAAAGAGGATCAAGCGTGACCAAGTCATAGAAACCAACATAGATTTTAGATGTAATCTAATGAGAAAAGGTACCATTGAGGTTGAGCAATAGAAGAAACAAAGGGAGGAAGAGAAAAGAAGGTTAGAAGAAAATAAATAGCAACAAGAAGAGCATCGAAGAGAGAAGGAGTGCTCACAGAAAGAAGAAGAAGAAAGAAGGAAGAAAGATGATATGCTTAGACAAAAGTAGGAATAAAAGGAACAAAGAAAGAATGCAAAAGAGGAAAGAAAAGAATAGAAGAAGAATAGTAAAAGAAGTCATCAAAGGAAGAGGCCACACAGATGCTGGAGGAAGAACATATGACCCAAGATATAGAAGCATAATTGGAAGAAGAGGACGCTATTTAGCCCATTACAGATGAACTAAGTACTCCATCAGAGCCTCCTCTTACTAGTGTTCATCTCCCATTCAATGAAATTGGAATTTTGACTCCACCAGATGATAGGGTCATGGATGTATGTATTGTTACATTCGACAAACTAAATAAGTAAATTGTGAAAGAAAGACGAAGGAACTTACCAAATGATCTTGAACATCTAGCATCCATATTCATGGAGAAGTTCATAGTAGTTAATACCTATAGAAATCCCCGATCAATTATGGTAGTCAATGTTTTTTTCATGAGAACAATGCAAGATAGCTCAAAATATCTTATGATTGATAATGCAAGGTCAACAAAAGGAGTGATCTTTGGCAAAGTGACAAGTAGATCAACTTACTATGAAGAATCATCAGTTGTATTCTAATAGTCCCAATAAAGTGGAGTTTCACTCAAGCATACTTAAGGAATTGAGGCCAATGGAGGACACTATGAAATATTTATACAATGAGATGATTCTCTTTCATGAGGTAGTGTCACGCATGGTCAAAATATAAAATAAATATCAAGAGTTATTGAAGCTTCTAAAGGTTGCAAAGAAAGTAGTAGATTTGATATAGGAGCAGGCTGTAAAGTATCCAAATGTTCTAAAGTAGTTGGTTGAGGACATAATGACTTTTGAGATTGATAAAGTACAACTAAGACTCCATATTCAAAACTACACCCATACTGGTGAGAAAGTGACAAATACTATAGCTACTTATGGATGACTACATAGTCGTTTGGGGTCCCTCACGCAGAAGCATGGAATGCCTTCTGTGGGTGAAATTGGAGAGATAAGAGGAAATGATTCCATCATGTGGGAGATCGAGAAGTTCATTAAGAAATTAAAGGAAGCTGTAGGTCAAGAAGGCTTAGAGGTTATTAAGAAAATTATTCTACAATATGCAATTACACTAGCTAAAGTTCATATGGAGTAATCTTGGCCATGGAATTGTGTGAAATATAGCTCCAAATCCATACTATCAAAGGCATTAGAGGTAAATATGTGATATTTTGTGGTGTTGTTGATCTAAGTCAAATTTATCACAACAGAGTTGAGAGCATGGCACTCATATACATCACAAATGAACTCTATGTTGAAGATATTGATTTGTCTCTTTCTCCTATATGAGGACATTTTATCTTATTATAGTTTTGTTTTGTATAGCCCCATCCTATATGTAATTTGTATTTTGTAAATAATGAGTCCAATGTAAAGAAGTCCAGGAGACACATGTGGGATGTAAAGAGTTATATGTAGAATGTGAAAGGTTATATCGAAGCCCATAGGTCATAGAAGTGGAAGAGTTATGAGGAAACTCAAGAGTCAATGCTATTTGCTATAAATAGGTCCTCATAACTCAAGAAAAGGGATTGGAATTTAAGAGTTTTGGTCGTGGCTTCTCCAGTGGTACATAGGAGAAAGAATCATTCTTTGGATAAGGAAGTTGTAACTTCATGTTCCACTAATGGAGTTAGTGTTCCACCAATGTCACAATGTACTTGGAATCTTTCATTAATTATTAGAATCTCTTCTACCAATAATCTTTCATGCATGTATCATAAATATAGTAAGATTATTATTTACATGTTTTTGGTATATGTTAATGTAATACATACTAAAGATAATGAACTAATTCGTTGCTTTAGATATGGATCTTATTGAATGGGTGTTGTTTATGCTTTCATGATTGTTGTTTATCTTTTGAACTAGTTTGTAGGTTAATAAATAAGTCTAACCCCTTTTTCCATGTGTCTCTTTTACGACATGTTGTAGCTGGTACAACCCCCCCCCAAAAAAATTTTTTCCTATGCTTCGATTTTGGAGCCTACCATCTATTCATAAGAACTTATCTTTCACTATCATCAAATGTTCCTCTTGATTGTCTAGTGTTGTGATGACTTAACATTGTATGTAGTGCTTATGATTCCTTAACTAGGTTGTATTGACAATGACTAAGTCTTGTTGATGACAACTACACAACTTCTAAACATAAGCTAACTCCTATCTCGATCTAGCATTGACTGTCATCCTTCCATATGGGAATTTTGTAATCCCTTGCCATTAGACAATGTCCAAGCCCTTGAGGATCATAGTTTCACAACATTGAGACACAAGCATTCACTCAACAAGTTAACTACACAATCTCCCACTAAGAGTCAGAACCATATAATCCATTGATCCAACAGACTGTGTAATCCCTTATCACTGGGAATTGTGTAATCCTTTTTGCCAGTGGACTGCGCAGTTCCCAAGATGAGGAAATTACACAATCCTAGAAAGTAGGGAGTACACAATCACCTTTGGACAAGTGGAAAAAACTTTTATTCCCGATTTAAGGACGAGTGTCGCTTCCTCGATTTTGAGGCATGCATGTCAAAAACCATAACCCTATCCCTGTGAGGAAAAATATATATAATGGAGACCTGTGGATCTCATTTTAACATGACATTAAAGCTCTAGCCATCCTCATGAGATCAGGAAGCTTTAGACTTAGTTTACGACACATTTCTGAGTTTCATGCATCGATTTTTGCTGCCTTTTCCATCACATTTGTCACTTTTATCTCTACAAGTGTTATTTTCCCATTCCTTCTCATGGTAGCTAGAATTTCTATCATTATTGGCTTGTATAAGTGTTATGTCAGTTCTTCATTCAATTTTGGCAAGTGTTTCATATCCTTCCCATTATTTTTCTTACAAACAGTTGTTGTTGCTGGGTCTTTCTATGTATGCATGTTTCTCCCTTTGCATGATCTTTTCTAGTAAACATTACTAATTTATCTAACTTATCTTAAGGTCAATCTACACGTACTCCTTCACAACTTCAAATCTAGAAGTTTTCCTCTCTCCTAGGAAAGACTACACAATCTTTCATGAGTTGATGTCTTTCCCTACTACACATTTCATAACTCCATGTCTCAAGTTAATCCCTTGCCATTTAAGTCTGCATAATGTGTAATCATTGGCTTGCCCAATTATGCATTGTGCAATTCCAACCCTAAGTTTCTTAACCTTGTCCTCTGAGACTATGCATGGTGTAGTTCTCAATCTCTTTTTCCCATCTCAGGGTATGCATTGTGCAGTCTCAAGCCTCAAACCTTCCCTCTGTCAGGTGAAACTACGCAATCTCCTCTCTCACTATGCATTACACAATTGCAAATCCCAAACTACATCCTAGAGGTTGAAAACTTCAAAATATCTCTCCTTGGTTAGTGTGTTTCTACTTCAAGTCTATTGTTGAATTGATCTACTAAAGCTAACTTTTTTCGCCATGAGTTAATCTCTTGCTACATGTATTACAGGTTTTGATCTTATCTCTCTCCCATCATCATACAACATCATTCCTCCCAAGAGATCAACCTCAAAAGAAACTACAAATATCAGTATCGATGAAGTGGTTGAAAGTCCTCAACTTTTCATTCCCATTTTATCTTATACATAGCTTTTCTTTGAGAAGGACTCTAATATCACGTGGCACAATATCAAGGATGCATTCACAACTATAGAATTCAAGGAAGACCTTGAGGATAGAAAAGTTTACATTAGCATGCAATGATCAGGTTTCCACAAGGTCACTTGCAAGTTCCCAGTTGTACCTTATGCAGATGTCGCCAAATGGATTTTGCAAAGCCTAGAGACTAAGAGCATGACACTCAATAGTGCTAATGGGGAAAAACTTTTCTCCTACCTAGCCCATTATATCCACTTGATTTACAACTTGCGTGAGCCTAAGGAACATATGGATTCACACTTCTATGTAGTCACAAGCAACTTAAACACCAAGGAAGTGGTCAAGGCATGGTTAAAGGAGCCAACTAAGTTTTTCCAAACACCTAGTAACACTTACAAGACCAGATCACTCATAAAGGTGTTCAAGTACTTGATAGCATTATGATGCCAAGTCTATGGAAAAAATAATATTGAATCCTTCCCTAAATGATGGGTTTACATGTTGCATCAAATTGTATCTCAAGGGAAGATATTTAACTCGTCTAACCTTTTGGCTCAGTAGATTAAGATTAATGTGAACAAGGAGAAAAATCCACCTAAGGGAAAGCAAGCTAGATTCTACATGTCTGCCTACTTGTTGGATGGAATCTGTGCTTGCAGTTATTTGCATGGGATGGACTAGAGATGGGCACCCAAAGAACTTCCTATCCACATTTATTTCAAGCTATAAGCAGAGTGCAGCTACAGAGGAGTCATTAAGAAGTTGGCTGATAACTTCTTTAAGCTCTTGCACTAGATGATCTTTGAAGAAGGATTCCCTTGAATGTCTCGTGAGGTGATGAGTGCAATATCATAATTTTCCAATTGGTTTACCTCACTAGATTTCACTTACCTCGGAATATTTGGCTCCTACAGACCATCCCATTTATTACCAAGGTATGCCACTGATAAGATAGTCATTCAAGGGTTTGCATATCATCTTTTCACAGGTTTATCAGTAATACTGTAGAGGAAGAAGAAGGCACCCCGACCTACATCTCCATTGCAAGTGGGGTTATTGAATGGTTGATAAATGAATGGGCTAATAGGTGTTGTTGTAGCTATCTTAAGAGGGCATATATCCTTCTTGGTGATTCACAGATGAGGATTAGAATTTTGTGATCAGATATGCATTCTTGACCTATAGCTTTTATGTTTATCATATATTTTATGAAATGTCTATCATGCATTAGGCATGTATAGGTCAATATCTTGCTCAAGTATTGATTTTTAAAATTTTTTATCAACTTAGTTATGTTTTTGGAAAGTTATAGGAAATTCTAGGTAGTGGCCTGGAGGTTGTCCCGAAAAGTGGCACAGACCTTGCAACCGTTGGCACAAAACTGAGTAATTTGGGTCATAGCCATAGGTAGGAAGACTTATGGGTGCGTTTTCAGGCTCATAGTTGCATTCATAATGTGTCAAGGGTCTAGTTAGGGTGTTATGTTGGTGAAAATGAGTTCTGACTTAGGTATTAATCACCTAGTGTGGTTGTGAGGATCTTGAGTGATCTGTAATACTTAAGGGATGGCATTAAGATTTTGATTTGTAGGCCCCACTTCCATGACTATAACTTGGGGGTTGGGTGATGTCATAATAGCACTCATCTAATGTTTACCCTGGAGAGCTTGTGAAAGTGGCAAAATGTGGGAGGGATTAGTTACAATGATGTCAAAATGAGTCTATAGTAGCTCATATCCTTGTGTATACATAAATTACATTATTTTAACATAATGTTAAATTTAGAAAATTCAACATTGTATATCTGAACAACTTATTATCTTATCTTTAACAAAACAAAGCTATTTCATGGTTTCTAGACTCTCATGTTTTGAAAACAAATCCCTAAAAAATGTTTTGCTTGAATCATTCTCAACTAATTTCCCAAGTAATTTCATTAATTACATTTATACCTATGTAAACCAGAACAATCTCATCCTTATCGATAACCTAGATGAATAAAATATGGAAAATTTAAAACTAATCACTGCAAAATTCCTTTAAATTGGATTCTCTACCATCTATGTTTTCCAAAAAAACCATTTTAGGAAAAGATCTTTATCTATTACATGATAAATGACCATTAACTTTAACATCTTGTATTGTAAAACTATGAAAGATAATTTCGCTAATAAATTCCAATTGCCATCCTTAAGTAGCCTATAAATGAGTTCAAACATAGAAAACCATGTTACATTGAGCTCTCACTTTTCAAGCCTCTCTATAAAAATAAAGCTAAAAAACACAGAATAATATTAATGAAAAATTAAGTGATTAAAATCTTTATATCACATATTGATCATCCTCCAACATTATTCTCATTCTCGTTCCCTTTTAAAATCACATGTTGAGAATCCACTTCGGTATAAATGTTCTCATTCTCATTAAATTTTACAGCTCTATCACAGACTTCGGTAGCATTTCTCTCATTCTCTCTCAAGATCACACGTTGAAGATCCACTTTTCCCTCTTTAATGTTATTCTAATTTAATTGTGAAGCTCCATCACCCTCTTGTTCAACACTAGACTCATCTAACTCATTCTCATTTAATTATGCATCTTCATAACCCACCTGGCTAGCACTAGACTCATTTGCCTCATTCTCATTTAAGTGTGCAACACCATTACCCCTTTGGTCAACATTTCCCAACTTACAGAGGTGTGTGTATTGGCTCAAGATACGAGAACATGTAGCTAGGTTTATAAGAGGATGTATGCTTTGTGGTACCAAAAATCATAGCAATAGGAAATCGAGTCTATATAATCCCTTATCGATACCCACTCATCCTTCTAAAAGCATTTATGTGGAGTTTGTGGGAGGTTTACCAACAACTAGGAAGGCACATGACTACTTGTTCATGGTAATTGACATGTTCAACAATATGTATGTTCATATGTCCTATAAAAGACCATCAGTGGACAAGAAGCAACAAACGTTTTATTTGGACAAGTTTTGGTGCACTTTGGGATACCAAGGCGCATTGTTTCATATAGTGACATAAGATTTATTAGTGCATTTTGGACTACATTATGGTCACAAAGTTGAAGAGATATAAAACATTCCATCCACAAACCAATGGATAAGAAAAGGTAGTCAGTAGGATTTTGGTGCAAATTATAATGGGATACATCTAAAAGCATCCAAAGACTTGGGATGAAAATCTGGTGAGCATTTTTACAAAAGAGTAGTCCACACTTATATAGGAAACTCCACATTTGAAACGTGTTTTAGATATTTGTCACCTTTACCATTGGACATTGCATATGTTCAACAAGGAGGAGTGAGGGAAGATCTTATAGGAGATGACTTGAGGGCTGAAAATTTTATAGAGAAGGTCAAATAGATCAATCCACATGTACAAGAGACACTATATAAGTCACAAGAGAAGTATAAGGAAAGAAATGACCATCATAGAACAAAGAAATCATTCAAGGTGGGAGATAGAGTTTGGCTTCTATTGAACAAAGAGAGGCTACAAGGGCCTGTTAAGAAAATCAAGGCTCTTTAGTATCGTCCCTTCAATATTCTAGAGAATGTGTGTGATAATGCCTATCGAATCAATTTACCACCATATATGAACATTTACTCAGTTGTGAATGTAGAGAATCTGAAGCTATATGAGCCTTCCATGTTATATTAGGAAAAGGAATTAGTACAAACTTATGTGGAGGATTTGGTACAAGATGCTCAAGTAGAGTTGACAGAAGATGCAATTTTTTAGAAGAGGTATAGAACTACAAGATAACTGTAACATGAACTTGGGCAAGTTATGCTGAAAGGAAAAGTTCTAGGAAAAGATAAATGGTACACCTAAGAGAAGGTGGAGGAAAAATTTCCTTACCTCATATAGTAGAAGCTTTTGGGGACCCAAATCCTCTCAAAATGGGGAAGTGTGATACATATTGGATCAATTCATTACTTTTCATCAATCTCAATGATTCTAGAGTAAAAAAAAACGGATGAATTAAGTCTCAACATCATTTTAACCACCAAAACTCGTTTTGGAAAATTGGGTCTAAAACCTTCTAGGAGAGTTTTGAGGCATCAAATGATTTTTGTCGGGGTTGAAACTTTTCCACTTTAATTTCACACATTTTGTTACTATTCTACACACAAATACCTATCCAACAATGCAAGAATCACATTAATCAAAGTTCGTATGTGAAAGTTATGCCACTTATAAGTTCACCTTCTTGTTTTCACCGCCATAAATCGAGAGGACACCACATCAACCCCAATTATTCATGTAAATGGGTCTATCCACATGATATAATGTAGAAGTCTCTAGAAGATTCTATACCATACCTTTTTTTAAGAGTTGAGGTAGTCAAACCTAACTACTAATAGATTATTAGAGTATGTTTTAACTAGGCCATTAGGAGGAAAAAAGGGTTCCATTATTTCTAGTGAATATGTTCCATAGCTAAGAAAAAATAGAAAGGAAGTATAGGAGGTAGATAACATAAAGAGTATTTGTGCACTATAGAAGCCCATAGACCACATTCCATTCTTCTTTATACTCACAACCATATTTCCATTTAGAGAAAGAGCATTGAGCGACCTCACCTTCTAGTTAGGTTTTTTATCCCAAAAGAGTTTCCCAAGTCATATTGTGTGTCAAATGTGTTCGTGAGATTTTATTTTTCCACTCTATTTTTTGCATGATTTTAGTTCACATTCATATGATATTAATAGTAATATGAAAATCTATAAATCTAAAGAGATATAAAATTGTAATAGTGTATATTTTTGAACTTCAAAGTATAATTTTATCAAAACTATTGGGATGGGCTATCTAGTGGAATAACCGTGGTAGTTGACCGGTCAAGAAGAATAACATGAAAAATAAATATGTTGAGAGCCATTCATAAAAATGAAGGTTTTAATGTATTTGAAACTCAAACCAACAATTTTTCCATTGTGAACATAATTCTAAAGTAACCAATTTAGTAAAAACAAATTTTAAGGATGTCAATACGACTCGATTAAATTTGAACAAAAATAACATGCATGCACTCTATATTGACGATACATTCTAGAGGTTGTGGACATTCTTATAACATGCATGTGCTATTGTGACTAAGCATACTTATCTCAAAGGAATGTATCTAAAAGTATACATGAATTTGTTATATCCTTCTTCAACTTTCTTCAACTAGAAATCCATAAATAAAACCTATTCATTGAGATATGAACCCATAATTAGGGATATTTTCCCTTGTGGGTACCGTTAAAATGTTTCATGCAATAGAATTGAGTATGGATTCCTTGACCATATTCATGGTAGAGAAACAACATCATGATGCCCTTAACATTGGTCAAGGAAAGGAAAGAAAAAAAGAACCTTGGCACTAAACATAGCTTCTCAAGGTCAAGTGCCATGAAAAAAACCCAGAGGGAAAATCATTCAATATATTTAAGGGAGTGAAATCAAGTCATAGTTGAATTGCAATGCTTATAGACATATAAGGCCAAGCATTACAACTAAAACCACCATACCTAACCTCCCATTCTCTTAATTAGTTTCTAAGAGTCAAGAATCAGAAATGACACATCAAATGCCCATATATGGCATTTCAATGGAATATATTTAGACTCAAGTAGGGATATAGATGAACTCATCACAATTATCATTGTGTAATATACTTTATAGTTTTAGAACTCAAATTATTTAAAGGACATAATTTTCACATGAGAATATCCATATCTAAAAAGTCAAGAACTATAATATCAACTAACATATTTATGAATAGTTTTTAATTATGCCAATACACATATTTATTTCATAAGAGCACTTTTAGAATTTCAATTTATTTTTTAGATGGATGGTAGAGAGTAATAATAATTCAGCCAAGAGGCTCATTCTACAGCCCAATATGACAATGATGTGTAATTTCATCCCCATTCAACATGGAATTGACATTGTTCCTTTTAAAATTAAAATAAAATATTCTTTAAATTAAAAAATAATGTCGGCTATAATCAAAATAAAAAACAAATATACATATTTGGTTAGTTTCCTTAAGATTTGACATTGTTTCTTTTAAAATAAAAATAAAATATTCTTTAAATTAAAAAATAATGTCGACTATAATCAAAATAAAAAATAAATATATATATATTTGGTTAGTTTACTTAAAAGTATTATAAAAGATAGTCCTACTATAACTTTGTTTGCTTGATTGGTTGTCAATATTACTACCCAATACAAAGGAGATAAGGTAAAAATATATATGAAATAAGATAATTTTATATCAACCTTTAAAATAATAAAAAAAATAAAGTTAATATTATGTATATTTTCATATTTCAATTGGATATATAAACAAACTATTTTAATTTCAATGTTAGATCATTTATATTAATGTCAATTTTAGAAAAAATATATGTATACATATGAACCTTAACAAAATATTTGAATATGCAAAGAAAATGAGTAATTGAAAGTAAAAAAAATTATTCCGTTCCTTATAACAATAATAAGACATAACTTTGTAATTAATTCAATTATTAATAAAAATAATATGTTTGATTTTAGTTCATGGATATTTCAGATAGACGATGATTGAGTGCTCTTTAATGCACTCCTTCATCTGAAGTCACCAGTTCAATTCCCCTTACAGTGTGATATACTGGACATGATGAAGATATAGTCCTACCAAGGTTACAAAAAAAATATAATATATTTAAAAAATATTAATAGTAATTAAAAGTGCCAATTTGCATATAACTAAAATATTTCAATATGTAAAATGATGTAATATTGAAATATATTTAAAAATATATTAAGAGAAAAAATTATATAACTAAATTATTTCAATGTCAACCATTTATATATTATATATGGTTAAGAGTAATAATAATAAAAAAAATATATTTATATATTATATAAATTAATTGAAAATTTTACTATGATATGGAATTTTAAGTATCATAATTTTACATTTTGACTCCTTTATTAAGAGTTAATTTTGAATGGAGAAAATAATTATTGGAACTAGATGTTTAAGTTATTTTATTCCATGTATTCAAGGAATTTCAAAGTGGTTCAATCCATTTATGCATTCAAAATTGCAATTTAAAAATGAAAAGTTATGTGTGTGTGTGTGTGTGTATAGAGAGAGAGAGAGAGAGAGAGAGAGAGAGAGAGAGAGAGAGAGAGAGAGAGAGAGAGAGAGAGAATCATCTATGGAGTTCCTAGAGGGATGCAATATTTTGGAGTTTATAATTTTTTAAAGTTTTGTGTTATAAAAGGAGTTTACATGTAAAGAGATGCAATACCTTTCAAAGCTTGCTAGATCCCTCGCAAAGATGGATCTATACTCGTAACGATTTATATTAAAGTTAAAATTTAGCTAATTTTTATGTTTTTTTGATATAGATAATGTGAAATATATTGTGACACAAATGAATTGATACATATCAATATCTGCCAATTATTTAATTTATATGATTGTAGTAATTTTTAATGTGATGAAATACATACTTATAAGGTAATAAATTAATAAATGTAAAAGCACAACCAACTAAACCACACGATCCATATAAGAGCAAATTCAATCATAGCTCCAAACAAGTTAGTTTTGGATCATATTGAGTTGTTTCATTGTGAGAGAGCATTCAGATTTCTTTCATTTGGATCCCATAATTATTCAAATAAATATAGAATTTAACCACGACTTCGAACTCATAACTTCTGTATACTTCTATTGATTTGAACTCATCACTTGCCTATCCTTCTATTAATTCAAATCATTGATCATTTTAACTATTTTCGTAAGAAGGATTCTAACTCCTTTCCGAAAAAGGGCACATCTTTAAGCAAATTATTGACTACGAAAATCTTCAAGAAAATATATGGTTGGAGCATCTCATGGGACCAGCTCGTGACTTATGGTTTAACACTAACAATAATAATTAACACCAATGATTTAATCAACGAATGTGTGATTAGTTGGTAATCAAAGGTTAGCGCTGATATTTTGGTGTGTGTTGATGGTTGTATTGATTTTGTTTGTACGTTGAGAGGACAGTTGTCCTGGCCTCAGGTTTCCTTCCCGCTCTTGGACTAAACCCTAACCCTCACGTTGTTCACTTCACATTTTCATTCTGCTTTGTTTAGTGTTGAGAGCTCTGTCCGTCGGTTTTGTTGGTGACTGTAAATGGTTCGAGCCCGATGCTCTGTTCACGCCCGACTATGGGTTTCTCTGTTGGTAGGTGGTATAACTCTGCTCAGTATTGTCTTGACTATCTGGTTAGTTCGGCTCTGTCATTAAGTTGTTGGCTTCGTTGCGAGGGTTTCTCTATTTTTCTCGGTGGTCTGGTGCTCTTCTGGTGGTCACTGTCTCTCCTTCTGTCCCTTACGCATTCTGCTGAACTTCTTCAATGATATTTCCAGCTGCCTGTATGATTATTTCTTCGTTTGACTTGTCTGCAATGTATTGTGAACACAGGTTGCGGCCTCGAAGGACCCTTTCCTCTGCGTTCGTTCGGCTCTGGCAAGGTAACGACTCCTTCCCTGCTAAATTCTATTTCCTCAGATTTTCTTATGAGCTAACAATTGTTGCTCCTCGTGAGCAGGGTTTCCTTCAATGGCCGCGACCCAAATGTGGGTTCATTCGTCCAGTGCTAACTAACGAACTGGTAAGTTCTCTTGGGGTTTTTTTCTCCCTCACTATCAATCATCTATTCTTTTAGAATTCATTATGATAACGCTAATGCTTTACCGTGGTCTCTGTGCAGGTTGTTGTGGCTTCTGGTCGGACTGCTACTCGGCCCTTCCTCCAAACGGAACTGGTAGGGTCATTCCCTATTGCAACTTGTTTGGTTTGAGGGTTTCCCAAGTCGATTTCTTCCTTGGTGTAGTCGGTCAATAGACTAGGAACTGGGTCTCTGTTGTCTCGTCTTTTGGTTGATGGCAAAATGGCCTTCGGGCCCAGTTGTATATGATTTCGTTTGTTCTTCAATGGACTGTAACTGTTTCAGGGTTATAACCCTAACCCTCATTCGTTGTTTCTCTCCCGGAGGAGGGTTTGTTCGGCCTTAGGGTTGCTGGACTTTAGAACTTGTATTTATATAGTCTATATACTGGTCTTGACACTGAAATGCTTTTAAAGATGAATGAAAAAAAAGATTTCGATGTACAGGGTTACCTTTCTTGTAAATGCATCACACTGTGACTGTATTTAATTTATTCTCTGCTATGGCTGTTGCGTATTCTTGTATTTCTGTAATTTGTTGAAGTGGCTGGAACTGCCTGTTCATTCTTGTGTTGATATGATGTCTCAGCGTGTCGTTTGATTTTTGAAACTATGTCTTCGCTTGTCACTTGCTTTCTGGAACTTCGTCACTGCTTGTCTGGAAGGATTTCTGGTAAAATAAAAATATACAGTTTGTCTATTTGTTACAGAGGATATTAGTTGAATAAAAACAACATGTTTCAAACAAATGGATTCAAAATGAAAAATGTTTCTCTTTATATTACTTTTTTGTGCTAGAATGTCGAACCCTTTCCACAATGTGGTACATTTGTTTTGTAATGTTACAATACAGTTATGCAAACTGTTTGCAGTTGTTTCTTCAGTTACACAGTTGATAACTATTTTGTTGTTTGAGTTTTCCCATTCTGTGGAATACATAGATGATATATATCTTTTTTTTTTTTTTTTAAAGTAAATAGCTATAAAATAAATAAAACAAAAAAAAAACAAAACAACAGTGTGGTTGTAACCACCTTCACCTAACTGTGTTGTCCCTAAATACCTATTAACTGATAATGAAATAAAACAAGTTCCTAACATTGTTTTAATCAAAAAATATAAATGAAATCAAATGATGATGAAACTCTCCTCCTTAGCTGAGACCAAATACCTAGTCATGGTGCCCTTAGCTGGATGCTCCTACGTCAGGCTCCCGGGGTAAGAAAGATTCATGACTCCCATCCATGAGCTTCTCGACTGAATAGCCTACCTGTTGTATCTGTCTGGCATTAAGCCATGGACTGTCCTCAATGGGACGGTTCTTCCACTTGACCAGATACTGTAGGTGTTCCTTCCACCGAGTTCGCCTGAACACCTGAGTGTCGAGGATTCTCTCGATCTCAAGGGGCTGAGCTGAATGCATCTGTTTCATCCAAGTATCACTCCCTTCTTCTGTGTCCCATGTAGGCTGTGCTTCTTGTATTTGCAGGGGCCAATCTTCTTGTATTTCAGTTTGTTGTATGCACCTCTAGGAAAACGTTCCTTGCGCAAATGCGCGAGGACTTCATCCCCCACATTAAACTGTACCTCTCACCATTTTAGATCTACCCACTACTTATACTTTAGACTGTTGTCCTGCAACTTCATTTTTACCTGCTCATGTAGGTCATTCATTGCCTTTGCGAAATCTTCTCCATCAGCACTCCATCTTTCCTGTTGTCCTAGATCTCGTTACTCATGCACTCCGCGAGGATGTATGCCATATAAGATCTGAAAAAGACTGTACCCCGTGCAGCGATTGCATGAGTCGTTGTAAGCGAACTCCGCCTAGGTGTAGGTTTTAACCCTATACAGAAATTACCTACATATGAATTCTAAAACATAGAAAAATAAACAACGCGAGAGCATAACACATAAAACACATATACACAGAGATTTTCCCACTGGATCCCAAAACTGGGACTACCAGCTTGATTTTTCATTATATTCCTTTCAATGTTATAATACATATTTATACATGCCGAAGCATCCAATTTCATGGACCGAAAACCATCGCATCCAATAACATGGACCGAAAAACCATTGCGTCCAAAAAACATGTGCAAAAATCATGCACAAAACCATAGGTGGGTCTGCCCAACCTAACATAGGGTCCAAAATCAAAATTTTCTAGGGCGCTGCCCCGGACCCTATAAAGTGGGGTTACGGGTACCCCTCAAACCCCTTGTAACTACGTGGAAAGAATATAACACAACCCAACATTCTCCCACTTGTTGTTTTCTTTCGACAGGGGGCCACAGGAGAGCTTAGTCATTTTTCTAGCCCTGAAACACCCATTGTTTCTCTACACTAGGAGAACTTCTCAGAGCTCACAGATTTTTTCAATGCATTTGCAGTATTCTTCAAAGTGTCCACCTTTACCAGCAACACCTTTTTGTCTTCTATCATATCCCTCACAAAGTGATACTGAACATCAATGTGCTTTGTCTTTGAATGATATACAGGGTTCTTTGCCAAGAAAATTGCACTTTGGTTGTCACAGTCTATCCTTATAGCTTCTTGTACTAACCCCATACTTCAACACAAACTCTGCAACCAAACTGCTTCCTTGTTTGCATGAGTGGCTGCCATGTATTCTGCCTCTGTAGTTGATAGTGCCACTACAGATTGTTTCTTACTCATCAAACTAACTGCACCTCCAAATAGGTTAAACACATACCCACCTGTAGATCTTCTCTGATCCAGATCTCTAGCCCAGTCTGCATCAACAAAGCCATGAATATCCAACACTCTATCCAATCCTGGACTTCCTTGGTAGCACAAACCATAATCACTAGTGCCACGCAAATACTTGAAAACCTACTTCACTGTTGTCCAATGCTCCTTTCCTGGTTTTGACATAAACCTGCTCAATACTCCCACTGCATGTGAAATGTTTGGTCTAGTAGAGACCATTGCATACATCAGGCTACTGACTGGACTTGCATATGGAACACAGGACATATCCTCTTCCTATTCTTGTGTCTTGGGACACTGTTTAGTAGATAACTTTACACCTATAGGAATAGGAACCTTCACCGGTTTACTACCCTGCATGTTAAACCTCTACAATATTGTCTCGACATACTTCCTCTGGTTTAACCAGAGCTTCCTCTTTTCCCAATATCTTTTAATTTCCATGCCCAAAATATAGTTTACAGCACCAAGATCTTTCATGTCGAATTTGGAGGACAATTGGGTCTTCAAATCCTGGATAATTTCCTTGTCATTTCCAACCAGCAACATATCATCCACATACAAGACTAGATAAATAACACGGTCACCAATTAATTCAAAATACACACAATGATCTACTTTGCTTCTGTTGAAGCCAAGTCCCCGTATAAATGTATCAAATTTCTGATACCACATCCTTGGTGACTATTTTAACCCATACAAAGACTTCTTTAACTTGCATATTAGTTCTTTCTTACCCTTCACCGCAAAGCCTTCAGGTTGTTTCATGTAGATCTCTTCTTCTAGATCCTCGTGAAGAAATGATGTCTTCACATCCATTTGTTCTACCTCAAAATCAAAAGCAGCAGCAACAGATAAAAGTAATCTAATAGAAGTTACCTTGGCAACAGGAGAAAAAATATCACCAAAATCAATTCCCGACACTTGGGAATAACCTTTTGCTACCAACCGAGCTTTGTATTTCTCCACTTTTCCTTCTACATTTGTCTTCTTTTTGAACACCCATTTGCTACCAATGGGGTTCCTTCCAGCCGGCAAATCCACCAGATCCCAAGCCTCATTTTTGTGCAAAGATGCCATTTCATCAACCATGGCCTCTTTCTAGAGTTTTCCATCCTCTGAATCCACTGCTTCCTTCACAGTTCTAGGATCATCATCAGTAATAAATAAAGCAAAATTTGAATAGAAAGCAGATGGACTATACCTTTCTGGCTGCCTTCTTTCTTGAATTGATCTTCTCACAGTCGGGGTTTGTGGCTATTCATCTTCTGATTCCTCCTCCACTGTAGAGTCTGATTCTTCCTCCTTTAGCTCAATCTCTAACTTCTCAGGTTCCTTTGGTTGGACTTCATGTTTAATAACATCTTTCACCTCTCTGAACACCACATCTCAGTTGTACACAACCTTCCTTGTTACTGGGTTCCAAAGCTTATAACCTTTTAAACCATCCTTATACCCAATAAAGATGCATTTTTTAGATTTGCTATCCAACTTGGTTCGTTTCTCCTTGGGAACATGTACATATGCATCACATCCAAATACCCTCATATGTGAAAGAGAGAATTTCTTACCAAATCCATACCTCTTGTGGAGTCTTATCCTCCAACGCTGATGAAGGTGACCTGTTGACCAGGTAACATGCAGTATCCACCGCCTCTGCCCAGAATTCCTATCCTAACCTGGCACCACTAAGCATGCTTCTTGCCCTTTCCATCAACGTCTTGTTCATTCTTTCTACAACTCCATTTTGTTGAGGTGTATATGGAGTAGTCTTCTACCGTGCTATACCACACTTCTTACAGAATTCTTCAAATTCCTTACTGCAAAACTCTCCACCGTTATCTGTCCTCAACACCTTTATCTTCTTCTCTGTCTGGCTTTCCACCAGAGCCTTAAATTCTCTAAACCTGTTAAAGACTTCAGATTTCTTCTTAAGGAAATATATCCATGTATTCCTTGAGAAGTCATCTATAAATGATACATAGTACACAGACTTACCTAGTGATTGAACCTTCACAAGTCCAAACACATCACTGTGTACAAGCTCTAATATCTGTTTCGCCCTCTTACTTCCAGAGGGGAAACTCGCCCGATTCTGCTTCCCATATACACAGTTTTCATAGAAATCAAAATCCGTAGGGCTATTACTCATACATTCTACCATACCTTTACCATGAAGTATTCGAAGGCCCTTCTCTCCAATATGTCCAAGCCTTTGATGCCACAACATGGTCCTCTCTCCAGAGACGACTAGATTTTCTGCTCCACTTTTAGGAACCATAGAACTGTTGCACCCATCAACAACATCGCTACCTTGCAGCTTGTACAGAGTTCCAGTCTGAACTCCCTGCATCAATACCAGTGCTCCCCAAACCATCTTGCAAGTATCCTTCTCGAACACTATTTTTACACCTACATCATCTAGCTTGCTTACAGAAATCAGATTTCTGGCCAATGCAAGAATATGTAGAATGCTAGGAAGTGTTCTAACCCTTCCACCTTGCAACTTCAACTTTACTTTTCCGCGACCAATGATTCTAGCCTTCCTGTCATCCCCCAAGAAGACATCACCACCATCACATTTCTCATACTCGCAGAACCACTCTCTATGGGGAGTGAAGTGAAAGGATGCACCTGAGTCAAACAACCATGCCTCATGATCTACATGTGTACTTGAAGAACCCAAGTACACATCCCCACCTTCATCTAAGGTGGTTTTCGCCTCTGTAAAAGGAGCATCATCAGATCCCTTTTCTTTATCAGGAGCTTTAGATTTACAGTCCCTTTTGAAGTGCCCTTCCTTTCCACTTTTCCAGCACACCACCTTTACAGGTTTTCCTAGAGATTTAGATCTCCCACTCGATGACTTATTTTTTTTTTTGTTCTGGGACCGTCGTCGTACAGACAAGGCATCACCATTCTGGCTCTCCATATTTTTCTGTCTCATCTCCTCCATTAGCAAGGATGAGACTATTTCATCAAAATGCACGGCAATTGCATTGCTACCTATTGCAATAACCAGACTATCCCACGAATCTGGTAGAGAACACAACAAACTGATGCACTTATCTTTATTTGAAATTTTAATATCAACATATGCTAATTGACTTACCACAGTATTAAATGCATTCATATGCTCTGTCACCAAGTCTCCATCTTTCATCGTCAGGTTATACAACTTTTTTGTAGGAATAGTTTATTCACCAGAGACAGATTGGTACAAAGTCCCTAACTTGTCCCACAAAGCCTTTGTCGTAGCTTCCTCCAATACATTCAGAAATACTGAATTTGAGACACACAATCGTATTGTGCTCTTTGCCTTCTGATCCAACTTCTTCCATTCTTTATCAGTCACTCCCATTGGTTTAGTACCTGGATCTACTGCGATCCATTGATCTTTATCCACCAACAGATCCTCCATCTTGAGTTTCCATGACTCAAAACTTTAACCATTAAATTTCTCGATCTCTATCTTTCCACCACTCGCCATCTTCTTTCACCACCAAAATCGATCTCGCAGATCTCCCACTGAACAAGGTATACCACAGGCCCGAGCAAAACCCCTCAGTAACAAAGGCGTCCTCTTGAAGCCAAAATAGCTCCGATACCAAATGTAGGTTTTAACCCCGTATAGAAACTACCTGCATACGAATTCTAAAACACAGAAAAATAAACAATGCAAGAGCATAACACATAAAACACTTATACACAGAGATTTTCCCACTGGATCCCAAAACTGGGACTACTAGATTGATTTTTCTTTATATTCTTTCAAAGTTATAATACATATTTATACATGCTGAAGCATCCAATACCATGGACCGAAAGCCATCGCATCCAATACCATGGACCGAAAACCATCATATCTAATACCATGGACCGAAAAACCGTCGTGTCCAAAAAACATGTGCAAAAATGATGCACAAAACCATAGGTGAGTCTGCCCAACCTAGCATAGGGTCCAAAATCAAAATTTACTGGGGCGCTGCCTTAGACCCTATAAAGTGGGGTTACGGGTACCCCTTAAACCCCCTGTTAACTATGTGGCAAGAATATAACACAACCCAACATTAGGCAAGTACACGATCCCACATTCATGAATTCTCCCCAATCAAACTTCATAGCAGGTTCCCCAAGCTCCTGTTTACCACCTCTATTTTCCCGTCGGTCTGCGGGTGATAAGCAGAGCTAAAACTTAACTGTGTGTCCATCTTTTTCCACAAGATGTGCCAGGAGTGCCGTGTAAACTTCACTTCCCTATCGAAAAGAATGGACTTAGGTAGGCCGTGTAGCCTGACGATCTCTGTGAAAAATAAGTGGGCCACATGAGTGGCATCACTAGTTTTTTTACAAGGGATGAAATGTGCCATCTTTGAGAACCGGTCTACTACTACCATCACTGAATCATAACCTTGCTACATCCTTGGTAGACCCAAGACAAAGTCCAAACTGACTGAGTCCCACAGTCTACTCGAAATGGGTAGTGGTGTGTAGAGTCCCGTATTCTGACTGTGTCCTTTCATCCACTGACACACTTTACATCTGGTCACAAATCTTTGCACATCCCTTCACATTCTTGGCCAATAATAAAAATGGTTGAGCTGCTCTAATGTTTTTTCTAAGCCGAAATTCCTGGCTAGACCTCCACTGTGCTTCTCCTGAATGATATTCTCTCTCATTGAACAATCGGGAATGCATAACTGTCCCCCTTTAAACAATATCTTCTCCTACAAATTATAGTCCAACCATGGACTATTGTTTCTCAGCAAAGGATTCTGACAGGCTTCATAAGCCTCTTTGAAATCCGCGTCGGTCTGATACAAGTCTTTCAAATGCTCAAAGCCCAACACTTGTATCGTACTCTCTTGCAAGAGCAAGGCTCTTCTCCTCAACACATCTGCCACCTTGTTGGCCTGTCTACCAATGTGTTTCAACACAAAGGTGAAACTTTGTAAATATTCAACCCACTTAGCATTCTTATGATTCAGCTTATGTTGTTGCATCATGTATTGCAATCTAGAATTATCAGAAAATAAAATAAACTCATTCCTGAGCAGATAGTGTCTCCAATGCTTCAGTGCTTGGATGACAGCATAGAATTCTTTGTCATAGGATGAATACTTCTACCTTATTTCTATGATCTTCTTCTTCAGTAGCTGAAAGCTATTCTTTGCTGCCTCGGTCCAACGAAAAGGCTGACTTGCCTTTTTTATAGTGTCCAACATAGGTGTGCAGAGTTCACTGAAATTCCTTATAAATTTACAGTAAAAACATGCCATCCCATGAAAACTACATACCTCAAACAAACTTTTTGGGGATGGCCAGTTAACAATTGTTGCAATCTTCTCTGGATCCATCTTTAACTCATTTTCTACAATCACAAAACCCAGATAAACCAATTCTTTTTGCAGAAATTTCATTTTTTCAGATTCATCAGCAGCTTATGTTGCTACAACTTTTCCAGCACACTTCGATCATGTTGAAAGTGTTCCTCCTTAGTCTTGCCGAAAATTAATATATCATCAAGATACACTATTACAAACTTTCCAATTAACTCTTTCATTATTCCGTTCATCAGTCGCATAAAGGTACTGGGTGCATTACTCAATTCGAATGGCATTACTAGCCACTCATACAACCCTTCATTGGTCTTGAAGGCTATCTTCCACTCATCCCCTTCCCTGATTCGAATTTGATGATAATCACTCTTCATATCAATCTTCGAGAAGTATGATGCCCTGCTAAGGCAGTCCATCATGTCGTCCATCTGTGGCAGTGGAAACCTATACCTAATGGTAATATTGTTGATGGCCCTCGAATCTGTGCACATTCGCCATTCTCCTCCTTTCATGGGAGTGAGAACTGTTGGAACTACACAGCGGCTCAAACTCTCCCTTATCAGCCCTTTATCCAGCAATTCCTACACCTATTTTCTGATTTCATCATTATCTTTGGGGCTCATCTGGTATGTTGCCTTGTTTGGTAGACTTGCTCTAGGTATAAAGTCAATATGATGACTTATACTTCTCTTAGGAGGAAACTTATCTGGTAAATCGTCCACTACTATATCATTGAATTCCTGTAGCATTTTCTGAATTTCTGTAGGCAAATTAGACACTTCTGTGTGTAACAACACTGTTTTTTCCCTTCTTACAACAACATAGTTCACTTCACTATCTTCAATCTGCTTCAAAAATTGTTTTCCACCCATTAGTAACACTCTCATCCTGCTTGTTTCTGTTGTCTCCTCCTCCTTGATGGGCACAAGTGTGTGCTTGATCCCATCTTTGACAAACTTGTAACAGTTTGTCTTCCCATCATGCACTACCTTTCGGTCATACTGCCATGGCCTTCCTAGCAATATATGACATACGTCCATTGGAATAATATCACAAATAACCTTGTCCTTATACCTGCCAATATGGAACTCAACTTCACACTGTTCATCCACCAACAACTGATGGCCTTTCTGCAACCACGATACCTTATAAGGAGTGGGTGCTTTAGTGGCTTTAAACCCAACTTCTCTACCATCTCTGTGGTAACTAGATTATCCATGCTCCCACTGTCGATAATCAACTTGCAACATTTTCAGTGTGACTTACAAACTGTCCGGAATAATGCTTTCCTTTGAGTTTGTTCGGCTGTTTCCTTGGCTAGTTTTAACAACACTTTATTCAGAACTAAGGTTTCCCCTGTTTCCGGCACATTCTCTGCTTCTTGAGGTAGTGCCTCTGCTTCCTCTGGTTGTGCAACAAATGCTCCTCTCTGACTAGCTTGCTCTGCTTTAGGACATTCGAAAGATCTGTGCCCCCACTTGTGGCACCTGTAGCACTGATAGTTAGTTCCTCTTCCTCGTCCATTTCCTCTTCCTTGCTGATATGGCCTGCCACCTCTAGTGTTGTCTCCTTTTTCTTTTGTCCCTATATTTTTGGAACTACTACCCTCTTCACTATTGCTAGTAGTTAATCCTCTGCCATAGGACTGTCCTCTTCCTCTTCCGGTTCCCCATCCTCTCCTAGCACTTTGTTTTATTGTGATCTTCTCCTCTCCCTTCATGGCACTCTGGTAGGCTTCCTCTATATTTTTCCAGGAAAGAATGTTGATTTCATCCAATATTTCCAATCTCGGACCATTTACATACCTTTCTGTTTTCTCCGAGGTGTCCTCTGTATAACCAACTCTTAAATTTACCTAGTAGAATCCTTCAGTATACTCTCTCACTGTTATCCCTTTTTGCCTCAAATTCTTCACTTGCTGATGCAGTGTGATCTGGTAGCCTTTGGGGCAGAAATCTGCCTTTCAACTTGGACACCATTCTTGGCCATTTCTTTATTGGCAACTTGTTCATCCTTCTTCTTTTCGCTTGGACATTGTCCCACCACAGGGCTGCATGTCCCTTCAGCTTTGTTGCAGCAAACTTAACCTCTAATCTTCACTGACCTCTTCACACTAGAAATATTTATCCAATTCACTGATCCAGTCCAACAAAACTTCTGTGGACAAGTTGCCATCAAAATTTGGAATTTATGGTTTAGGCTTGCTACTAGCCAATAGGACTGACCTTAACAATCTGATTTCCAGTCCTTCTTCATCTTATCCATCTGTTGTAACTATGGCTTCTTCTTCGCTATCATCTTTTACATTTGGATCCCTTCTCCTTCTTGCTTCAACTGCCTCTAAACGGGTAGTAAGGATCCTGATTTCCTCCTGTAATCCTTCCTTTGCTGCTCTCCGAGCACCACTTCCAGGACCTTGTCTTCCAACCTCCATTTCTTAGGAAAACTCTAAATCCTGCTTTGATACCACTATGATGGGACCAGCCCGTTACTTACTAACAATAATAATTAACACCAATGATTTAATCAACAAATGTGTGATTAGTTGGTAATCAAGGGTTAGCGTTGATATTTTCAGGTGTATTGATTTATCTGTACGTCTAGAGGACAACTGTCCTGGCCTCGGGTTTCCTTCCTGCTCTTGGACTAAACCCTAACCCTCACGTTATTCACTTCAACATTTTCATTCTGCTTTGTTTAGTGTTGAGAGCTTTGTCCACCGATTTTATTGGTGACTGTAAATGGTTCGAGCCCGATGCTCTGTTCACGCCCGACTATGGGTTTCTCTATTGGTAGGTGGTATAACTCTGCTCAGTATTGTCTTGACTATCTGGTTAGTTCAGCTCTATCATTAAGTTGTTGGCTTAGTTATGAAGGTTTCTCTGCTTTTCTCGGTGGTTTGGTGCTCTTTTGGTGGTCACTATTTCTCCTTCTGTCCCTTACGCATTCTGCTGAACTTCTTCAATGATATTTCCAGCTACCTGTATGATTATTTCTTTGTTTGACTTGTCTGCAATGTATTGTGAACACAGGTTGCGGCCTCGAAGGACCCTTTCCTCTGCATTCGTTCGGCTCTGGCAAGGTAACGACTCCTTCCCTGCTAAATTATATTTCCTCATATTTTCTTATGAGCTAACAATTGTTGCTTCTCATGAGCAGGGTTTCTTCCAATGTCCGCGACCCAAATGTGGATTCATTTGTCTAGTGCTAACTAAAAAACTGGTAAGTTCTCTTGGGGTTTTCTTCTCCCTCACTATCAGTCATTCATTCTTTTAGTCTTCAGTATGACAACACTAATGCTTTACCATGGTCTCTCTGCAGGTTGTTGTGGCTTCTGGTCGATCTGCTACTCAGCCCTTCCTTCAAACAAAACCGGTAGGGTCATTTCCTGTTGCAACTTGTTTGGTTTGAGGGTTTCCCAAGTCGATTTCTTCCTTGGTGTAGTCAGTCAATAGACTAGGAACTAGGTCTTTGTTGTCTCATCTTTTGGTTGATGGAAAAATGGCCTTCGGGCCAAGTTGTATATGATTTCGTTTGTTCTTCAATGGACTGTAACTGTCTCAGGGTTATAACCCTAACCCTCGTTCATTGTTTCTCTCTCGGAGGAGGGTTTGTTTGGCCTTAGGGTTGCTGGACTTTAGAACTTTGTATTTATATAGTCTATATACTGGTCTTGACACTGAAATGCTTTTAAAGATGAATGAAAAAAAAAGATTTTGTTGTACAGGGTTACCTTTCTTATAATTGCATCGCATTGTGACTATGTTTAATTTATTCTCTGCTACAGTTGTCACGTATTCTTGTATTTCTGTAATTTTTTGAAGTGGCTGGAACTGCCTGTTCAGTCTCGCGTTGATATGATGTCTCTGCCTGTCGTTCGATTTTTGAAACTATGTCTCTGCTTGTCACTTGGTTTCTAGAACTTCGTCACTACTTGTCTGGAAGGATTTCTGGTAAAATAAAAATATACAGTTTGTCTATTTGTTACAGAGGATAGTAGTTGGATAAAAGCAACACGTCTCAAACAGATGGATTCAAAATGAAAATGTTTCTCTTTGTATTACTTTTCTGTGCTGGAATGTCGAACCCTTTCCACAATGTGGTACATTTGTTTTGTAATGTTACAATACAGTTATGCAAACTATTTGCAGTTGTTTCTTCAGTTACACAGTTGATAACTATTTTTCTATTTGAGTTTTCCCATTCTGTGGAATACATAGATGATATATATATTTTTGTTTTTTTTTTTAAGTAAATAGCTATAAAATAAATAAAAGAAAAAAAACAAGACAACAGTGTGGCTGTAACCACCTTCACCTAACTGTGTTGTCCCTAAATACCTATTAACTGATAATGAAATAAAACAAGTTCCTAACACTGTTTTAATCAGCAAACATAAATGAAATCAAATGATGATGAACCTCTCCTCCTTAGCTGAGACCAAACACCCGGTCATGGTGCCCTTAGCTGGATGCTCTTGCATCAACATACAACTATTTTTAAAGAATTAAGGTTATAAATGGGAAAAATATATTGTTGGAACACCCACCTATTTCTAAACAAACGATGTTATAAATGGGAAAATTTTATGTATGGAAATAGTTAACTTAATTAGGGCATAAGAAGATTTATAGCTTATTTTTTTAATTTGGTTTAAAAAATTGTGAATTAATTAATACTATTATGTGTAATATGGGAATGATATACTTTTTTGTTTTAATATCACAGGGAGAATAACTTTTTGTAAATTTAAAGTTTAAATATGTATTGAAAAGAAAGATTTATATTTATTTTTTAATTAATTATATAGTTAAATGGTGATATTTTTATTTTTTATTAAGATATAATTTGAAGATTTTTTGAAATAATTTTAATAGGAGATTGTTTAATTATATTTTTATTTTATTTCATTTGAGATTTAAGTTTATTAAGGAATGTGGTTTTTCAAATTGATGTTGTATATGGAAAATCTTATTGATGGTCTTATTTATTGGACTCAATAAATTATTGTTTCTTTTGTTAGTTTTATTTTCAATTTCATGTAGGTCTTAAAAGAAATACATTTGAAAACCATAAAGAGAATTCTTCAATCTATTGAATGTATTTGTTAATTTGGTATTACCTATTATAATTTGTATAATTGTATTTCAATCAATTGCTAAGAAATGAAGACTAATGAGGCAGAGTTTTATTATTTATTGTTATAGTTGAATGCATAGTAGTAAGAAATGTCAAAAATTAGATACTTTAAATTTATAATTTGATGGGAGAGTTTGGGTTTTCAAGAATGGGATATATTGTGCTATGACCATTTGTGTGCAATGCAATTGTTTTATGCATATTTTAAATAATTGGTAGAAGAAGAATATGATAATTCTGGTTTATTATATAGAAAATGATTACAATTCATATTTCTATAAAATAATTAAGGAAATAAACGAGTCAATAACCCTTGTTAAGATAATGCTAATATCAACTTTTCCCACTTCAAAAAATTGTATCAAACGAAGATGTTAATACTTTTGGCTCAACACACTTTTGCTCAGAGGTTAATTAGCATATTTTGATGTCAAATAGTGAAATCAAAATAGTGCAGTAAGGTCCACATGGGGTAGCTCAACCGGCAAGGGCCGTGGAAATGAAGTCTCACCAAACCGGAGATCTTTGGTTCAAATCTTGGGCTACCCTTCCCCCATAGAGGGGTTCATAATGGACATGTAAATCGGAGAGTCCCACCCCAGCCTACAAAAAAAAAAATAGTGCAGTAAAAATTTTTGATTGTTTTTGATGTCAAATAGTGAAATCAAAATAGTGCAGTAAGAATTTTTGATTGTTCAAACCAAAATAGTTGAGTGGTCAAAATCAAATCAAAGTGAAATCAAAATAGTTAAGTAAGAATTTTTTATTTTTCAAACCAAAATAGTTGAGTGGTCAAAATCAAATCAAATCAAAATAGTTAAGTAACAAATTTTGATGGGTCAAACCAAAATAGTTGAGTGGTCAAAATCAAATCAAATATAACCTTCTAGGTGTGGAACAACCTAGAAATGGTGGCCAAATGGTGGATTGCGTAATAGCTTTTTCGCTGTTGGGCGATGAAAGTTGGTCAAATAATTGGTCACATGCTCAAATACAAACAGTTAATTTTTGTTTTGATGACAAACATGAATATCACTTTTTAATAATGTTATAAGAATGTTTCTAAAAAAATATTTTTTAATAATGTTATAAGAATTTTGGAAAGAAATATTTCTTAAAGATTAAGTTTAATTGTATTCGTTTTTACTCTATAAAATTATTATTTATTTTAATAATAATAAATATTTTAATACAATTTTAATATATAAAAAAAATTATTTTATTATTAAGATGTGATCCTTGAGCTTAAATCTATTGCAAATTCCTGGAATATTTGGAAATAGGAAGAACAATACAAAGTTATCTAAATATTTTATTTTACTCAATGGAGAAACTACGAAGAAACCATACAAGTAGGGAAAAGTTTAGTATGTACAGGTTCGGTACATCAACCGCTGCTACAATCCCATCCTTCTTCCATGTTCATTACCGTAAGGAAAGATCACTGTCAAGCACTCAAGTCAGGAGCATATCCAAGCGAATAGAGTTAGGTCAATGAAAATGATGTTGTGAAGGTAATCGAACTTTGCAATATCTAAAGTTCATCCTGGTGGAGGCGGTAAATCTGGAATTAGTGTTTAATGCAGAAGTCTAAGAAATGCTCGTTACTTTGAGATGTTATATATGAAGCAATCTATAAAAATTAAATTAATACAAGGATAATGACATAGAATGGGAATGTTGATTTGAGATTGTTCAAACTATTGACTTTCAGCCAGGTGATAATATCTGTGTGCTAGACCATATCAAACTCAAACTTACCAGAAGTTATTGAGAAATCTTACCTATTATAAGAGGATGCAAGGCATTATGATTTATGACATGGATTTAAGGAATTATGATTTATGACATGGTGTATCCATCGATGTTGCCTCTTCTTAGATATACATCCTCCTTGACGTCCAAATAGGTTTTCACATACACAGACACTTCACACAAAACAACCCAGAAACTACTCATAATATATAATAAACCATATTGCAAGAACACTCGTGCCACTCTCATCATTTCTTCCATGGCGGACTCTGGAACACCATGATTCTTCACTTGCAATCACATACACAGACGTTTCACACAAAACCAGCCAAAAACTACTCATAATATATAATAAACCATTGTGCAAAAACACTCGTGCCACCTCATTATTCCTTCCATGGCGGACTCTGGAACACCACGATTCTTCACTTGCAACCACAGAACCATCAATATTCAAGTTAAAATGAAAAAAAAAAAACAATGGAGAACCTAGAAAGGAATTACCAGAAAGAAACTCCATTGTTGGCATGCTCGGCCAAAGGTCTCCAGCACTGCAGCTAGACCTTCACCACTGTCTTGAAGGTGACCGAGTAAACCATGGGTAATTGTAGGATATATCTCATCTTCATTATTATTGGGCCCGAGATGTTGATTCGGAGGAGAGGTGGTGGTTGTAACGAGTAGGATGGCTCGATAGGTTGATTCGGAGGAGAGGCAGTGGTTGTAGCAATGGCGAGCAACAGGATTGATTTTCCAATATTGCAAAGGAACAGACATGTCAATGATAGGCACGTTGTACAAATGATTTTTTAATAAATTAAAGAGACCCATAGAACTGAAAAATATTTGCCATGGATTTTGACAATTTTTTTTATATTGTCCATTACATTATGTAGTAGATGAATGATAATAACTTGATTGGCTATTTCTACCATTTATTATTTTATTGAATATATAAATTATTCCAACCCAATTCCAATATAAATCATATTTGGCGATCTTTAAGTAGATTGCAGATCCCTGGAATATTCAGCATCTGACGGACATATCGGATTTCCAAATATTCTGGAAATCTGCTATCCACTTAAGCTCAAGGGGAAATGAGATAACTAAAAAAGTTCTATGTAACAATTAGTACTTTTACAGGAAACCAGATAATTAAAAAAAATTCTATGTCGCCATTACTACCAGACAGTAAGTGGAAAAGCATATCGAAGAACTGGAAATAACAATTAAATTTTAAATATGCCGACGAACTTCATCGATAACGCTTTGAGGTAGAAATGATAAGCCATTTTATCGATGTCATCCAAAAGACATGGGTGAGATTTAGAATACCATTAATATCACAATATTATGTTTAAGCATGGATCACGTTGCATCTATTAAGCAATAAAATGTAGTTTTTTGGGGGTTTTAAGTAAAACAATAAAAAATAAAGATTCATTGATTTGGTGTTGATAATGAATTTTATGGCCACCTTCAATGAAAATATCAAAAAATTAGATACCAAAATAGGTTTTTGAAAAAATAGATGCCATATATCCAAAAGTTTAGTAGCATTTTCTCTATGGCCAAAAAAATAAAATTTTGCAGTATTTTGAGATTTTTTCTTTAAATAGACTATGTCGTTTATTGAATTTTCACTTAGAATTTATAGATTATATTATATTAAAAGCTAATAAATTATATTATATTAAAGTTATTTCAGAAATAGTTAAGTAAATAGATAAAAGTTCCCAATACACATTCCTTATCATTCCAATTAGGCAAAATAATACTCTAGTCAAATAGAAAAAGAATACCAAAATGCCAAGTCCACCAACAATTTTCTTCTGCCACACATCAAATATTTAGCACTCAACATTAAATTGGTTTGGGCCCATTTGCTCAGATTTCTCATCCCTTCTCTGCTCAAAATGTTTAATTCTTTGGATGTCAAATCCTATCCTACTTGATAATGTTGAAGAAACCTTGATATCTCAAGGCCGCATGGAAAATAACTGATTGCAATGGAGAAAATGATACCCATAATACATAACAAGATTATTACCTATGTTCAATAAATGAAAGCTTGTCGGCTGCCAATTAGCATTTTAACAAGAAATTGTAATGCACTGCAGGCTAGTCGTTACCCTTTCTGTAGACTAGTTGTATTATATTGCACAAGCCACGCATTTTAAATTCAATTCCCAAGCTCGAGTGAAGATGCAGATTCTTAATATACTTTGGTAGTGGAAGCTATAGGAAAAGGTTTTTATTCCATAATTTTTAGGACGGAAGGGAATTGTAGGTAATTTTGAAATATTTGAAAGTCCAAAAATGTGTTTAACATTTAAATGAATTATGATTTTGCATTAAGGTTGATGATATATATATGGAGGGAGAGACTGTTTCATTTTAGTGTCTCTTAATATTTCAATTTTCTTTATTTTCTATTTACATTATTTTACATGGATTAGCTAATCCTAAAGATTAGGTGTCAACATTACTCTCCTTAATCTAAAAGGATGTTGGTTAGTCCAAGCATCATTCTGAATCGTTGGAACTCTTCTCTTTCAAGAACTTTGGTGAAGATCCCTATGATCTCCTCATTTGTGGAACAATGGGGTAGGTGAATTGTCTTGGTCTCAACATGATGTGATGGTATTTTGTATTAATGTGCTTTGTTAGATCATAGAACTTTAGGTTCTTGGCCAATTTTATTGTAGAAGTGTTGTCAATCATGAGAGGAGTTGAATGCACTTGTTTCTTGTACAAATCTTCCAAAATTTTCCCGAGATAGACAATTTCCTTTGTTGCTTCAACTGCTACCACATATTCTGCCTCAGTTGTGGAAACTGTTGGAACTGATTGTTTGCATGACCTCTAGGAGACATTTCTTGATCCAAGACTCATAGCATAGCTTAAAGTAGATACCCCAATTTCTTTATCTCCATCGCAGTTTAAATCAAAGTATGCAATCAAGTTGAAATCACCTACTTGTGTATAATTAATTTCAAATTCTTGAGTTCCCTTCAAGTACTTTAGAAATCTTTTTGCAACAGACCAATGTCCCTCACAAGGCTTTTGCATAAACATGGAGAGGATTCCAACAACAAATGAAATGTCATAGTAGTCAAGTACTTCAAACTTTTTACAAGTTGTCTATACTTTCTTGCATCCTCAAATTCTTTTCCTTCAATGGATGTGAGATTTAAGTTATGTTCCATTGGAGTAGTCAAAGGATTGCCCTCATCCATGCCAAACTTGTTCAATAGATCTCCCTTATACTTTTTTTGAGAGAGGAATATAAACTTCGGATGTTGAGTTACTTCAATACAAAGATAATAGTAAACATATCACAAGTCTGACATTTCAAAACCTATCCTCAATTCCTTCTTTATGAATGCAACATAGCTCTCATTGTTCCTTGTCATCAAAATATCATCTACATACACCACAAGGTATACAACTGTTTTTCCAACTTTCTTGACAAACAAAGTTGCATCATCAAGATCATAATGTTTTAATTGAGTTTAGAATATTCTCAGTTAACTTCTCATGCCAGGGTCGTGGTATTTACTTGAGGCCATACAAGGATTTTACAAGTTTGCATACTTTGTGTTATTGACCCTTCATAACAAATCCTTTTGTGTGTGTCATAAAACCATTCTCTTTGAGATATCCATTCAAGAAAAAAGTTTTTACATCCATTTGATCCGTTTTAATTTGGCCATCCTAGAGCCTTGAACCTTGAACCTTGAACATTGAACCTTGAACCTTGAACCTTGAACCTTGAACATTGAACCTTGAACATTGAACCTTAAACCTTCGGCCAGCCTTGATGGTGCCCCATCACCCCACCTTCAAACCCACATCCCAAAGAGCCCTCCAAGGAACACAACCCCATCACCCCACCTTCAAACCCACATCCCAAAGAGCCCTCCAATGAACCCGCCAACAACCCCTTAACCGCCAACAACCCAGATGAATTAAATTTTATACACACTACTGCACCGAACTCCAACTTAACATCCAAAATTTCTCCGCCAACATCCCGAAGATCCCGCCAACATCCCCACTTCATCGGCTCCTCCGCCAACATCCCGAAGATCCCGCCAACATCCCACTTCATCGGCTCCGCCAACATCCTAATTTGCTGAGCCAACATCCCGTGATGGTTGTTTTTTTTTTTACTTTTTTTGCTCTACTTTACTATACTTTTTTTTACTCTAACTTTGTGATTATATGTTTATCTTCCCTAACAAAATTTTCTAGTTCTAATTACTTTTTTCTTTTTTGACCTTGGGCTGTTGTAACTGCACAACCCTGTTGGTACGACTATGCTATACATTGCTATTTTAGACCTTGCTCAAAAAAATAGTGTATACATTGATGATTACATCCTTTATTTTTTCTTTTTTTTTGATCTTTTGATTTTTATCTCTTTATTTTTATCCTTCACTTTTGAAGAGGTTTTAACTTTTTTTTTTACAACCCAGGAGGGTTGGACTATGCTAGAGTTAGATTTTTTCGACCTTTGTCAAAATAACGTCTACATTGATGATTACAACTTTATTTTTTTCTTTTTTTTTCTTTTTTTGAAATGCCTTTCTCTATGCCTTTCGATGCGGGGTAAGACCTACCAATCCGGGCCTGCCTTTAGTTCTGAATGAATGCGGGGGTGTTTGGTTCCGTGTCCACCCACTCACGCTTATTTCCCAGCCCAAGAGAGAAAATCCATTAAGAGAAGAAAGCCGGGAGTCACCCACAGGAGAAACTATGGAAGAAATAAAGAAAGAAAGAAAAGAAGATCGATGCTGAGAGAAGGACTTATCCCCTGCTGCACTAGTAAATGATTACTATGATACCGCCCACTAAGCCTACCGAATAAGCTCTACCTACCGACCATGAGAAAGATACGAGAAAGATATAGGTGTGATGATTGAGAAAGCTTGGGTGCGATATTAGTTTGACTGGATTTGAGGGAGATGGAAATGGATACGATGGATAAATAGTCCCCGTTGGTGCACCTGATCCGATAGTTGTTGGGTTCTCTGTTTCGACCGATAGGAAGGAAGAAGCCCCTGCGGTTTCAAATTACTATTGCCATTGACCAAGTACGATTGATGGGAGAGATGAGATATGCTTGGAATGGTTTAGAAACATAGATTCTCTAAGGGTTAGAGGAGTCCTACCTCGGCAATAGGAGGAATAGTTCTTTGTTACCATGGAAAAGAGTTTCCACATGGTAGCCCCTTTTTTTGTGGGGGAAAATGTGTCCTCATAGTTTACCCCTTCCTTTTGTACAAAACATTTTCCACACATCTTGCTTTGTTCTTGTCAAGTGAGGCATCAAATTTATACTTGTTCTTGTAGACCCACTTGTATCCTATTGATTTGGTTCCCAATGGAGGATCAACGAGCTTCCAGGTTCCATTCTTTATCAAGGCATCATATTATTTTTGCATCACTTCTTTCCATTCATCATGAGAAGAGGATTCTTTGAAGGAAGTTGGTTCAAAATTTGTAGACAAATTCAGTTCACAATCATAAGAAACATCCATATAAACAGGTGCATCAGAATCATCTACATCACCTCAATTTTACCTAGTTGTGCTTTTTGTTCCTGTCTTTCCAACCTCATCAGGATGAAAACTTTCAAGTGTCTTTGTCAACCATTTTGGAGGACCTTTTTGAGATGGCCTAGGCTACTCAATTGACTGAGTTGGGGCTAAATCAATATTTAGTGTCCCAATTTTGTCAATCACAACACTTAAAGTGTCAACTGGATCAGTGGTTGAAGCTTCATGCACAGGAGAAAGTGCTTTAAGAGAATATTCCACATATTGATCCAGTATAGGAATCCCCCCTTCAAGATGTGGAATCTCATTATAAAATTCTTGAAAAGACTTTGCATGTCCGAATCTATCAAAGCGATCAAGTTGCAACTTAGCAACATTGTCAGCCTTAGAAGATTTAAGAAATGTCACATCTCTAGATACTACAAAATTTCTATTAACTTCATCATAGATATGGTATACATTGGAGGTATTTGAATACCCCAAGAAGACACACTTATGACCCCTTGCACTAAGTTTCTTTCTTTATTCCTTAGGTATCAAGGCATAACAAGTGGAACCAAAGACCGTGAGATGGTTTACCGAAGGAATGTGGCAATACCACATTTAATAAGGAGTCTTGTTTCTAATAGCAATAGATGGACACCTATTATCTATGTACACAACACATAGAACTGTATCATCCCTAAACAACAATTTTACATTCTTGAAAAACATCATGGAACATATCATATTTAAGATTGTCATGTTCATTACTTTAACTACTCTTTGTTGTTGGGGACTATAAGGCACAATTATTTAATGTTTAATCCCATGCTGGAGAATATAGTTTTCAAATTCATTTGGAGCGTATTCGTTTCCATTATCTGTGCGAATATAGCCAATGTGAGATTGTGCATAATTTTCAATCCATGCATGAATTTTCTTGAATATTTGAAAAGCATCAGATTTGTTCTTCAATAAATATACCCAACACATTCTTGTGTAGTCATCAATAAATGTCATGATATATTTTTTTCCATTTACAGAAGGAACATGCATTGGGCCACATAAGTATGAATGAATAAGTTCAAGGTTTCTATGTGCTCTAGAATGTGAATCACGAAAATATTGTTTTTTGTGCTTTCCTAAGATACAAGCATCACATTGCTTAATCTTCATAGGAATTGTAGGCAAACTAGTAACACCACTTTTCTTCGACATATGAAGGTTGTTATAATTCAAGTGTACAAATATAGCATACCATAAAATACTTGATGGAAATGTACCTTCATCATAGTGAGAACTATATGAAAAGTTTTGTGCATGAGCAGAGGTACCTTGCAGCTTCAAAAGTCTTTCTTCTTTTATCCCTGTCATCACAAGTGAGTGATCTGATGCTTTTCTTACCTCAACCTTTCCATCAAACATATGAATGGATTTTCCTTGTTGGTGGATGTGGAAAAATGACAACAAGTTTCTCCTTAGATTCGGGAGATATAAAACATCATGTAGAACAAAGTCTAGAAGACCAAGCAATTTTAGATTGATGGTGCAAAGCCTTGATGGCTAGAGTTTTAACTTGTCTGCAAAATATACTGCTCCATCAACATTGTCGGTGAATTCTTCAAAAAAATATCTCCTAAAATTCATGTTGCAAGTTTCTCCTGAATCAAGAAATAAATGATATTTCCAAGAAGTAAGTGAAGCATTAAACAAGTCTTAAGTTACTCTAGTATTAAAATGTGCCACAACAGAGTGAGTAGATTCGAGTGCTTTACCTTTTCCTTCGTCATTGGTTTTACCTTTTCCTTCAGTTATTTCCTGCTCAATTCAAACCCACATCAATTTACATGCGGATGCATCATTTCCGTCTCTATTTCATCGTATACAATGAAGATCACACTTTTCTCCTTGGAACTTTCTACTCCCCCTGCCTCTAAAATTCCTTCTTCCTCTTCCTCTTTGGCCACCTCTTACTCTAGAAGAATATTGTGCATGATTCTTCTCTCTATGTGTAGGGCACACAACTTCTTCAAAATATTGAGGAGTTGTCTTCTTCCCAAAATCCTTCTCTCTCTCAACAAACTTCTTTTCAAGGGAGTCAAAGGTAATCTCCTTGAGGTTTCCACTTGCTTGTAATGCCTCAAGATAATTTGAATTAGTGGGATTGATCCAAAATGGATCTAGAATAGAATTCTAAGTCTAAAATGTTCCTCATAGAAGAAAATAAAAGTCAAAGGATGCTCTTGGAAATATTCTCATTGCATAGATCTTTTCATTCTGAATCTACTGCAATTTGAATGGGTTAAAATGGACTTCGGATGAAGAAGTTATCGCAAAAAGAAGTTTGCCCATTGTCCTTTGAAAAGGAGGTAAATTCTTATAAAAATGGGCTTAAGTCCTTATATGGAAAAGTCACATCGGAAGGGTTAAAATGGCGGACTTAGACCAAAGGCCTTAAGGAGCCCCGATTAGTGATCTCTAACATATCGCATCGGAGGTAGGCCTTAGTGTGATATCGAAACCTCGGGGCCATTACAAGAGTGATATGTTGAATGCGATATTGCAATGGATTCTAGACTGTCGAATCGAGGAGTAGATAAATGGTATAGATTTGATTGGCGGATCGGCGATTGGTGATTGACGATCCCCGATACAGAGGGCCAATGCAAGTTGCGATTGCAACTTGCAATAAAGCCTGAACCAGATAAGTTTATAGAGCTGATTTCATAATATTTGAAATCCGGTTTATGTGTATTTCTTTATATTTCCATGTATTTGGGATTTTGACCCTGTGACAATGCGATTGCGATATTGTGACTAAGGCAGACCCGATAAGGATTATAGATGTGATTCTATATTATTTGAAGTCTGGATTTTTGGATTTTCTATGTATTCCTTTGTATTTGGTTTTTTGGCCATAGCACCCATTTGATTGCGATTTGTGATGGAAAGGCGAACCCGAAGGGTTTATAGAGCTGATTCTCTATTATTTGAAGTTCGGTTTTTGTGCCCAATAGTGTATTCCTATGTATTATGTTATATTGGCTATTTTCAGAATTAAGGCAGAAAAAGGCCGCCTGTGTATTCCCCACTGTAAAAATGGCTTCTATTCATTTGTGTCACACTGTAAGCGGGTATTTTGTAACAGGAATGCGTTATAAGAGCCATAGAGCCACAGAGCGATATGGGAGCCATAGATCCAGAGCGCTAGAGGGCCAGTCGAAGAGGCAGAGCCGGGAAGAGAATGATTCCTCAGGTTTGAAGGGTAGAGGAATGGTTGTGGAAGCCACAGAGTCAGGAGGATTCTTTAAAATCTAGAGAGAACCATTGAGAAAGGTAGCTAAAGTTTTGGGAGTCGCTTGGAGGTCAAGCAAAAACAGAAGCTTGTGAGAGCCAAAGTAGAGCCAAGAGCGAGTACTAGAGAAAGAGCCAAGAGCAAGAGCCAAGAGCTAGATCCAGAGCTGAGAGCCAGAGCTAGAGCCAGAGCTAGAGCCAGAGCTAGAGCTGAGAGCCAGAGCCAGATTCAGAGCCAAAGCCAGAACTAGAGCCAGAGCCAGAGCCAGATCCAGAACCAGAGCCAGAACAAGAGCCAGAGCCAGAGCCCAAGCCAAGAGCCAAGAGCCAGAGAGCCAAACGGCCAAAGATAAAACCAGTATTCTAAGCCCAATGGTTCAGTTGTAACCTATTGGATTTGAGTGTGGAACTTGTAAAAGAATTCAGCCATAATCCCAAAGAGTCTAATCAAGTTTATTAGAGCTCAAGGAGATGTAGCCCAAGAGGTTTGGGTGAACTCCATATTATATTGCTGTTATGTGTGATTGCTTATTGGTGCATTGTATTTGTTGTTATATGTTTTAAATCAGTTGAAGCAAATAAAGTTAAAGCACTTAACAATTAAAAAAAAAGAAAAATACCAGCATACACCTATTTCAAGCATTATTAATTCCGCAATTTTTTAATCATAAGATCTTGGAAATATATAAGCTTTGAAGTGGGAGAGGGTCTTGTAAGCTTGACAAGAAGCCTTTAGTGCCCCATTTCAGATCAAGTGGTATCAGAGCTTGGTTGATTAACCCCACCTTCAAAGAAGGTGATATCAAAGCTTAAGTTATATCAGAGTGGGTGGTATCAGATCAGAATGCTTGTTTGACTTGAAAGGTGTTTGGATAGTCAAGGATTGATTGTATGTTTGGTTGTTTGATTGTTTATAAACTCAAACAAAATAAGAGGTTTGTTGCAAGGGTGAAAGGAAAACTACTGTAACTAGCTAAGTCCAGGAGAGGACAAGAAGGAAGAAGGGTTGAAGGCATTCTACTTATCCCAAAGGACCTCAAGGAAATCCTTGAAGCACAAGAGGTTTGTTGCAAAAGGTTGCTTGAATAAGCTCTTTGTTAATCTTGTTTGAAGTTATTTTTTTCATTTGCATAATGACAACTTCTACAAGTGAATCCTCAAATTCTTCCTTCATCACAAGATTCTGTGATGAGGACATGAAGCAAGACTTGTTCATCATGATGGATATGGTGAGAGAAATGTATGAGGATGGAAGGAAGAGCATCACCCTTAGAGAGCAGTTGAATTCCATGAAGGAAGAGAAGCAGTTGCTTTCTGACAAATTGCAGGAAATGGAGAGGCAACTTCATATTGCAAAGATGAACCTATAAAGGATGCATGAGTTGGAGATACAACTCTTTGTTGCTAAGAAAGCCTTGGTCAAGTATTAGCTTGAAGAAGAGGTAAATAATTCCAGTTTGTGTTCAAAGTCTTCTAAGAATGCTTATATTGGTTCTTTTGAAAAACATACTAGAGGCATAGGTTCCAAGTTAATGTCCAAGATGGGCTATGAAGGAAAAGGCTTGGGTAAAGATGCACAAGGTATTTTTGAGCCAATAATGGTTGATGAACGGCCTAAGTGTTTGGGTATTTTCTATGGACAATCTTATGGAGAAAGTTCCAAAGCTGCCATGAAGGCCATTGAAACAGTTCCAAGAAGGAGTTCCATTTCAGGTCTTATACCTGAAGAGTGTAAAGATTGTATTCATGAAGAATGCAATAGCTTGAAACATCATTTGTAGGATGCAGGTGTTTAGAAGCATGCACTTGAACCAGAGAGTTGTGGAAACTTTGATAGCCTTGAAGAGACTGATGGTGCTCCAAAGGCAGCCACTTCTTCATTCATTTAACCTCCTCATGAAGGCAATAAAGGTGAAAAAGAAAGGTATAAATCTAGTTCTAAACACATTCCTTTTGATTGTGTTAAGCATGATAAATTTCCATGTAAGCATTGGAAAAGAATTGCTTGTTCCTTTTGTGGTTTGGATAACCATAATGTTTCTAGTTGTTGGAAGAGGATAGCCACATGCAAGAAACTTTGGAAGGAAAAGAAACAAGAAGCCAAAGGTCCATTGGACAAGGCAAATCATGTTGTCAAGAAGATGCACATGTGTTTCACTTACTGCCATAAGCAAGGACATATTGCTGCAAAGTGTTGGACTCTGAATCCAACAATGCTTCCACGAAACTTGAAGAAGGTGGAAAGAGAGAATGGCAGGAATGGAAAGGAAGTTTCCATGAATGATGTGTTTCAGGATGATTCACATGTTGATGCTGATGTGCAGACAAAGGGAGGACCTTTGAAATGGATTGGTAAGAAATGGCTAGAGTTCTTATCCAATTAAGGTTGCATGTACTTTGCATCCATTTCCATTTCTTTGTTAATGGAATGAAAGTTGCAGGATTTTACCAAGAAGGTGAATGGAAAAGTTGAGTAGGATACTAAGTTTATTGCTGCAACATTATATTTCATTTCAGCTTCAAAAGTACAGTGTGCTTAATTGAAAGTTGAAGGGTGAAGTGCATGCATAAGCTTGATATGCATGAACACAGGGATGTTGATGATTTCCTTGTATTTGAACATATATGTGTAATTAACTTGCAGTGTTGATTGCTTTGACATGCATGTGATGCAATATTGACTTGGGAAAATTTGATTTGGTCTCTAGGATGGAGATGATGATTGTATTTCATCTTTGAAAAAGAATGTAGAAAAAGATGCTTGATTTGAAGGGTCAATTGTTTTAAAGGCACGTTTTATTGGCTTGTTATCTAGTCAATCATTTGTATGTAGATGTAAAGACATGGAGGTGTTCACAAGATGTGAAATCTCTTTTTTTTTGTTGAAGCAGTAGTTTAGGCCATCCAGTTGTTGTCTGTAATCCTGTTGTTGTTAATAGTTGTTGTTGACAATGTGTCAAATAGGTACAAATGAAAATTTTGTGAAGCGGATGTAACTTCACATTGGTTTGCGCCACCTTGGATCAATGATCAAGGTAGAGGAGTCCAAATTAATTTTTGTGACCTTCTTAGCAAGAGTTCTGCATGAAGTCAAGGAGGAAGACGGTTCTTCCCAGGATGACCAGCACATCCAGAAAGGAAGTGGTCAAAGGCTTTGGTTCAGAGGCACTATGTAAGGCAAGTGTATGGAGGCTGAAAGAAGAGGGTGTTGATACTCTCATTTACTGTTCATATCAGTATATCAGTATTTTGGAGACCAAAAGTTCTTTTTAGTGGGAAGATGTGATCTAAAATGAATCTAGAATAGACTTTTAAGTCTAAAATGTTCCTCACAGAGGAAAATAAAATTCAAAGGATGCTCTTGGAAATAGTCTCATTGCAAAGACCTTTTCATTCTGAATCTACTGCAATTTGAATGGGATAAAATGGACTTCGGATGAAGAAGTTATCACATGAAGAAGTTTTCCCATTGTCCTTTGAAAAGGAGGCAAATCCTTATAAAAATGGGCTTAAGGCCTTATATGGAAAAATCGCATCGGAAGGGTTAAAAGGGCAGACTTAGACCAAAGGCCTTAAGGACCCCCAATCAACGATCTCTGACATATCGCATCGGAGGTAGGCCTTAGTGCGATATCGGAACCCCGGGGCCGTTACAAGAGCGATATGTCGATATGCGATATTGTGATGGATTCTTGACCATCGGATCGAGGAGCAGATCAATGGTCTAGATTTGATCGGCGGATCAGCAATTGGCAATCCCCAATACAAAGGGCCAATGCACGTTGCAATTGCGACTTGCGTTAAAGTGTGAACCCAATAAGTTTATAGAGCGGATTTCATAATATTTGAAATTTGGTTTATGCAGATTTCTTCGTATTTTTGTGTATTTGGGTTTTTGAGCCTGTGACAATGCGATTGCAATATTACGATCAAGGCAGACCTGCTAAGGATTATAGATTCGATTCTATATTATTTGAAGTCTAGATTTTCAGATTTTCTATGTATTCCTTTGTATTTGGGTTTTTGGCAATAACGCCTATGCAATTGCGATTTGCGATGGAAAGGTGGACTCGAAGGGTTTATAGCACCGATTCTCTATGATTTGAAGTCTGGTTTTTGCTCCCGATAGTGTATTCTTGTGTATTACGTTATATTGGCTATTTTCCAAATTAAGGCAGAGAAAGGCCACCTGTGTATTCCCCACTATAAAAATGGCTTCTATTCATCTATGCCATGCTGTAAGTAGGTGTTTTGTACCATGAATGCATTATAAGAGCCACAAGGCCACAAAGCCAAATGGCCAGTCGCAGAGCCACAAAGCCAGAGCGTTAGAGGGTCAGTCGAAGAGGCAGAGCCAGGAAATGAATGATTCCTCATGATTGAAGGGACAGAGGAACGACTGTGGAAGGCGCAGAGTCAGAAGGATTCCTCAAAATCTAGAGAGGACCATTGACAGAGGTGGCTGAAGTTTTGGGAGTTGCATGGAACTTAAGCGAAACCAGAAGCTTGTGAGAGCCAGAGCAGAGCCAAGAGCTAGAGCGAGAGTAAGAGCCAAGAGCTAGAGCCAAGAGCGAGAGCTAGAGTGAGAGCTAGAGCTGAGAGCTAGAGACAGAGCTAGAGCCAGAGCCGAGAGCCAGAGCCAGAGCCAAGAGCCAGAGCTAGAGCCAGAGCCAAGAGCGAGAGCTAGAGCCGAGAGCCAGAGCCAGAGCCAGAGCTAGAGCTAGAGCTGAGAGCCAGAGCCAAAGCCAGAGCCAAGAACCAGAGCTAGAGCGAGAACGAGAGCTAGAGCCAGAGCCAGAGCCAAGAGTTGAGAGCGAGAGAGCCAAATGGCCAGGGATAAAAATTGTATTCTAAGCCCAATGTTTCAGTTGTAACCTATTAGAGTTGAGTGTGGAACTTGTAAATTAATTCAACCATAATCCCAAAGAGTCTAATCGAGTTGATTAGAACTCAAGGAGATGTAGCACAAGAGGTTTGGGTGAACTCCATATTATATTGTTGTTATGTGTGCTTTCTTATTGCTGCATTGTATTTGCTGTTATATGTTTTATATTAATTCAAGCAAATAAACTTAAAGCACTTAACAGTGAAAAAAAAAAGAAATACAAGCATACACCTATTTCAAGAATTATTAATTCTACAATTGGTTAATCATAAGATCTTGGAAATATATAAGCTTTGGAGTGGGAGAGGTTCTTGTAAGTTTGACAAGAAGCCTTTAGTGCTCCATTTTAGATTTTAGATCAGGGATACAGTTCCTTGACATAATATATGAGAGGAATGGATATTTCAACACTGGTGTTTTTTATATCATGCATAATGGATCTTACATCTTATGTTGAAGCAAGAAGGTCATTATTTTTCAATTCAAGACTAAACAATTTAATCATCAATTGGACAACTTCAAGTTGAGATTGAGTCATACAATTCCTTCAACTTCTTTAGGGCTTCAAAAGCATTTGAAAGTGGTGAAATATGGTGACTCGCCTCTTCATTTAGAGATTTTGCAATCAAGGCATAGGCCTTGTTGTTCTTGTTTTCCCAAATGAAAATCTCCTTATCTAATGTGGGATTTGCAGGTTCATTATCTCCTTCTCCTTCACAAACTTCTCTCCACAACTCATTGAAAATGAGAGTATGTTTCATCTTCCTTGACCATCCAAGATAGTTCTCTTTTTTAGAGAGAACTACTCCAACAATTAATATTAATGAATGCATTTTAAGGAATAAAATATGTATATTGTGTAAAAAGAATCCACTCCTCTGAAAATATACTATAAAAAAAATGTACTTCTTGTGGTAGAAAAATGCACTCTTATATCTATATATACAAAAGTATTATTTGTGGAAGGGTTATATGGGGGAGGTGTTGTATGGGGAAGGTGGTATATGGGGAGGAGTTAACTAAAATGCCAGGGGGGCTAAGTTATATTATAATGTGGGTATGTGGAAGAGTTTTCGTATGGCAGTTCGGTGATATGCGAGAGGGAGAAACCGGTGTGTGGGAGGACTAGTGCGAGGAGTATATTATAGTGCAGGGTTATCGAGGTTATATGTATGACAACGAGTCATGGAGTATCAGAAGTGATGCTGCAACAGATAGCGATGCCACAACAGAGAGCCACAATGGGTGGTATGTCAGAGAGCCACAATGGGTGGTATGTCAGTAGGGAGCTGTAATACCACTCAATGAAATACCACTTGGCTCAATGTAATACCACCAACACAGAAATACGATAACCAAGAGTTATATTATAGTTATACCACAACATAGTCAACACAATGTCTTGTTCACCACAACGTATACCATGTGCAACATAATACCATACATAAAGCATCAACTCAGTCATTAAAAATCAACCTAACATGTTCGGGCCAAGGGATAATCCAAGGTGGGCATCAATAGTGACGATGTCGATAATACAATCAGAAATAACACAGTTTGAATGTAGATCATATAAGTATATAGTCACTGTCACACCAATACAATAACTGTAATCCAATATATAGTCATGCCAATACCAATACACAGAGTGTAATATGAACCAGTCTTCAAATGAATACATACCTTTCATCGGACTGACGACCTTTATCTGTCTCAGTCACAGAGGTGCCAAGGCTTTCCATTCTCGGTCTCTACACACCAGTTCACTTCTCCAACATCCGATTTATCCGATTTGACCAATTTCTCTGGGGATGCGCACTAGGTTTGACACAAATCCAAGAAAAAACATTTGGTTCTCTCAACCCGAAATAGTGGATAATGGAATCTGCATCAGCCTCATTCTCGAAAGAGAGTGAAGGTAAAAACGAGTGAGGTTCTTCGATGAGAAAATGAGGAATTTGTGCTGGCAGAAGGCAGATGTGTTAGTCTGCAAAAATGTAGAACAAATGAACGAGGGAGTTACCAGGGAAGAAAGGAAGCCAAAAATGGGGTTGGGACTCTTATATCATGTTAAGCAAGGAGGTAAGTCCTCAAAATGAATTGTAATTTTGCATTAAGTATTACAGATATATACATAAAGAGAGAGAATTTTGTGCTTCATCTCCCAATATCTTTTCGTATTTCAATTATCCTTATTTTCTATTTACATTATTTTACATGGATTACCTAATCCCAAATATTAATTGTCAACGTGGTATGTCAGCAGGGAGGTGTATTACCACTCAGTGAAATACAACGAAGTACCACTCGCCTTAATGTAATATCACCAACACAGAAATACGATAAGGAAATGGTTTTATCCAATGAATTTGTTTTTCCTTTTTAGTGTATACAAGGATGGGAAGGATATTAGCTTTATTTTTAATGATCAATGGATTTACATTCAATTCCCAAGCTCGAGTGAAGATTTAGGTTATGATTTAGATTCAATTCCCAAGCTCGAGTGAAGATTTAGGTTCTTAATATATTTTGGTAGTTGAAGCGATATGAAAATGTTTTTATGGAATAATTTTGTTAATTATTTTTTTGGTTGTATACGAGGATGGGAAGGAATTGTGGGTATGTTTCAAATACTTGAAAGTCAAAAAAAAATCTATTTAATTTTTTTAAATTAATGATAATTTTGGTTTATGTCATTTTTAGGTTTTATTAACATATTCATATTCGATTGAAATATGAAGAAAAACCTTTTAGTTTTGATTAATTTGGCAAGTCCATCTATGAATTTCCTTAATTTAGGCCCTTACAGGTTAGTCAATCCATTGTTTTCGTTATCCTAAACTGTATGTAATTTTTCTCTTCATATATAGTGCCATTTTCTAAAGAATATTTCAAGGGACTCATATTGTGTATGGTTACCAAAGTATAATTTTGAAGATGTCTTTTAGCATTTTTAAATGAGAATAGTGTTACTTTATGATCCTCCTAATTTTCATTTACTTACCCTTATCCAATAACAAACAAAAAAAATGAGTTAAGTATATATCAAGCATACTTGTGGGTATAAATTAAATCTCAATAATAACCTTCATGGCATGCAATTAGTGGGTAATCATTGAATGTCTATAATTTGAGCATTGAACTTCATGATTTCAAAGTAAACAGCATGGTAGATTTAGACTTTGGACTTGTATTATTTCGTAAATATTATTGTTTCTTTCTTCCTAGGTGGCCCCAATTAGTTTCCTTGAACTCTTACAATTTAAAGATTAAACTTCACAATTTCAAAGTAAACATCATATCAGATTTAGAGTTGGACTTATATTACTTGACAAATATTATCATCTGTTCATATTATTGGATAAGTAAAAATTGACATATAAATGATAGAAATTAATCCCTTAAATATATATCAACCACATTTATTATACATATTTTGAATAAAGAAAAAATATAATAAAACATAATATTTATTGAACTTTTGCCCCAAAAATTAATAAACTAAACCAACTAAATTATAAATATGAATATTATACTCATACCACTAAACCATAATATATAAGTATAATTAATTTCTATAACTATGCAGAAGTAGCTATAATGATTTCTCACCAGCTCATTTCCATGTGTATATCTCAATTATCTTGTTTTAACATAAAGTTGAACTTGGAAAATTCAACATTGCATACGCACTCAGCTTATTATCTTTAATAAAACAGAGCTATTTGATGATTTCTGGATTTTCATGCTTTGAAAACGAAGCCCTAAACAACGTTTTATTTTCATTTGGATAAGCTCAACTAGTTTCCCAAACACACTTCATTCATTAAATTCTTACCACATTAAAGGTTAAAATTATCCCTAATAGATCACTAAAATGAATAAAAGATGGAGAAATGAAAATTAATCCTCCAAAAGGCCTTTAAATTGGACTCTCCACCTTCTAGTCTTTTTAATTTAAAACCATTTGAGGAAAAGAGCTTTAACTATTTCATAGTAAAGGACCTTTAACTTTGACATGCTGTATTGTAAAACTGTAAGAGAAATTGGTTAATAAATTCCAATTTCCTTCATTAAGTAGCCTATAAATCAGGCCAAACTTTGAAAACAATGTTACATGGAGCTCTCACTTTTTCAAGCGTCTTTGAACAAATAAAACTGAAAAAAGCTGAATATGATTAATGAAAAAATAAGTGATTACAGTTTTTATATCACAGCTGCATCATTCTCCGGCATTCTTCTCATTCTCATTCTCATTTAATATCATAGGTTGAGAATCGGTAGCAATGTCCTCATTCTCATTCAATTTTGCAGCTCCATGACCTACTTGGTCAGCACTGGACTAATTTGCTTCATTCTCAAATATTTGTGCGGCTCCATCACCCACTTGGTCAGCACTGGACTGATTTGCCTCATTCTCAATTAATTGTGCAGCTCCATCACCCTGTTGGTCAGCACTGGACTCATTTGCCTCATTCTCATTTAATTGTGCCGCTCCATCACCATGTTGGTCGGCATTGTTCTCATTTGATTGCATTGATGCAGGTACCGTATTCTGTAAGAGAGGCTGCGTGGTGTCATCCGACTGTTCACTCGGCTGGGTTTGTCTGCAGAAAATCGCATATATTACGAATTTCGTGAGGCTGGCCAAGACTCCTGCTGTATTAGGAATCTAAACAGGTGAAGAACATCAATTCACGAGTCATGAATCTTAACCATCCAATAGAAGCATAACCATAAACCAGGATTTTATGTCTCAAACACATTGACAATATTGCATAAAATCTTAACCCCTGCAAATAAAAATACTTACCACAACAAATATATCCGAATATTTGTATGAATAGATTGTCCATACAGATGCGTTTACGAAAACGACCACTGCCATTGCCAATGACATGTCCTCTACACTTCCTGTCCGAATAATAGATGGCTGCTCAAAATCACAGCCAACGACCTACGAGGTCAGCAAAATTCGACCCACAAGTTTTTCTACCTGATATGATATAAAGTTTATCATCATAATTTCTTGAATTTACTCTTAGTGTAAATTTAGAAAATATTTTGCGTAGCAGCCTCATTGCCATCCATCACATTTTTTAATGTTTCTAAAATAAAATAAGGAACACTTGTAGTACACCTATAATAGGTAGAAATCTTGTTACTTATATACATTCAACCATATTACTATATAAACATTATTCAAAGCATTTTGAAAATTTTTAGGGCAATTGAATTGTGTAAGATTATCTATCCAATTTGTTATTTCAACCAAAAAAAATGGTGTAAGATTATCTATCAAATTTGTTATTTCAATTAAAAAAAAATTAGACAAAACACCCACCAACAAAAACTTCCAAAAAAAATTTCACCAAAAACAACTAGATTGAAAACCTCACTTCCTTAACTATAAATATCATTAAATACTAGATAGTAGAGTCTTATAGTGGAGAGTATCTATCGATTAATGAAAGACTTACAATGTCCCACAAGGAAGACCCATACATGAAGACACCACATATACAGCAGAGAAGTCTCACATTTGATGATCGTCTCTTGTGATTGTCGTCTAACATGATCAGCGGCACCACCAATACGAAGATTGCTGCCACCGTGCCAAGCCATTTCAAGATTTCCAGCTGCTAACAGAAACAAAATGAAAAATTACTTTGAAGTTTAAAAATGTTGGTGATAACTTGAATTTTTTAAAAATATTCACATTTCTAATTGAGATCTTTCTTTGCCCTTAAAATGTTTGATGGAAGAGTATCTGGGTTACCATGAAGAAAAGAAAATCAAGATTTCAGTGGTTTGGCTTTGCTTACCCTCTGGTTTGTGTCGGAGTATGCGTAGAATATGCAGATGTAAATTGCTGTAAGAACAAATCCAGCTAGGTTAATTACCGTAACGGGAATGCTGTACGGATTGATGATGGGCAGACCGTAGAGCATCCAGAGCAGGCAGCTGGGCAGATTTAAAACGAGCTGGACGAATGATAACTGTCCCATGGATCTATCTCTGCACGCCTCCATTAATGCGCACCTGCAACAGCAAAATTCAAGCCTACTGTCAAACAAAACGCCCAGAATTTGAATGAATCCCAAGTAAAAAAATTTGGGTGGCGGAAACTTACGCTGGAGCGGCGAAGAGCGCCAGCGTCGATATGCTCCCTGCAAGAAACCGAAACTGTTAAAAACCTTCGAGAAAATCTTGGAAACGAAACTCTCTCACCAAATTTTACGAGAAGAATACAATAATTGTGCACTTTGCTGTTACTGTTGTTATCATTGTGATTCTTGTTACCCAAGACGACGAACGCGCTGTGAACATCGATCCTCATTCTGATGGAAACGTATGAAACCCAACCAGAAGCTAAGAACAACAGAGCAGGAAAAACAAGAACACGCTTGCAAACTTCCAACTCGAATGTACTGAATATCAGGATTTTAAACACCCAATATCGACACTTTCTTGAAAAATAATGGGCAACGTATTTTCTTGAAAACCTCGAACTCAAACGTACGGAATCACGGCATTTTGAAATCTCGATATGTGGGGTTTTGCAGCTATATAACCTTAATTTTATTTTTACATTTTGTTCAAGATGATATGGAAGACAACTTTATTTAAACTTGCGTTTAACTTTAAGATCTCTTCTTCCTTTTGTGTTTTATTGAGGAGGGTAGACCTAGTAAGAATCGCATAAAGATGATTATTTTTTATTTAAAAATTATTTTATGAAATAAAATTTTAAAAATAAAAAATATTTGTATTTAAAAAAATATGGTTAAAATAAAAATAAATTCTTATGAGTTTTATACTGGAATTTTTTGAGTTGGTCAATTCCTCAAATAATATGAAATGAGAAATTTTGTTTTTTTGTCACCCTGGATGATTCAAGAGAAGATAAAAACAACTCTCATAAATTTTCTAAATATTTGTCAACCAAAACCATACAAGTGAACCAAACCATACTGAAATTAGAAATCTTCTCTTATTGATTTCCAAACATGAAAATAAATTGTTAAAAAATTTATAGAATAATATTACTTAAAGTAAAAAAAGGACGAAGAACTTTTTCCCATTAAGGAACAACTATACAAATAACCAAATCTTCTACCGTCACTCAATTCAACAATTCTAGGCATCATTGTTATTTCCATGTTCTCAAGATAGTTTAAACTAATTTATGTTTTTTCTACTTCACTTAGAATTTACTAGTACTATGGCAACATGTCTTACATAATGAAATCTTAATCACTAAACATTTTTGTATGTATCAAGTTACTATATACACATTTAAGATAAAAAACATTCATTTTTATTATTAATCTAATTTTAAATTTAAAAAAATAACCATTTTTTTTTTAATATTATACCATAGGGAATGAGTTTAATAAAAAGATGCTTATTAAAAGAAAAAATAAACAATTTTTTAATAATTAAGAAAAAATATATATTAAATATAGCAAATTTTTTTAAATAAATTTATAAAAAACATGATATTAATTGCCCATAATCATTCATGCGTAAAAGAAATAATAATGTATTAAAATTTCAATAAAATATAGGGGAGAGTTGCCATTACATGTGCGCCCTCCCCGCCACGTCAGAAAACCACACGTAAAAGCACATGGAGCCGGTACGACACTTGTCCACCGTGGAGCTCCATGTGTTGGCTACCGTATCAACCCATAAAACTTTGTGTTTGCGCCATTTCACAGGTTCGTTTGGGGTCATTACTGCGATGTTCGAGTTTCCCTTTGTCTTTTTTCTCGGGGCCGATTGTTGGGCGAAGCCCCACGCCGAAGATGGCACGAGACGGCCCCGGAACGTGCACGCTTCGTCGTTTATTCGTGTGTTGTTTGAGGCGTTTGTTCGATTGACAGGGTTTGTGGACCTGCGCGCTTCGCCTGGTATGTAGGTGCTGGTGCGAATGTTTGCTGGAGTTTCAGGGTTTGTGGTTGGCACAGTGCTTCTGCTTTTCTTGTGCTTTTCCGCCTGGAGTTCTTGGTCATTCTGGAATGCCAGTTGTTTAGCATTTCTCTGTTGCTGGTCTTATTCGACGATTTTCTTGTTTGGGGAGGAGTCGATCGCTGTTTTACTGAGCTCGAGGTCAAATGGTGTTTTGCAATTAATTTTCTGTTTTGTGGTGGTGTTTTTGTGGTTTTCTGTTCCCTAATATATATTTTTCTTCTCGTTGCAGGTGTGCAGAAGGTCGTTGCAGGCATGGAGAAGGTCTGGCGAGCTCCGGGGAAGTTGGGGGAGGTCAGCGACCATGTATCCGGTAGGATTTTAATCCTACCAGCATTCTCTATGTTTTTCAACACAAGCATCTCTATTTTTGGATATTTTTTAAACTTTTATGGCATTGTATGGCATTTTTTTGAGGATTTTTTTTCGAGGGTTTAGGGTTTATGGGATATTTTGATGCTGTTTGTTGTTGAAGGTTTAGGGTTTATCTGAAATTTCGTTGTTTTCGCTGTTATCCTAGGCCGTCCCATGCTATCCTCGGGCGCCCGGTGCCCTCGCTGTTATTTTTGTTGTTTTTGGTGCTATCCTAGGCTGTCCCTTGTTATCCTCGGCCGTCCCGTGCCCTCGCTGTTATTTGTGCTGTTTTCGGTGCTATCCAAGGCCATCCCGTGCTCCTCGGCTGTCCCGTGCCCTCGGCCCCCGAGCAGAAAGACGAAGGGAAAATGGAACATCGCAGCAATGACCCCAAATGAACCCTCAAAACCCTCTGTCGCTGCTCTCAATTGACTTGCATAACTTATCTTCTCCTCGTCCGTGAAAGATTCTGTCAGGAACTTCACTCTTTGTATTTGAAATGAAGCCTCGAAACCCTCTGTCGCTACTCTCAATTGACTAATTTGAGTATATTTACAGTTTAAGCAAATTTGGGGTTTGTTTGGTTGCGCTTAAAATAACAAATTCTTTAATGGCCATATGTATGGGGCAGTATAACTCTACCATTGCAGTTATTTAACTATGGAGGAAGAGAAGTCCTATTTGTTTCTGGAATTTGTTACTCCTGGTTATTAATTTTGGTGCTTTTTGCTATTTTCCTGAACCTGATGTATATGTTTTGCAATATCGATATCCTGTATACACAGTCCTTTTTGTTTCCATGCTGACACTGCTCTCAATTGACTGATTTGAGTATATTTATAGTTTAAGCAAATTTGGGGTTTTTTTTTGTTGCGATGAAAATAACAAATTCTTTAATGGCCATATGTATGGGCTACCATTGCAGTTATTTAACTATGGAGGAAGAGAAGTCTTGTTCGTCTTTGGAATTTGTTACTCCTGCTTATTAATTTTGGTGTTTTCGCTATTTTCCTGAACCTGATGTATATGTTTTGCAATATGGATATCCTGTATACACAGTCCTTTTTGCTTCCATGTTGACGCTGCTCTCAATTGACTAATTTGAGTATATTTATAGTTTAAGCAAATTTGGGGTTTTTTTGGTTGCGCTGAAAATAAAAAATTCTTTAATGGCCATATGTATGGGGCAGTATAAGTCTACCATTGTAGTTATTTAACTATGGAGGAAGAGAAGTCTTGTTCGTTTCTGGAATTTGTTACTCCTGGTTATTAATTTTGATGCTTTTTGCTATTTTCCTTAACCTGATGTATATGTTTTCGGACCTCTGACATTTGCCTTTCCTCGAGATGTCTCGGACAGTGGCTGTCATATGCCACCCTTTTGTATCTTATGATGTTTTTTATATTGTCAATATAATCTGTGATGCTTTTTTCTCTGGAAAAAAAAAGGGAGTTCACACATTTTACAATCGATTCCAAAACCGGTTACTGATGGTTACAGAGATAAGAGAATAAACATTTTTAGTAATGAATTATGTTCTCATACATAAAATGCATTTCAATAACTAACCCTTCTCGGGCTCCAACGATAAAACCTTACTATATCAGTGACTTTTCATTTTAATTTAATTAAGGATGTGGATCATGTAAATGAGCAAATATGACTTATTCCTAGGTCCCGCTGATTCAATTGTTCACTTCAAAGTTCTAATGTAAATTAGTATATGATATAATAGTTTACTCATTGTGTGAATATCTGAAGTAGTCTCTGTTTCCAGCCCGTCTTAGGGTTCACTGACTAGCTATTACAGAATACAATGGGTAGAAATTGCTTTGTAAGCATTATGGTTGAAGCATGAGCTATCAAGTTGAATGATGTTCCTTTAGATAACGGTCCACTTATTGGAGCCATAAGTGAGTTTAGAGCTTTGTACAATGCTGCAAATTTGATGCCTTCAATGTTGAGATCGAAGGCATAAAAAATACAATGTATAAAATGCTCTTAGAGAAAATAGCATCCAAAGATTAATGGGTTGAGTGTCAAACCCATCTCTCCTAACATCTGATGTCAAAATTTATTGACCACATGAAAAGCCATTGAGCCATTGAGGTGCGAACTATCTAGCCATTGAGCCATTGAGGTGTGAACTGTCCACTAAGTAGAAGAACCAAGACATATTAATATGGAACCACATATAGAAATCGAAAGAATGTTCAATACGGGATGATCAAGAGTATCTGTCTTAGGGTTTCCATCTGATTGTGAGGGAGTTGAGTGGACAAAACTATACTTCTCCCTCCTTCACTTCCAGCGAACAACGTCATCCCTCCAATTGCTCCCAAGAATGGGGCTTGCACATTCAGTGGCCTTACTTTTCATTTTAATTTAATTAAGGATGTGGATCATGTAAATGAGCAAATATGACTTATTCTTAGGTCCCTCTGATTCAGTTGTTCACTTCAAAGTTCTAATGTAAATTAGTATATGATATAATAGTTTACTCATTCTGTGAATATCTGAAGTAGTCTCTGTTTCTAGCCCATCTTGGGGTTCACTGACTAGCTATTACAAAATACAATGGGTAGAAATTGCTTTGTAAGCATTATGGTTGAAGCATGAGCTATCAAGTTGAATGATGTTCCTTTAGATAACGGTCCACTTATTTAGCCTTTTCCATGCTCAACTTGATAATGAGAGCAACTTGATAATGAGTGCTCTCAATTTCTCAAGTGTCCCCTCAATGAATAAAATTATTAGTGGCTTTTTGACATTTAATAAAACTTATTATGAGGTACATTGCCTCCTCATTGATTTATGTATTTAGCCTTTTTCATACTCAACTTGATAATGAGTGCTCTCAATCATAATAAGATTGTCTGGTCATTTGATTTCTATATTTAGCCTTTTTCATATGCAACTTGATAATGAGTGCTCTCAATTTCTCAAGTGTCCCCTCAATGAATAAAATTATTAGTGGCTTTTTCACATTTAATAAAACTTATTATGAGGTACATTGCCTCCTCATTGATTTTTGTATTTAGCCTTTTTCATACTCAACTTGATAATGAGTGCTCTCAATCATAATAAGATTGTCTGGTCATTTGATTTCTATATTTAGCCTTTTTCATATGCAACTTGATAATGAGTGCTATCAATTTCTCAAGTGTCCCCTCAATCAAAAAAATTATTAGTGGCTTTTTCACATTTAATAAAACTTATTATGAGGTAGATTTCCTCCTCATTGATTTCTGTATTTAGCCTTTTTCATACTCAACTTGATAATGAGTGCTCTCAATCATAATAAGACTGTGTGGTCATTTGATTTCTATATTTAGCCTTTTTCATATGCAACTTCAAATGTTATTATTGAATTCCAAAACATTGCAGCAATGACCCCAAATAAACCTGTGAAATGGTGCGAACACAAAGTTTTATGCAATGATATGATGGCCAACACATGAGCTCCATGGTGGACAGGTGTTGTACCGACTCCATGTGCTTTTACGCGTGGTTTTCTGACATGGCAGGGAGGGCACACAGAATAACTTATATAAATAGTTTTATCATAATTAATATTTTACAGAAAGACATATTCCATTGAAAATTTCTTATCAACACACAGTTAGGTTGCCACAAGAAATCACTACTAGGTTGTTAGCCAAAATGTTTCTTGGGACAATAAAAAGATACAATCTAGTGTTGTAAGCCAAAATATTTCTATGACAAGAAAAAGATACAATCTAGTGTTGTAAGCCAAAATGTTTCTGTGCCAAGAAAAAGATACAATCCATCCAAAATCCACATCATAATGTGGTTAGAACCAAAAACATATGGCACCCCTATTCTTTATGGCCCTAAGAATCTTGAGTGCCAAAACTCCCCGAGTTACCTTCTTGAGCCAGGTAGGTTGGCCTACCAGTCAAGGGCTGATTAGGAAATGGTTGATTGATGCCATATGATTGATTCCAATTTGCAGCTTCCAACCATGGATGTACTGAATACCCATACCTCACATTTTCCCTATTGACCCCTGCATTAAGTGGAGGTGTGTAATGAGCATACAGAGAATTGACACCAGCTGTAGTAGGAAGAAGGCAAGTGGGTAAACCCTCAGTTTGATAGTGGGGCACTTGAATGTTTATGAGATCTTGGAATAATGGTGTATTGTTTGCAATGGAGTCCAATGAGTTTGAAATAATCCCGTTTTCATCAGCTATTCTTGTATTGTTGATCATCCCTTGTTCCTTTTCAAGCATTTGTTGTGCCTTTCGTTTTTCCTTTTCCTATCTTGCCATTTGCTTTTGTTGGTCCTTAACTTGCCTTGCTTTATCTCTTTCAATCCTTTCTTCTGCTCGACGTTGTGCTGCAACAATCCTTGCTGCCTTCTTCTCCTTGACTATATCCTTCTTTTTCTGTTCTAATTCTTGCATTTCAAATTTCTTTTTTTCTGACTCAACTAACAGGTTTATATAGTCCTCTGAGGTGAGTAACTGTGAGCTTCGGCCCAGACGAAGACTACCTGGTGCACCTTGCTTTTTTTCATTGATACTCTCTCTACTGGTAGCTTTAGGAACCGTCCAAGTGTCTTCTCCACCCCTCCCACCTGCATGTCATTGCTTGGTACTTCCCTTTCAGTATCTGTTGGAACTGATTGAACCATATCATTATCTTCATTTGATGCCTCATTATGTCCTTCATCTTCTTCAATTGATCTATTGTCCACAAAAAAATGAACAATTTCATTGTTCAATTCTGCTGGTTGTGAGGGCATGTGACACTATGTGCATTCACATTGATCATTGCTTCTGCTAGCCATGAAGGTGGGGTTACTTGGTTTGGCAATGTCAATTGGTCATTGTCAACTGCATGTTCAACAATATCATTAGCAATATCAGCAACAGGATTTTCATGTTCTTGAGTTGGTGGAACAATCTCCATGTTACTAGGAATTTTTTCATTGTTATATTGTGTTTCACATACAGTTTCATCATCTTCAGCATATAAGTGTCCTTGAGATAGGGAAATCATATTACCAGTGGCAACAACATCATCTTGGTCATCTGCTTCTTACACTTCAACACCTGTTTGGACATTCCCTTCTTCCTGACCATCCACATGAAACGCTTGGCTACAACCAGTATCATGCATAAGAGCATCATAGTTCAATGGCCAGATTCCTGTCCTCCTAAAGCCAGCCTTAATATTTGATGGTGTCAAAGCCCTTTTAAAAGCTTTACTTGCAAGCTCTGCTAGCTCAAACCTTTTCACCTCAACCCTTGGATTCTTTACCATCCATGCAGCACGCTCCGACCTAAAATAGTTCTTGAAAGGGCCAAACACACTAACATCAAGGGGTTGCAGCCTATGAGTGGTATGAGTAGGCAATGTCAACAGGTCGATGCCTAAATTGTTTGCTTCCTCAATTGTTTGTACAGCCATGTGGCTCCCATGGCCATCTAATATCAAAAGGTGTCTGTTATTAGGCGAGACGCCACCTGGTACCGATGCAGCAAAGTGAAAAAGCCATCTTAGAAACAGTTCTTTAGTCATCCATGCATGGGGATGTGCAGCCATGCATGCACCTGGTTCACAGTTCTGTATATAGTTTTTCAGTTGATTTTTACCTTTGAATAGATAAAATCCTGGGATTGAAGTACCAATTGCAATAACACAACATAAAATAGTTATCCACTCCCTGCTCTTGGGAAAAATCTTTGTCACATTTCGGCTCCCTCTCTTGGTAATTACCCGCATGCCACAATTCCTCCCTACCTATAAACCTGTTTCATCACAGTTCCATATATGGTCTGCTCCATAAGAATGTTTATCGTAAGCACTAGAAAGTGTGTCATAGAACTTTTGTACAACTGCAGGGCGCAAATTTAATGCTCTATCTCTGTCAAGGCCCTCAGCAGTACGCAATACAAGTTCTGGATGCCTTTTTTTAAACCCAAACCACCATGATTTACCAGGAAACCCATCTTTGAATGGGTTTGGCCTCCCTTGACAGTTTTGAGCAACTGTTGATTTGAGTTGTATCAACTCTAGCCCATGTCCCAGTTGGGCCATCTCTTTACACCACTCAACCACCTCGGCCTCCTCCTCCTCAGTCATAACTGTAAGAGGCCCTCTACGTTTTGTATGAGTCAGTCCATTTATCCAATAATGTATTGATGAGGGAGGAATACTATGTTTTTTTGCAGATGCCCAAATTGAGTATCCATTAAACTCTATGTCGTCAATTGCAACTAACATTTGTTCTTTTGTCCATCCTCTTATAGCACTGATCTTTTTAGTTGAGTTTTCCCCTTGGACTATTGTTGATGGTGGTTCTGTGGTCGATGGTGTGTTAACATCAGCGGCTGTCACATGGTCATTTTCAACAATGTTCCCTGGTGCATTACCAGCATTGACATCAGTTGGCCTGTCATCATCAGACGATGTGCATCGCAGCTGCACACCCCTTGTCACTCTCCTGCCACTTCTCCTTGTACGAGCAGAGTAACTTCCTTTTGCCATATATGCAACAACCTGTAAAATTATTGCATGCATTTAGACATTAGAATATATGTCAAATTATGCTTTATTACTTCTGCAAAAATACTTTTCCTCTATTACAGGAAATTATCAACATGTATGTTACTGTTTTCATAATGAGAGTAAATGTTTCACTTTCATAGTGTATGTTACTATTTTCATAACGAGAGTAAATGTTTCACTTTCATAGTGTATGTTACTATTTTCATAATGAGAGTAATACTTTTCCTCTATTACAGGAAATTATCAACATGTATGTTACTGTTTTCATAATGAGAGTAAATGTTTCACTTTCATAGTGTATCTTACTATTTTCATAATGAGAGTAAATGTTTCACTTTCATAGGGCAGTGTCAAAATTTTGCAAATGTCATTCCAAGTAAATCCATAGTTCATCAATTTAGCAACTTTTATGTGGATTCAAGTAGATTCTATGATAGTTGTTTCAAATATCATTTTCCATTTACTTTCAACAGCTTTTTTCTATTTACTTTCAATAGCTTTATGCAGGTAAACCAATGAGGTATGTAAACATGTATGAATTACGTCATTCTCCTTATACCTGTTAAAGATTAGGGAATACAGGTAATAAGCAGGTACTAACCATGCTTGTTTACCTAATCACTTGCTTGTTTATTTTCCTGGTTCAGTTCTTTTAGTTTTGTTATTTGTGCCAATTTTGGACAAGCGGGCTATATAGTTGTGTTTCATGGCTTTTTCATGATGGGGTCACTGGTTGATAGAACTATCTGTCTTTTGTTTACAGTCAGTAGTGGGGGGCTTTATCATATAACTCATTCATCAGTCTTATGTTTTCTATGTTTTCAGTCACAGGTTGTTGTGATCTGTCTATTGTTACTCAGCAATTTGAGGGGGGATTTTTCTTATAGCTCTTTCATATGTTTTATGTACTGAAGACCTTTTATATTTTCTTAATATAAATCTATCCTTGTTTTTTTCCTCTGAAAAAAAAAAGGTTGACCTATGAGTACTAACCTAAGAAATACATGTATAGATATGATAAAGTATGTGTATCACAGGTTGGTTATCTCCCTAATAGACTGGATTCAGCTTTAATATAGATATAACATATGTAATTATATAGAGCTTTGTTCTAGCTCACTCATAGATAAGGGTGAATTGAAACCATGCTCAAATACTAATACAAGCTTTTTAGTGTATAGAGATTACTAGTGATAAGATGAATGAGATGTATTGAATATGATACATACCTTTGTTCAATATATTATGTTATATTAGCTTATACAACTTAGCTTCATACTAGATCACGTATTGAGTAAGATACACGAGTTTCATCATTTCTAGTACTCTGACCGTAATCATACTAGTATACTTGTTCTAACTTATGAGTAATCTGTATAGGTATATCCCTAATTAACACTATCATAACTGTAAGAAACACAGACCCTTAGTAATACATGTTCCTTATCACTAGTCACAAGCTTCATTAGTATCACTAAACAGTTACTCAGCTGAGGCTATGATCAGAACTTGTATCGTTTCATCATAGTTCATAAGGTAAGCATATCCATATTCCACATACAAAAAACAACATGTTTTTAGCATAAGTTGTAATCAGAGCTATGACCAAGTTGGTTGATTAGATGGATATGACTGTATTCAATAGGTTCAATTCCTGTAAGCTAAGGTTCAATTCCTGTAAGCTAAACAAGCTGTGACGTTGATTAGATGGATACGACTGTATTCAATAGGTTCAATTCCTTTAAGCTAAACAAGTTGTGACTACAGTACTAACACGACATACGTAACCTCTGTGATATGTAAGCTGTAATCACTATGAAGCTGATGATCGAATAATTCCTGTAAGCTAAGGTTCAATTCCTGTAATCTAAACAAGTTGTGACGTTGATTAGATGGATACGACTGTATTCAATAGGTTCGATTCCTGGAAGCTAAGGTTCAATTCTTGTAAGCTAAACAAGCTGTGATGTTGATTAGATGGATACAAATTTATTCAACAGGTTCAATTCCTGTAAGCTAAACAAGCTGTGACTACAGTACTAACACGACATACGTGACCTCTGTGATATGTAAGTTGTAATCACTATGAAGCTGATGATATAATAAGCTAGAACACATACATAAACTCTGTATAAAAAAGGTTAACTGTAACTATATAGGTTAACTGTAACCCTATGGACAGAACTGTAAGAACAACGACTTTCAATGGTTGTTTGTGAAACCATCCAGGTATCCTTCTAGCAGTTATGGCCAGACAGACCATGTAAGAAATCTGATAAATGAAAACAATGAAAACAGAACTGTAAGAAGAATGAGTTGTAATTCATATAACTAACTTGGATATATTGGCCACTGTTTTGTGATGTTGTCTTCAAGTTTGTTGAATAGTTTGAAAGCATAAGATGCAACTTCAACAGTGGGTGGACTTCTTTTATAGTTTTGGGGACTTGATTTTAATTGGTGGACATGGATGCACATGGATTGCAATGGCTTCATTTTGAATGTGTGGTATGGATTTAATTTGATGTGATCTAATGGTTGGGAATTGTTTATTTGTTGATCCATGTGCTTTGATCTGTTTTAATGAGAAATAGAATGCGTTGGGTGTCATTTATTGCAGTTATTGGGTCTGGGTGTCATTTATTGAACAAAGTGGGTTTAAATGTTATTGGGTTGGGTGTCATTTATTGAACATAGGGTGTTTAGTTGTTGAACAACACAGCAGTTATGGCTGACATACATTCCTTTTGTTATGTGCAGGTAGGCATATTTATTTGGGATGCAGAGTTGCAGTTCTGATGAGTGGGGGTTGAAGTGACTGCTGTTTTGTACTTCTGGAATAGACCAGTTTAGAAGCCTTTATGGCTCTAGCTGTTTTCTACTTGGGTCAATATGTTTTGCAGTGTTAAGTAGTAAAATACTATTTATGAACAGTTGTGGGCCCAGTCAATGAATGGGTGATTTTTGGACATAAATTAACACTTATTTATACATAATGTTATTTATTTCTGTTTAAATTTTGGTTTCAAAAGTCTCAATTACTGGTGGTTTGGTGGGACCAGTACTATATCAATCACTGGTCCCTGCACAACATTAGGAAGCTCTCCCCTAATGTATTAGAAATTATATATTATTTAAAACTAGATTCCATCATATAAAGCAGTCCATCAATCAAATCAAACAACATAAAATGATAATAATATTTCAAAAAAAATGATGAAAATCTATCATAATTTTAAAATAAATAGAATGAATTATGTCAATTGGTGTAGTCTATATTGAATTTGGGTTTTAAGAATTTATATTTCAATCAAAATGAATGGTTAAATTGCCGGACAAACCAATATTCTTTATTTAATACATGATCAAACGAACAATATAAAATGTTTGTTAATCCTTTTTTTTTTCTTAAGTGTGCTCTTCTCTTTATTTTATTAAAAAGTTATTTGTGAAAAGTCATTATCCTTATAATTTATTGAAATGGTATTTATGAGGTATTGCTTTAGAATTTGGTGTCACTCCGTTTCATTTGGTGTAGCTATGGAAATGTAATATTAGTTTTATAAATTTACATTTCATAATATTAGTTTTTTATAAGTTAAATTTTAAAATAATATTAATATTATAATAAATATTATTATTATTATATAATATTATTAATAATATAATTATGGCTCATAATAATAATATTTAAATTAATATTAATTTTTTTTATTAATAATAACATTAATAAACTATTCCTCGGATGCGGGTGACTGACGCGACATTCAACATGATAGGACTGGGGTGGGGCGAGGCAGCTCGACACCTGCCCACCCAGTACGATGTGTTAAATACAGGTGAAGGGAAGAGCGCCTGGCATGCGCGCAAGGCGAGTCATTACATTCCCCCGTCAAGTGGTTCTGGCTCATTCTTTCTGTCCTCTGCAATGGATCCTCCCTCCGCACGCTGCTACTTGCAAGAGATGACGGCGATCATCAATGCAGCAGTTATGAATGTGGTTTTTCGAGAAAGGTCTGGCAAGCTTAAGGAGTGGCACTGCCCTGTGTTTACGTTCAAGCCTTGCGAGTTGTTTCTTTGGGCTCATCCCCTTGCCTCTGTTCAAATTCTGGTTCTTTCTGTAGTTTTTTTGCCTTTGACGAGGAAGCTCTGTTTGGCCTTCCAAGGGCAGCTCCTTTGGCTCATCTCTTTCCATTGGGGGCTCTGGGTTTAAGTCTGGAGGTTCTCATGTTGGTTTATCATCTCTTGGTCTCTGTTCTTGCCGTCGGCTTTTGTGGAAGGCTTCGGAGCAATCCCTTCACAGCTTTTGTCCCCCTGTTCAACCGTTTTGTCTTCTGCCCGGTCTTTAAGTTGGGAGGGAGGGAGACTGGTCTGGGCAATTCAAAGGTAGCCTGCAGGTTCCTGCTTGTGTCTTGCATTCGAGGGCTTTCTCCCGGGTCTCCACATTCTTGTTGTTCCGCTCGCCACTGGCTTAATCTCGGGTCCACTACTCAGCCTGTCTGCAACCTATCCATTACTCCTTCATCAATGGCTCGTCTTCGTCAGAGAATGGGGTGCCGTAGAGGCCAACCCCGGCGCGCTCCGACTGGCTCTTCATCGGACTCGCCTGCCCCCACCAGTGAACTATTCACTGGTCATTATCCTGGAACTTGAAGTGGGCGTGGGAGGCGTCAGGCTTCTAGCCACTATCATGGGCCTCCATCCTCGACAGGCTCTGCCATTTTCTCTTTCAACAGCTCTCTGCATCGGCCTCGGATAACTGCCCACATATCCGTGTTCTTCTATGAGACAACTCAGTTGGAAGGCTCAGATTCTCATCCGGGAGGCTCAGGGGCAGTTGCTGGTCCTTCTTCTACGATTCAGCTTGGAATTGGAGTGGCGTCGCAGCATGTACAGGATGCCCCAGGTTGCAGCACTCAGGATGCTGAGATGTTTCCAGTAGATCTCGGACCCTCTAATCAGATCGCCATTGTTGCTGCTGATGTGCCAGATTTCGGTTGGTGCCAAATCGTGGAAGAACCACATGCTGACTAGTCTGCTCTCGTCGACGTTGGTTTGTCTTTTTGGTTTTGTTATGGCTTTCTTTGGGCAAGTCTACTATGGTCACTAGGCGATGGTCTTCCTATGTTTTTGTTGTTTGGGTCTCTATGGAACTCCATAAAAGAATCATCCCGGTCCCCTGCATAGGTTCTGCTCTTGGTTTCCTAACCTGCTTTTTCTTGGAAATTATCTTTTCAGAGCAGTGCACTGACTTCGGTCCTCATGTAAATATTTTTCCTCTTTTTTAATAGAATTAATCTTACTCAGAAAAAGAAAAAGAAAAAAAAAAGAAAGAAAGAAAAAAGAAAAAAGGAACTATTAATAATATTTAATAATACTAAATAATATTAGTAATTATAAAGAAATTATAGGAGTAGATATGGTGTATAAATTGTTCATAAAAATGTTAAATTTCTATAAGGAAATCTATGTTCACATTAATCAAATAATATTACAAATAAATATATGAAATGTTTTCTCAAGATAGGGAAACTATTTTGGATATACAATTACTTTGTTGAGAGAATATCTCAACCACACACCAATCTAGGATAAAACCTCTGATTAATAGGAACAAACTCCTTTACATAGCAAGAATCACAACTGAGACAAGTAGGGATTACATTTTACAACACTATCCCTTAATGACTACTTTTCTTGATATCAATATGCAAGATCTACATCTTGTCTAGTCTGGTAATTACACCTTGTACCTTGTTCATGCAATTGTCGATGTCCATATAAAGGAAAAACCATCTACGAGAATGAATGGGTTCCCAACCACTAGTCTACTAGGAAGTCCAGTCCTTCACATACATGGTTCATCCAACCTCTTGATGAACTCCCCATAAATATAAAATTTCACCTCATAGAGTGTAAAACCAATACGACCCTCCCAAGTGTATCCATCCCGCATGACACACTTTCTAGGGTGTTAAAACTCTCTAACAGAGGGAACACATAACAAAGGGTATGCACGCCTCTCTGTGTCAACAGGTACATAAAACATAAGACCACAACTAATCATTACAAAACGATATATGACATGTAGATTTTTTCTAATTACAATATGTGACTCATAATATACCATGATCATGAGTGTATTCCACAAACTCACACAAACTCAATTGTCCATCATCCTTTAATCTTTAATGCATCTCCTCCACTTCCATCTTTACTATCATGTCTTCATCATATCCTTAAAATTTGTGTATTGTTGGAATGACCAGTTCCAACACACAAAAAATATGACAATACTTGGTTAGACCAATGTCACTTCAATAACAACCAGAAGTACTCTGACATACATACTAATTATTAAAATCATCGGCAATAGCCCCAAACTCTTCCATTTCAACTTGATCGCTGACACCTTTATGATTCGACCAACAATTTCGAGTTGCCCATTTAGATTTTGTGCAGATTGAGCATTTTCAAAATTTCATACCAATTTAAAACAATGAAATAGCAATTAATTTTCCCTTATTGGATGGTTTATTGGCTGACTGATTTAAAACCCCTGCATCAGCTTCATCATGGAACCATCCGACTCACCCCCATTTCCTCTCCCCTACTGCAGAAAATATGTCTACCACAACTCCACATCCAAGTAGACAAATCTCAATCCCCTGGCAAAGAATATTAGCATCCCTAACCGCCTACAAAGCAACAAAAGAACTGTGTTGTTTCCTCTTGTGCAACGACGACTTGAACGACATCTCATAACAAAGAGCTACGAATTCATTCCGGTGGGTAGGTCACAAATCATGACCTGCTGCAACTCTATCACAAATCATAAACAGGCCACAACGCTATCACAAAGAAGGCTCTACTCCTTATTACTCCATGAAAAATTCTTCCTCTTCTCAGCATACAACCAACACTCTACCACAAATTTCACATTTCCAATGATGTCTCCAACACTGCCACTCGGTCTGCAATCAGTCGCTTGCTCGACACACACACTAGCGACCTGCAATCGGCTGCATAGTCGGCACACACTACTAGCTCGACCTCCTCCGATCTTGTAGTGATCTACTGATGGATTTACGTTATAGGTTTTCCTAATTACTTTAAACCCCTTAACCAAGATCTACTCCTTTGTAAGAAATCAAAATCAATGCACAGCGGAACTTACTTTCCATCTTCAAAGGGCTCCTGGGCTTTACTTGAGTTGTTGGCTCTTGAATCCTTCCAAGAGCTTGCAATCCTTCCAGTCTTCAATGGAGCAGACAATCTTTATGAGTTGATTGCAAGCCTTGGAGACTCAGCCCTTTTATAGCACTGCAAAACCCCAATCCTAGGGCAGCCTAAAATTTAGCTGAAACAAGTCTGTCTGAAATTTCAGATTGATTGAAATCAATCAATCAATCAATCAATCAATCAATCAGATTTTGATTTCCTTATTCAGCTCAAATTTAATATTGCTATTTATTTTAATCAACTATAATCGGTCCATTAACAATTATAATTGATTAACATTAATCTACATGTATTTGTATCCAAATCCTTATTTTTAAATACGTTTAATGCCATGACTTAATTAATCACATTATTTGGCATATGAATGTAATCTTGCTGACAGTAATTGACATCATAATCATGATGCACGTATGTCCAACTTAATTATTGCAATTAGACGTCTCTAAATCCAACAATCTCCCACATGGAAAAGTGCAACCTTTTGATTATATGTCCTTAACTTTATTGCATGCAACTTTTCTGTCTTTACTTATCGTATTTCTTAAACAATTCCGTCCATCAATTATGCTAACAAAGGACTTAAGCGGCATTTGTCACATTTATTCGCAACTAAACTGACATAAATCACGCTGCCAACATAACTGAATGACATGAATCTGATTTGGACATATAGTTTAGAAATTACACGCAAGTGTGATTAGACGTGCCTATTTCTAATTGAGTCACCTTTACTTTACTGTATGAGGCCAAAAACTTAAACTTTAAAGAAAGAAATAATGAAACTGAAACTGAATGCAACTTGTATATATCGTCAAAATTGTTTACAATTGCATTACATAGAACATCAAAAAAACAGAACTTAAAACATATTCAGACTCCCACATTTTTCTAATTATCCTAAACCGATATTACACCCATACAAGCAACATGTTGGTGAAACTTCTTGGGTGGTAATCCTTTAGTAAGAGGATCCGCAATCATGGAGTCTGTACCTATGTGTTTTATACATAATTCATTATTCTGCACTCTCTCTTTTACAACCAAAAACTTAATGTCAATGTACTTCGACTTTGACGAACTTCGGTTGTTGGATGCGTATAACACTGCTGAATTGTTGTCACATAATAATTTGAGTGGTTTCTGAATAGAATCCACAATTTTCAGACTTGTGATGAAGTTCTTTAGCCATACGCCATGATTAGATGCTTCAAAACATGCAACAAATTCAGCTGCCATAGTGGAGGAGGCTACCAATGACTGTTTAGCGCTCTTCCATGACACAGCACCACCTGCCATCATGAAGATGTATCCTGATGTTGATTTCATGCTGTCGACACATCCTCCAAAATCAGAATCGGTGTATCCAATGACCTCGAGCTGTTCCGATCTCCGATACGTGAGCATATAGTCCCTTGTTCTCTTTAGGTATCTCAACACTCGCTTGGCTGCCTTCCAGTGTTCCATACCTGGGTTACTCAAATATCTCCCTAGCATTCCGGTAATGAACGCAATATCCGGACGCGTGCATACTTGTGCATACATGATGCTACCCACGGCTGAGGCATAGGGAATATCTTTCATGAGGTTTTTATCTAAGTCAGTTTGGGGACATTGTTTCAGACTAAACTTATCTCCTTTTGATATAGGGGTATCTCCTGGTTTGCTGTTTTGCATGCCAAATCTTGTTAGAATCTTATCGATATAGTTCCTCTGGGATAACCTCAGAATACCTTGAGATCTATCTCTAAGTATTTCAATCCCTAGAACAAATGATGCATCACCAAGATCTTTCATTTCAAAGTTCTTAAATAAAAAATTCTTAGTTTGATGCAACATGTTCTTATCGTTACTGGCAAGCAATATGTCATCTACATATAAAACCAAGAAAATAAATTTACTCCCACAGAACTTAAGGTATATACATTCATCTACTATGTTAGACTCAAAACCAAATGAGCTAATAACTTGGTGAAACTTATAATACCATTGCCGAGATGCTTGTTTTAGCCCATAGATAGATTTCTTAAGTCTGCAAACCATAGACCCTGCATCACCTGATACAAAGTTTTCTGGCTGCTTCATATAGATCGTTTCATCAATGTCACCATTGAGAAACGCCGTCTTTACATCCATCTGATGAAGTTCTAAATCATAATGTGCTACAAGCGCCAATATAATCCTTAAAGAGTCTTTCGATGAAACTGGAGAGAAAGTCTCTTTATAATCAATGCCTTCTTTCTGTGTGAAACCTTTCGCAACAAGACGTGCCTTGTATTTTTCAACATTGCCTTTAGAATCCCGCTTAGTCTTAAATATCCATTTGCAACCAACGGGTTTCTTGTCTTTAGGCAACGGAACGATATCCCAAACGTCATTGTCATACATAGATTTCATCTCTTCATTCATGGCATTAATCCACATTTGAGAGTTAGAGCTTTCCACAGCTTGTTTGATATTAACAGGATCATTTTCAAACATGCCAATGTCAAACTCATGTTCTTGAAGATATGCATAATCCTTTGATTGTGTAGATCTTTTCTCTCTAGTAGATCTCCTAATTGGCACAGGCTCTAGATTTTCTTGAGGTTCATTTACAACTTGATCTTCAACAGGAGGAAGAACATCATTACCAACTTCTGACTCTCCCACAGGCCCTAGGCCATCAACATTTGTCATGTCAATGTGAGGGTTTGGGTTAGGTTCAGGTCCATTTGTGTTCTCTATTCCATGTTGAGTTTCTAACTGAGTTGTTTGGGATGATGAAGTTTGCACATTGTCAAAAGATGTATTTCTAAACGCAATCGGAATTTGAACAAAACTAGGACTTTGGTCCATAGTCTCATTCGCATTCGTCTCTTCTTCTTCAAAAATACTATCTTTTGTCATATCTCCCCCCACTAACTCATTATCCTCAAAAAATTTTGCACTTCCTGACTCGAAAACTGTATGTTCTGTTGGATTATAGAATTTGAACCCCCTAGATCGTTCAGAATAGCCTATAAAGTAACAACTAACGGTTCTTTCGTCCAGTTTCTTTTTGCTTGGCTTATAAGGCCTAGCTTCACATGGACATCCCCAAACTCTCAAATGATTCAAGCTAGGCTTGCGCCCAACCCATAACTCGTAAGGGGTCTTGTTAGCTGCTTTAGTAGGCACTCTATTAAGTATGTATGCTGCAGTCTTTAAGGCTTCTCCCCACAAATTCTCAGGTAGAGTTGTACGAGCAATCATACTTCTCACCATGTCTTTAAGGGTGCGATTTCGTCGCTCAGCAACACCATTCATTGCAGGCGAACCTGGCAACGTATACTGAGGCACAATTCCGCATTCCTCTAAGTATTTTGCAAAGGGACCTTGACGTTGTTCTCCTGATCCATCATAACGACCGTAGTATTCACCACCACGATCAGAACGAATGGACTTTATACGTTTGTTAAGTTGTAACTCAACCTCAGTTTTGAACTTTATGAACACGTCTAATGCTTCCGCCTTTTCTTTTATTAAGTAAATATGACCATATCTTGAATAATCATCTATGAATGTGATAAAGTAACGGTCACCATTTCTTGTAGCCTTTGGAAAAGGACCACATATATCCGTATGAATCAATTCTAAGACATCATTACACCTTTTTGCATCATACTTACGTTTATTAGTTTGTTTTCCCTTTATACAATTTACACAATCACTTAAGTTTGTAAAATCTAAAGGTTGGAGAATTTCATTAGACACAAGACGTTCTATCCTTTTCATAGAGATATGTCCTAATCGCTTGTGCCATAATGTTGCAGATTTCTCGCAAGTTAATTTACGTTTTCTATTATCTATATGCAGTGCCTCTGAATGTGAAGTGTCTATATCTAGAAAATAAATATTATCATAAGAAGACAGGATACCAGAAGCAAGAAGCTTAGAATCTTGACACAAACTGAAATTTCCATTACCAAATGAACATACATAACCATTTTTGTCCAAATAAGATATAGAAATTAGGTTCCTTCTGAAAGATGGAACCACTAAAGCATCAAAACTTAAATAAAATCCTGTCTTACATAATAATCTAAATTTTCCTATGCTTTCCACTTCTACTTTATTGCCATTTCCTACGTAAACGTAGCGCTCTGCCTCACTTGGCTTGCGATGGCTTAGGCAACCCTGCATCGACATACTGATGTTAGTCGTTGCACCTGAATCTATCCACCAAGTATATCTAGATACAGAACTTAAATTAACTTCAGAACAAACCAAAGAAAGAGACATACCTTTCTTTGCCAACCATGCATGATAGTTGGTGCATAATTTCTTTGTATGTCCTGGCGCTTTGCAGAAAAAACAGTTCCTTTCTCCTGCTTTCACAGAAGTATCTTCCTTCTTGCTTTTCTGCGCGGCATTGTTTGCAGCTACCTTGGTAGGTCCCTTTTCCTTGGCAGTAAACTTGCGCTTCTTGCCTTTACCCTTAGGATTAGATGTTACTACATGAGCACTTTCTCCCTTAGTCATTTTCTGTCTCTCTTCCTCCTGCACCAACCGAGCCTCAAACTCAGGTAATGTCCACGTCTCTTTTTGACAATTATAAGTCATCTTGAATTGACTAAAGTTAGACGGGAGAGACAGAAAAATGAACTCAATGAGAACCTCATCAGAGATGTCATAATTATGCCCTTTCAAGGCACGTTGAAGTCTTGTCATCTCAATAACATGCTCTCTAACCCCTTCTTTTCCCTTGTATTTTATTGTTGCCAACTTCACAAAGAGTGTACTCACATCAGTCTTTTTACTCTTTGTGAATTTTTCTTTAAGGGCCTTAAGGTATTCAATAGCGCCTGTCTCTGTATCAGGTATGATGCCTCGAAAAGTCTCATGGATCGTTTGCTTCATCACCATTATGCACATGCGATCTGAATGCTCCCATCTAGCAATATCAGCCTTCTCTTGAGGAGTTACCTCACTCTCTTTATTAGGCTTGGGGCGATCAAATCTCAGTGCTGTGTCCAATTGCATGATCCCTAAGACTAATTTCAGCTTTTCCTCCCACTGTTTGAAATTGTTCCCCATGAGGGGCTTAATTTGACTTAGACTTAACATTATGTTTGGATCTGAAAAATTCAAGAACAAGGAAATAATTTAGATACGATGCATCACGATTTAATCATAATTCTAAAATCTATCTAAAGGCATGTGTAAAACTATTTGCTCAATTAAAACTTTAGCCAAAACACCATTCAGTAATGAAACACCTTTGGGTGCAATCATTACATTCAGGCAACCCTTATGCACCAAACAACTTAGCAGGCGCCAACCCTCCTTTGGGAAAGCTAACACCCACGTCCATTGCCAGCACGTTACTTCAACTTGTCATGAGTCATCCTTGCAATCGTCTTACAGAGAGCGGTTCGTTTGCGAACATCAATGCTTGACTCATGCGAAAACAACACATGTATACCAAACACCGTCTTTAGTTAGATTCCAAAATTATGTCTAAAACCTAATCTAGGACGTACCTATAGAATCCACTCGTCCTATATAGAATACAGTATCTCATAACTCTTTTAAATTTAATATGTCAACTATATTCATCAAAATAATTATTAGGTTTTAGTAAAACTTTAGCAGTTTCTACAATGATTACCTTTTAGAAATGCTTCAATAATTTATTTAGAGAATATTAAATAATTTATGGTTGCCATGATTAGCATCATTGTGATCAAATCCAAATTTAGTATTATAACAATAATTAACGTTAATACAAATTTTTATGCCATAACTTTGAAGATCAAGGTTAACTCCATATACATAGCAGACCAAAACTAAGAACCAAAAGTTAACCCATTATCCAGGTTAACCAAAAGTTTCGTTAAGTTAACATTGAATCGTTAAGTGAAAAAATTAACCCGTTATTAAGTGAAAAAAGGAGATTAATCCTATAAAGAAAAAACTTCAAAAATGATTTGTAAATGAAAACCTCTTTTTTTTTTTTTTTTTATTTAACGAAATTGACACATTAACATGGTTAACCTCACGTCCATGAGAGATGAGATATCAAATCCCTTAAAGTAAATTTTTTTTTTTTTTTTTTTTTACACGGTTAAAATTTACAATTCTAAAGATTTGATTTTGATTACATTGCTTGATAAATCTTGACTGTGATAGCTCCAAACTTGGTAAAGTCTGGGCTTTAACCGATCCAAGGTGAGTTAAACAGATCCAAAATTTATATATCAAACTGTACTCTGTAAATATCCAGGGTTTAGTAAATCCTAACAAGATAAATCCGGAGTTTAATAAATCCTGGATTACAGAGGATCACATCAAGGTCAAGAATTTCTCCATACTTGAATTCCAAGATTGGAATTGATTTGTCAAAAGAAAATAACCAAAAAAAAAGTACAGACTGCATCAAACTCTGGGGTTACAGAGAATCAAATGATTAATATATTCATTAGGTGAAAGATATTTTCAATAAGCTCCACCTCACTTCAGTATCAAATACTAATGGAAAGACATTGGTGAGCCACTAGCTTTGACCATTACCACACATAAACAGAAACTTGATAGTCCAACAAAAGCATTGCTGGTTTCATCCAACTTGAAAAAGATGGTGTTCGAAATAGCACCATGCAACAGAACAACACATTTTTATTTGGCACTTGCAGATAAACACCAATTGGTTGTTTTCAATGCCTTGTAAACAACCAGAACAAACAAAAAATGACAGCATAACATGATGTATCGGACAAAACAAAAGCAATCATTGTAGAAAATTTCATTAAGGTGGAAGCAGCACAGATGCTCAGAAATTCAGAAATATACATATTTTGAAGAGAAGGGTGCATTAAAAGCATATAACATATAAAATAAAATAAAAAATTAATAGCAATACATATATAACCAGATAATTACTGCCAGGAAAGGCTCTTCAAAAAAAAAAATGAACTGTCAAGCATCAGTACAACTGGAATGCACAACAGAAAATGAGGCCAACAGATCAACTATTCAATCTGAGCTTTATATAGGTCATAATGCCTTTTGATTTTAAAGGACTAAAACAAACTTGTCAAATCTGCATTCCCTCAAATATTTCAAAAAACTATGCAATTTACGAAAATTCATGGGGATTCCAAAATATTTATAAGAGCTTCGCATTTTGGAAACACCATCATCCATAAGTTCGCTTCTACATAGAGGTTAAATTTGTGAGGATTTGTAGCATACGACTAAGCACTTGTATACTTGTTATGTGCTTCCCGCTGCACTTACTACACAGCAATATCTGGTCATCAACACTAACCTATTATGAATTATTTCAGGCTGCTGTCTAAGACCGTTAATTTCTTTTTATTTCAGAGGAAACAAATCAAGCGAATCATATGTACCCACTGCAAATAAGAGTTCACAACTTCACATACGAAACAAAATCAGCTAATCTTAAAAAATTCAAGCATGGATTCTTACATAAGGGAGCTCTGATACCAATTGATGGATTTACGTTATAGGTTTTCCTAATTACTTTAAACCCCTTAACCAAGATCTACTCCTTTGTAAGAAATCAAAATCAATGCACAGCGGAACTTACTTTCCATCTTCAAAGGGCTCCTGGGCTTTACTTGAGTTGTTGGCTCTTGAATCCTTCCAAGAGCTTGCAATCCTTCCAGTCTTCAATGGAGCAGACAATCTTTATGAGTTGATTGCAAGCCTTGGAGACTCAGCCTAAAATTTAGCTGAAACAAGTCTGTCTGAAATTTCAGATTGATTGAAATCAATCAATCAATCAATCAATCAATCAATCAGATTTTGATTTCCTTATTCAGCTCAAATTTAATATTGCTATTTATTTTAATCAACTATAATCGGTCCATTAACAATTATAATTGATTAACATTAATCTACATGTATTTGTATCCAAATCCTTATTTTTAAATACGTTTAATGCCATGACTTAATTAATCACATTATTTGGCATATGAATGTAATCTTGCTGACAGTAATTGACATCATAATCATGATGCACGTATGTCCAACTTAATTATTGCAATTAGACGTCTCTAAATCCAACATCTACAACAGCTCAACCTCCTCTGATCCACGATGCTCAATGCTCGCTTGTCACAACACAAGGATTTCAATTCCATGGGCACTTTGTTCCACAACGCATGAGTCCCACCTAGCTAGGGATAGATCTAAAAGCCACATAGTAGTGTTGATTGACTCAACCACATAATAACTCTGAGATCCAGCATTGAAACCTCCAATAACTCGACCTCACACATTTATTTACTACTCGGCTTCACCAATTTGAAAAACGGATCCCTGGCTCAACCTTTAGACATCCCATAACATACACCGGATCCACGGTAGCATTCCAAACTCCTCAGCATTGCTTTCATTCCAAGGTAGCATTCCACATCTCCTTAGTATTTGCATGATCGACTCGCGTGGCCGGTTGACTTACCACGCTAGTCGCTAACCCAATCCACAGAGATCTTCACACACGCATCTCTTAAAAGCACTGAGGCAGCTTCACACTCTGCAACTTGGCATTGACAGAAAACGGCTGCTCTAGTGCCCAACCTACAGGCAGCTAACTCGATCTCGATCTCTGCTGCTCCACTTCGGCATTACAGGCTCGACTTCTAGCAGCCAAATTGCGGGATCTCCTCTGTGCTTATGTCAGATCTACTCCATACCACACAACTTCTATGTTTCACTGAATTCCCTCGAGCAGGTCACCACGATCTTCATGAGCCGACGAGCTAAGCCAACAATCTTAGTTGAGCCGAGCCGAGTCCAACTCGCTCAATATTGTCGCAAATCTTCTTAATCAACAAAATATATCCGTAGACATTTTTAGTCATAGTCACAACTCGCTTTGACAGATCAGGAGGCCTCGTTCAACATTAATCGAACACATACCTCAGAAGACTATTCATGCCATATTTTCATCTATCTACACTGCTATAAAAAATACCTATTGAAATATTGTGGCCACACCAGTGATGCACCACTGAGCCACACCAACAACAGGCATGCTGATCCACCACAGCCCGCTGCGCACCCACTTCAAATTTGAGCATGCGACAAAACTTTATTTCACTCACCGCACACAGATATGTGAGCCCTCATAGTGTAGCTATGGTCCGCACTCTTCAACAACTTCAAAATAACTTTAATAATATGATGGACAATAAAAAAAACTTAATATACAAATATACTCTCTCTTATTTCCCTCAATCTAGGAGGGGCTGAGGTCCAAGCCCATACGGGCTCTCATACCATGTTATATTTCCATAATGAAAATCTATGTTCACAATAATCAAATAATATTATAAATAAATATATGAAATGTTATTTTAAGATAGGCAAACTATCTTGGACACACAATCACTTAGTTGAGAGAATATCTCAACCACACACCAATCTAGGAAAAAACTTTTAATTAATAGGAACAAACTCTTTTACATAGCAAGAATCACAACTGAAACAAGTAGGGATTACATTTTCCAACAAAAACTAATAATATATTCACCCTAGTCAAAACCTACAGTGATTATGAGATCCAATATTTTCCAAACCAAGAAATTTCTTGTTGAGAAAGTCACTCATCTTCGAGCTGTCACTTGAACTCCATTTAAGACATAAACTCCTCTTACCATCTTGACAAATTTGCATAATAACAATGGTGACATATGTTATTCTGCCAAATGACATAGATTGCTATAATTTTCAGAGAAAGTAACCAAGTAATGAACCATCCTATATACAAGCTCCCATCTGTCAAATAACATAGCGTGATGTATACATAGTTATCTAAGATATTTGTTTGGGTACTAAATATATTTAGAATTTGACCATACAACTTGACCTATCTACTACAAAAAAAAATCCCATAAAAATAACTTATAACAGATGTTCCTAACTTTCCATGACCCATCAACTTTATAACATAAAATAATCACAACCAAATTAGAATTTTTTGCTAATTTAAATATTTTACTCAATTGTATGGAAACTGTTCTCCACTTCTTAATTTACAAACAGTATAAAATACATCACTAAAAAAGGCATGAAACAAATGTAGGTTAATGATCTCCTCGGTATACAATTTAGATGTGGAAATATGTAAAAATCGAGCAGGCCACATTTTCTACACCTATACATTCGATCATTGAATCAAGAAACAACACGTTCACAACTTTAAATTTGTATGATGGAATACACCAGCATAAGAGATAAACGCATGCACAATAGAGAAATCATCTCATATCTAGCGTATCTGCTCGATCATGTCGTATTTTCTTCCCACACAACCATATAATTCGGTGTGTTTTTAATATAATTTTTTTATTTTTTATAATTTAAATGATGAGAAGAGTGTGGGTTTTATAAAGTTTGAATTTGTGTTTCCTTTTTTTATTTGTTGTTTTTTTTATTATTATTATTTATTGACTATTTATTATTATTTTTATTAATAATATTATAATTTATTTTTAATTATAATTTTTTTTTTATTTTTTTTATAATAGTATTAATATAAATTAATATATTTTTATTTAGTTTTAAATAAAAAATATAATAATTTTTTTAATAATTATTTATTAAGTTTAATTTCTTTTAGGTATATAAAATTTTATTAATATATATTTTTAAGATTTTATTTATTTTTAAGTTTTTATCTAGTTTTTGTTAAACATGATATATATAATAATAAGTTTATATTTAAACATAGTTTAAAGAATTTTAGTTAATTATAAGTATATGTATTTAGTTTTATATATATATATGAATGAATAAATAAATAGATTTAATAAACAAATTAACTGATTAATTATTAATTTTTTTTCTGATTCTTGTTTATTGAAATGTTGCTGTTTTTTTGTCAAAAGTAGACGTTTGGTCTCTCTATTTAATTACTTGTCATGATCTGTTCATCTTGACATGATGATGAGCACTTGCTTGTTCTAAATGCATGGACAAATGAATTTTGATGTGATTATTGCTGAAAACATGTCTGAAAAAATTCAACTTATTTTTAAATTTCCATTTATTATTGGTTCGAAACTGGTGGACAATTGAATTTTGATGATTATAGGTGAAGAGGTGTTTCAAAAAGTTCAACTTATTTTTAAATTTCTATTTATTTGTTAAAAATATAATATTTTTTATATTGATTTTAGATATTTAATTATGTTGTAAATTTGATTTATATTGGAATTAGTTAAAAAATTTTTTTTTTTCAAATTAATACAAAGACAAGATTTGATTTAAAAAACAAAAAAAAAACAAAACTAATTGTTTAGAAAAATCGCTAATGGTTGAGCTCCTAAACCCTAATTGTTGAGGTGATCTCTGTCTTTTTCTTGAAAAGATCTCAGCTTCAATACGATGTCTTTCTTCGTGGAGCCACTAGTGGCGGGGAGACTAGTCGGAGATGTTCTGGATATGTTCTTGCTAGGCGTCGCTCTCGCTGTTACCTAAGCCTCCAGGCAGGTTAATAATGGCTGCGAGCTTAAGCCCTCAGCAGTTGCATCGCTTCGTCGCGTCGACGTCGGGGGTGCGGACCTCTACACTCTTACACTCTTGTAATACAAACTGAAAATGTCAAAGAAAATTCAATTCCTTCAGAGCTTTAGAACCTAAATTATAATAATGTCAGAACTATAAAACATTAAAATGATATTCACTTCATCAAACCTCATTTTATCATCGTTTCTCCATTACCCTCTTTTATACCTAATTCTTGAATGACAATTATTTTGAAATTTTTTAAAATAATTTTATACTATTTCAATTTAAAAAATTAACCTTTTTCGATAACTACAATCATATTGAAAGATACAGATGCTATTTTATATATATTTATTAATAATGATGATAATGATAATGATGTATAATTTCTATATATTAGATATTATATTTTATATTAAATAGATATTTATAGTTTATATGAATTATATTTATTAATATGATTGAGTTAGTAAATAATTAAGTTATTCTAATATTTTATAAAATATTGTAATTTAATAATATTAATATTATTAATGAAAAATGATGGAAAATAAAACATTTTATATATATAAATTATATTTACTAATGTACTTATGGTAATAATACTTAAAATAAAATATCATAATATTTATATAAAGTAAAATAATTGTTGAATTTAGGCTTCTGTAATTTATATCAAGTTTTTTGATAAGTGTTTTTTGCTGAAATCATATTATAATTCATTTGTGGAGTCTGTCCAAACCAACAAACTTGTTGACAATGAACCATAGGTTCCAAACTAGTGGAGAAATGAATTATTATGTGATTTTCCCAAAAAAAACTTTTCTCAAAAAAGTAAAATAATTTTATATCGATTTTATAAATTGAGAATAAAAATAATTGATATTAAAAAAAATTATATTATTAATAAGTATTTTATTTTTAAAAAAGTATTTTATATTTTTAAATATAAAAGAGGTGTAAATCTTTCAATACATTTGATATATAATATAAAAAGAAATTGGTTAATAACCAGTGAAATATTTATATATATGAAAGTTCAAAAATAATTAGTTAAAACATTTAAATAATATATTGTTAACCATCGAAATTTAAAATTTATACAGATATATAATAAATAAAAACGCTTAAATAAATCTTATTTTGTATAAATCATACAAATTATTTACATAACTATTTTGTAAGAATGTTTCAACAAGTTTAATGATGATTTGTACAAAACATTCCTCATAATTAACATGAAACCGATACAACCTTTATTAGATGTATTCGTTCAAACACTGGATTCTTTGATAAAACCTTTCTTTGGGCTTGTAGAAGTGATAACGATAGATGTTAGTTTTGTAAGATTTATTAGGAGAAATTTATTATTAAAGAAGTTTACATTAAGGGAAAGATTTAATGGGTGAGTCACATAAGATTTATCAAGAGATTTTTATTATTAAAAAAAGTTTACATTAAGGGAAAGATTTAATGGGTGAGTCAAATACTGTTTCGCGAGACTTTTCTGACGTATATTATAATTTTATGGAGAAACGTGATTATGAAGATGATTTAGAGGATTACATTAAATAAAATTAATCAAAATAGTTTGGTTTTTACATCATTATTAAAAAGCAAAGAAACAAAAGCAGATTCAAACAAACATTCAAAATTCCAAAACAGGTTTGAAGGAAAGCATGTACACTATCTTAGAGAGCTATGATACTGCTACTGCTAGAACAACCATTTAGAGAAAAACAAGATATGTCTGGTACCATCGTGGTGCTAAGCGTGTCAGTCTAAGGTAATGACGGAGGAGAGGGGTGAGGAGTTATCCTAAGGAATATAAGGTGGAGAAGCAACATTAGGTGGTGGCTCGATAATGATACCTAGAGTATCATTGATCTCCATTGATTTAGTGGTAGAGCCTGAGACACCATATTTCTCCACCCTTGGAAGTCGGGTGACAATGTTCTCTAGGTTATAACAGATATCCTTGAGGATTCACTTGATTTCCTCTTGCATCACGAAGAGTTTGTAGTTGTTCACATCTTTGTCCTTGAGGACCATACAATTGAGAGTTTCCATTTGCTAGTGCATTGAATAGGGTACAGGAAGTATAGCTTTCTCTTTCAAAATTTACCTGCGATGGGTACCCATTTAAGAGAGGCACCTCTGATTTTCGAATAAATTAGTCATCGATTCCCACCCAAAACAACAATGGTAGTGTGTGGATGAACTTGATGAACCTCTTCAACAACTGGGAATTTGTTGTCGAGGAGCCATCCATACAACTGAAAAAGAGTTAGTCGAGCAATAGAGGATCCAAGTCAAATTTACAATAGAGGGCGAAGGCACTAACAAAACTATAGGCATCAAAATTCCCTAAGGAGTTAGAAAACAACGGGTGACCAATGAAGACTAATAAGTTTCCACTCACCCGATGAAGGACCCAGTAGAGATTGCGTAAAATAGTTGAAGAGTGTGCAAAGAGACATCTTCTATCCAATTTTGTTGTTGATATTCAGTGATAATGACAAAAGAGGAAGGTTAAGATTGCGATACAAAGTATCTTGGGTAATTATCCACATAGGTGACACTTGGAGGTCTAGATATAAAAACACAACATTGCCACGACATGAGAGACGAAGACAACTCAATAAGAAAGTTACCATTTGGTAGAAAGGAGAAGGTACCTAGTGGCATACTATTCGAACTAAATTGAAAAGTTGGTTGGGTACCACATTCCATAGACAAGTATTGGGCATCAGAAGGAAACCCCCATCGGGTTGATAACCTAAAGCGACACAGTAGAGAGTACTACCACTACCTCAAACACAATATTAGAACCTATGTCGTGCAAGAAAAAACTCAAAAAACATGGACCATAGAACCAACATTCTACAGATAGAAAACTATGAAAAAGTGTGTTCCAAAACTAAATCAAAGAAAAAGAGTCATCCCCATCGGAGGGAAGATATACCTAGTGCAAAGACCCAATAGAGATTGGTTGCAAGTAAATGCACTTGCCACCCCACATTGATTTCCAAATCCACCACCTTGCCAAACTACCCATGCAACTTCTATATGCAAGTGACCACTGTAGAGAAAAATATAAAGAACCCATCTCCTCACGTGTGAGATTGTACCAGAGATAGGTGTGAGAAGCTGCACTGCAACCGAACCCCACATTCTCTACTAGATGCAAGCGACCATAATTGGGTTCAGTTCAAAGATTGTCACACACCATCCTAGCAATAATCAACCCCTACATCATTGACCAATACCACATAGCACATAACCGATATTCCTGATACTCCCGTATTGCTCTCCGAGGCAAGCATTTAACATGAGGGGACTGGGTTAGGTTACCCCTACTGGGTGATCTAAGAATTCACCATACTGATCGATTGAATCGATAGATGTTAATGCGGCACGCCCCTCCACAAGTGCCGCCTATTCCTCCAAATGTTTTTGTAGTCATGCAAAAATTCTTTTCGTAGAGGCTTTTAAATGCCAACCCCATCAGATAGCATCTAAAGATAGATGGACTATTAAACATTTTATTGGATTTTTCAACAAGTTTACATATGAATATTCACATAAAAAATTAAGAATCATTCTTGAGATGATATATTATTTGAAGTGCTAGATTTCACGACAAAGCTTCTCCTAACTTTGTATATGTGATATATGTACATGGGAATTTGTAATATATTCTACATGGCTATTAAGCATACAAAATTACCGAAATCAAGAAATTGTTCTAATTTGTTTTTCTAATTTCCTGTTTTTACTTTTAATTTTTTTTTTTTTTTTCTAAATAATAAATATGTGAAAATTATAATTGAGAGTTATACAAGATAATTAAAATTTTTAGTCATCAAAATATTAAAAATTTACAAATGTGAAGATACATTTTATAAATAGAATTAAATAAATGAGAAACTACCTTAACTCTTATATAAATACCATTAATTGAGAATAATAATAAGTATTTTATAAATACTTATTCTTTTAGGAATTATCCATCAACTTGATTTTAAAGAATCTTGTTATATGCAACTGTAAGATCTCTATTACACTGATTCTCTTTAAAAAAAGGTGAATTCTTAAGTGAGTTGTGAACCAAAAAGAAAAATTACCTATGGTTGGATCTACCTCCCTTCACATACACCAATTCAAAGGCTCGTGGTTAATTTTATACCTACAAAATCCTCAATCCACATCCTTGTTTCCCCAAAAAATTAAACAACCTAATGAATGAGATCATCATCTCCATTACGCAAACCCTCTACCTATCCCACTTCCCTCCAAGTCTCTTGTAACAACCTTGGTTAAAAATTCATGAAAAAAATTAAGACCAAGGTCATCGAACACATATTCCTAGCTGAATGGAGGGAAAAGCATCCTAGTGGGGTCTCACTTTTGTTTATTAATTGCTAAGGAAAATGGCAAAGCCAATGTCAAGGGATTTGGAAAGGAAAGAGGCATTATTTGGTATTTTATTTATGAAAATTAGGAGAAAAGGAAGGTGAAAGGTCACAGGTTTCACATGAGGAGGAAATTGAAGGAAAATAATGGAAAATAAAGAAAACAGAAGCCTCATTAATAAAAAATCTTATGAGGATCAGTTGGCAACATTTTTCTCAGACTTTTGTCAATTAAGTTTTGGAGCTCTCATTCTATTCTCTCTATCTCATACTCCTGGACAATTAGATTTTCTTAGAGAACCCTTGGAGGACTGTGGCATACTTGGGATTTGGAGGAAGAAGGTAAAGGAAAATAAGCATGCACAAGAGGAAAGTAGGATGAACAACTACAAATAGATTTATTTGAAGGTATCGAGTTGCATGTATGGTTTCCTTGCTAATTTTTCCATGCAGGGCACATGCATGTGGTTTCTTAGTTATGAGTTGTCATTTTCGGGGAGGATTGCCTAGATTAGTAGTGGTTTTGCCTATACATTACATTTCCTAGATAGCCATGGTGTTGTGGGTTTTAGTTTTTCCTTTTGGTTCGTTGTTTTGTGCCTTTATCTATGGGCTATGTTATTAGTTCCTGGAAGCCTTGGTTAGACAAACACTCTAGAAGCCTTGTAACAGCTTGGGTTGAGTTACTAGTCCTGGAAGCCTTGGTTGGAAAAACAATATGCAAGCCCTTGGTGGGTTGATTTACTAGTCCTGAAATCCCTAGTTGGACAAATGCTCTAAAAGTCTTGCGACAGTTATGGGTTGAGTTACTAGTCCTAGAAGCCCTGGTTGGAACAAATGCTCTGGAGCCCTGGACAACTTGGATAGAGACGGATCTAGTGATGTTTAGTGATGTTCGTCTGTAAGGTGGAATCATTGGTTGAGGGTTGAGCCGATTGGCCTCTAGAAGCCTTGGTTTGGTTGTGCTTCATGAGATCTCACATTCATGCTTGGAATATGGCATGGGGGTTACTCAATGAAAGAGAGATTTTGTTCAATCTAGTTTATGGTCGGGTAGTTTGTGGAATTCCTAGACCTAGTTTCATTTTTCATATTTTAATAAGAGTGTATTTCCTATTGTATTGATGGGTAAATATAATTGTTTGTATGTGGTTTTTATGGATTTTGTATCCTTCTTATTTCTGTTGGTTATATGATGGTTATGAGAAAGTTTTATGACAATGATAATGTATGGATCTCATCATGTTTTGGTTGATATATGAATGAAAAATGAATATATTACCCAATATATGATAATGAAGCTAATGTGAGAAGCAATAATCCTTCTTAACAATTCTTAGATAAGTTTGAGACCCTTGTGCTCAGATATGTTGTCGAAACCTACAGATTTCATATTTGTGATATGTTTGATGAAATGACTATCATAGTTAGGCTTGGTTAGGTTAAGTACTTGATCAAGTTTTCTATTAGAGGCTATTTCTTGGTGTCATTTATTATCGTAGAAATTTTGATCAAGTTTCGGGCAGTGGTTTGGAGACTAACCTTGAAAAAGTGGCTTAAAACTCGTAGTCTCTACATAACTACCATAAAAAGACTGCAGTTTCTCCCTTGCATGCGTAGTGGGAGAGACTAGAGGATCCCAGTCGCATGCATGCCCATATGATGGGAGAGGCTGGTGGTTTTATTCATTGAAAGGCTAGGTTAACTTAGGGGTTGGGCACCTAGAGTGTTCGATTAGCTCCTAGGGGTCATGTAGCACCTAAGGGAGGTCTATAACGTTTTGTTTCATTGATTCCACTTCCTTAAGGTGATATCAAAGGTTGAATTATATCATAGTAACTCTTCGTCACATATTTACCCTGGTGTATCGGTAATATTGGGTAAGTATGGGAGGAGTGTGTTACAAAGTGGCATCATAGCATGGTTCAACGCTTAGCCTGGATGTGTGGATTGTGTTTGTCATGAATGCATGTAGGTTGTATATGTGCTTATTATGTATGCATGGTAGTAGTCATTATTACATTTTTGTTTCCATGTAGTAGTTAATAATGTTGTTGTTGGGATGTGTTTGTCATGAATGCATGCTTGTTGTATATGCATTTGTTATGCATGTCAGTGTCTATATGTTGTTATGCATGTAGTGTCATGGTTATAGTTATGCCTATATAGTAGTTATTAATGCATTGTGAGGTCATTGTATGTAATTTGTATCATCATGATGTTGTCAGTGGTTATGATGCTAATGTGTCGGTTGAGATAGAGCAGGAGATGCAGATCATAAAACTAAAGTTGCAACACTAGACTTTAGGGCAAGAGCAAGTATGTGGTTTATGGTTGTTATAAACATTAGGGTTAGTAATATGTTTCTCATTCTATTATTATTATGGTTACATGTGACATAAATCATAGTAGATTAGAGTATTCATATCCACATGTGTCAGATATTCATGAATGATAGTAACATTTGGTTTTATGCATTGTTGTTGTTGTTGTTTTATGTTAGTTCACTTAATTATTATGCTATATGTTGTTGATGAGCATGTTATATGTTAACTTGTTGTTGTTATATGTTAGCTAACTTGATGATTAGGGTTATTGAATTAAGATCTTCATGAATGATGGTAACATTTGGTTTTATGCATTGTAGTTGTTGCTGTTTTATGTTAGTTCACTTAATGATTATGTTATATGTTGTTGATGAGCATGTTATAACGTTAACTTGTTGTTGTTATATGTTAGCTAACTTGATGATTAGGGTTATTTCATTAAGACCTTGACATTATATATATCATGCTAAATTAGATTGCCCTATGCAGATGGTTAGGGTTATGACATTTAGGTATGAGTCAACTTATTTGTGACATTGTGTTATACTAATCTAGACTAGCTTTGCATATGTTATTTTTATGCATGAATGGAAATTGTTAATGAGCTTATGAGGTGAAAATGTTAGCTCTTTATTGTTATGGAATTACTGACCTTATTTATGTTTGAGTTGATGTGTTATGAAGTTATATCATGCTAATCTAGATTGATTCTGCAGACAAGATAACCTTCCCTAAGATACATTAATATGTGAGCTTGATTATGCCATCTAGTTTGTTTATTTAACATGGTATGGTTGCAATTTGTTTGAATGTTTGATTAATTTAATGGTATGAATATGTGTCTAAAAGATTGCATTAATGAATGGTATTTTTTTAAGATGGTTGTATTAACACATTATGTGTTGAGACAACTGATATGTACTTAAGTGTAAGTGTGTGCTAGTTGTAGTATTATGATTTATGACTATGAATTGACTGTTGATTATGACATGGTCGATAGTCTTGGTAAAGGTTGATTCCAATTAATAGATATGATGTTTGGATGTTTGGAACATATGATTGAAATATGTGAATAGTTACAGGGTAACATGTTTGGTATTAGCATGACAAGATAATAGTAGATTTTTTTATATAGCTAACAATTGGGTGATGTGACAGTACATAGTAGGACTCAATTGCAACAAGGTAAAAAGGTAAAAGAAAGGCATTGGGAAAGAATTCATTTTGCTATGTTTGAAAACCATAATTCCAAACGAATTAGTGCTTCTCATACATGAAGTATTATTAACCTTGATTTTGTACGACAATATGTGGATATGTGATGTTGTCTTGAACATGTATTTGACAAGTATATCATCTAGTTTCTAGTTATAGCTGGATCTGTCAAGGAATTGGAGTCCCTTGAGAGATGGTAGTAGGATATAGGGAATTGCATGGCAAAGAGACTACCATGAAATATTAGAGAAGGCTCATGCTGAGATTTCCTTTAGAAGTGCTGGGAACCATGGGGATTGAGTCATGGTGTTTGTTTTTGGTCTTGTGCTTTGGGTCTTTTGTGATTTGTTTATGCTTGATTTACGGTTTTATTACATCTAGTGTATGGCCATACCAATTTGTTTGCAATGTAATATTGCTATTGGTTTTCATGGTTTTCTTCTTATTTGTGTTTGTTTTGGCCTTTTATGTCTTGAGGGTCTTGGGAATGGGTTGGGAAAATTAGAAAGTTAATGGAGCTCAGGGAGAGTTGAATGAAACCTAGGATATAATGTAAGACCCGAATGAAGCTCGGTGCATGAGTAAGGGTAGTTGAAGGAAAGAATAGGATAATCAGTTAGATTAGTTCGATCCATTATTGTAAACAAACAGTGGCAGTACATTCATGAGAAACGTAATCGAGAAAGGTAACGAAAATAGATTTGAGTCATCAGATGACTTGGCTATGTTGGGAATTGTTGTTCTTGATGTTGTGCATGGATAAAGGGTGTTCTCTTAACCTTGACCTTATGATATCTAGTAATTATGTTTTGATCATGATTATGTTGATGTTCATATATGTATACATGTATGTATGAATGTATATCATGTCTGACAGGGTCATCAGGGATCATGATTGTTTTATGCTAATGTTTATATATATGTATCTATGTATGTATGTCATTGTATTAGAAGCTCATGATTGTTTTATGATAATTTATATGTGTGTGTGTGTGTGTGTTTCACTGTCTAATAGGGTTGTCGAGGGTCATTACTCTGGAGGAATGGTTGCTTATGCAAGTGAATGGCATGAAGAGGTTCCTGGTCTTATGGGGAATCAAGTGGGAAGAGTAGCCTCGATAAGTTTATGATGCCAATATCATGTTGATTAGAGTTGATATGATGGTTTTATACTATGTCTATGTTTATGTTATGGACAGGTAAAGCTAAGAGATACATCGATAGAATGAAAACAACATGATACACAACATGCTAGCATAAACATGGATGTCAGAGAGACATCAGAAGTAAGGTTGCTTGATAAAGACAATGTGGTTTTGGATGTGTAGTGCTACTGTTTTGTATATTTTGTGCATGTTGTATATTCAGTGATTGTACCTATGTTTATGTGTACATGTAACATATGTAGTACTGTGTACATATGATGTTGTTTGTCTTATGTATATATTGGTTGTGTGTATATTGCATGTGCAATGTGAGATATAGATGGTTCTATGTACATGTTAGATATGCAGTGCTATGTACATGTTGTATATGTAGTTCTATGTACACATGGTGTTGTGTTCATGTTGTAAATATGGTGCGATGTACATATTGTGTTATGTGCATGATTGTACATGTGGTGTTGTGTGCATGTGGTGTTGTGTACATGTTGTGCACGTGGTGTTGTGTGCAGGTGGTGTCGTGTACATGTTGTGCATGTGGCGCTTTGTACATGTGGTTTCGTGTACATGTTGTGCATGTGGTTCTATGTACATGTGGTATTGTGTACACATTGTATAGGTGGTGCAGTGTACATGTGGTGATCTGTACACATTGTGCAGGTGGTACCGCGTACATGTGATGTTATGTACACATTGTGCAAGTTGTTTTGTGTCTAGGTGGTACTGTGCACATGTTGTACATGTGGTATTGTGTGCATGTCGTAGGTGATGTGCTGTTCACATGTGGTATGGTGTGCTTGTTGTACATGTGGTGTTGTGCGCATGTCATACTGGGTTATGCGTATTGTGTAATTGTTGTATCATGACATGTGTATTCATTGTGTTGTACTATGTGCACGTATATATATTGTGTTTTACACTCGGTGTAGGTGTACATATTGTGTTGTGTCATAGACTGGATGTAAGCCTATGTGTTGTGTTGCACATCAGTTGTTAGTGTATATGTTTTATGTCACGTGTAGGTGCATGTATTGGATGGTGTTGTATGTCATGTGTGGTTGTATGCATGTGGTGTACACTATGTGTATGTTTACATGGTTGAAGAGAAGGCATTGGGTGTTTCTCGGGTGTGGAAACCAATCCAGTGTGCATAGGGAAAGGATAGATTAAATGATAAGCATCAATATTTTATTTCAGTTTTAATTACGCATGTGATATATGATGGGTACATATGCTCTACGATTTTAGTTTATGATGATTTCATGCGATTCATGGTTTTGATTTATGATGATTGAGTTTTGAGCTAACCAAATGTGATATGTATATACATGATGATTTGGCCAAATATGCTAGTTAGATATTTTATCACATGATGTAAATGTGATTACAAGTGTACCTTACTGACGAGCCACCAATGAGGTATGATTTGAGGTTATTTCAACTCGTTTTGAGTCTAATGGAAGTTATGTGCTTGGTATAACAAGCATGAGAATACTCAGTTGGGTGGTTGAAAATGACTGCAAGAATTAGTAGCAATGACAAAAGGAATTGGGAAATGCAATAGTATGCTGGTAAAGCACTTTAGAAGTGAGGCCATTGTGTGACCCAATAGTGTCCATTTATTGTGATGAGCATGATATGACTGGTATGATGGTTTATAGGTAGCGGTATGCCTTGATTTTTGGACCATCTGATGTGAGGAAACCTTTCCAAGGGAGGGGTCGCCCAAGGGACTATCTAGAAGATAAGGGGATTCCCACGAAACTTGGAAGGTGAGTGATTGCATGAAATAGGGTGACCAGATTTCTCGAGGGACCATGTGGCAAAGAAGTGAAGGTCATGAATGGATTTGTTTTGGTCATTATCATTTCCATATGGAATCAGATGCACATTAGGAGTGTGCCTTGGAACAATGAGTCGGTCACTATTCACTGAGAGGACAAGTGGCACAAGATTGTAGCGCTTGACAATGGATGTAGTTTTGTCTTTGGAAGTGGATTATGGACTTCCTGGGAAGGAGCCGAATCATGGTATTACTTTAAGGGTGGAGATGTGAGCCTATGGATTCCCTTGTTTTAGATGAGCATTGTATCCTTTTATTTGTTGGTTGAGAAAATGTGCACATGTGTATATTATTATAAATATTGTGTCGAGCTGGATTTATAAAGCTACATGAACAATATGGTTATTTTTTGGTTGAAGGAAATCTGTATGAGTGTATATATGGTTATTATTGTAAGTATCATAATGATTTTCATTATAAAGCTCCAGTAAATGGTATGTTTGTCATGTTCTAGGAGTGGTCATTGTAAATACTGCAACGAGATATGTTATAAAGCTCCATGGGAAGTATGTTTTGGAAGTCAGTAGTCTTGCTGGTTGTAGGTGTCATTGAACATCAAGGTCGTTGTTCCCCCAAGGGGGAGTGTTTCGTAATAACCCTGGTTAAAAATCATGTAAAAAATATAAGACCAAGGTCATGGGACACGTATTCCAAGTTGAATGATGGGGAAAACATCCTAATGGGGTGTCACTTTGGTTTATTAATGGCTAAGGAAATTGGTAAAGGAAATGGTAAATTCTTTGGAAGGGAAAGCAAAATTATTTGGAATTTTATTTATGAAAATAATGGAAATTACGAGAAAAGGAATGTGAAAGGTGATAGGTTTCATGTGAGGAGGAAATTGAAGAAAATAGAGGCCTCGTAACAAAAAGGCTTCTGAGGATAAGTTGGCAAGCTATTGCTCAGTATTTTGTTAGTGTAGTTTTGGAGCTCTCATTCTACTCTCTCTCTCTCTCATACTCTTCGAGACTTAGAGTTTCTTGGAGCACTCTTAGAGGAGTGTGGCATACTTGGGATTTGGAAAAATAAGGCAAAGGAAAGAAGGAAAGTGCAAGAGGATAGTGGGATCAAAAACTACAGTTACATTCCATTACAAGTATCGAGTTGCATGTATGGCTTCCTTGCTAGTTTTGGCATGCGTGGCACATGCATGTGGTTTCTTGGTTATGAGTTTTCATTGGAAAGGAGTATTGCCTAGATTGATAGTGTTTTTTCCTAGCCTTTCCATTTCTTGGATAGCCACGATGTTATGGGTTTTAATTTTTTTTTTTGGTTGGTTTTCTTGTGCCTTTGGTTGTGGCTTGAGTTATTAGTTGCTAGAAGCCTTGGTTGGACAAATGCTTTGGAAGCTCTGTAACAACTTGGATTTAGTTGCTAGTCCTAGAAGCCTTGGTTGGGCAAATGATATGGAAGCCCTTGGTGGGTTGAGTTACTAGTTTTGGAAACCCTGGTTGGACAAACGCTATGGAAGCTCAATGCGAGTTGTGGGTTGAGTTACTAGTACTGGAAGCCCTCGTTGGAATAAACACTCCGGGGCCTTGTCAAACCTAAATAGAGACTGAGCTAGTGATGGTTAATGATGTATGACCATGAGGTCAAATCACTAGTTGAGGGTTGAGGTGGTTGGCCTATGGAAGCCCTAGTTTGGTTGTGCTTGATGTGTTTCATGAGATCCCATATTCATGCTTGGAATATGGCATGGGGGTGATTGGCTGAAAGAGGGATTTGGTTCAACCTATTCTATGGTCAGGTGGTTCATGGAAGTCCCAGACCTAGTTGTATTTTTCATATGTTAATAAGATCTTCTTTCCTATTGTATTGATGGGTAAATATACTTGTTTATATGTGGCTGTATGACTATTATATCCTTGTCATTTCTGTTGGTTATATGTTGTTTATGAGCATGTTTTATGATAGTCATAATGTATGGTTTTCATCATGTTTTGGTTGATAAATAAATGAACAATGAATATATGACTCAATAGATGATAATTCAGCTAATGTGAAAATGAATCAATCATTCTTGATGATTCTTAGATAAGTATAAGACCCCTATGCTCAGATCTATTGTTGAAACCTGTAGATTTCATATTTGTGATATGTTTGACGAAATGAATGTCATAGTTAGGCTTGGTTGGGTCAAGTGCTTGATAAAGTTTTGTGTTACAGTATTTTTTTGTTGTCATTTATTGTCATGGAAAGTCTCATCAAGTTTCAGGCAATGGTTTGGAGTCTAGCCGTGAAAACGTGGCTTAAATCTCATTATCTCTGGCACAGAACTAGATGAAAAAGACTACAGTCTCTCCCTGGCAAGAATTGTGCGAGAAACTAGAGGGTCCCATTCGCATGCATGTCCATATCATGGGAGTGACTTGGGGTTTAACTCATTTAAAGGGTAGGTTAACTCAAGGGTTGGGCACCTCAAGTGGTGGATTAGCTCCTGGGGGTCCTGTAGCACCCGAGGGAGGTTTGTTTGGTTTTGTTATGTTGATTCCACTTCCTTAAGGTGATGTAGGAGGTTGAATCACATCATTGTAACTATTTGTCACATATTTACCTCGGTGGACTTGTAAGCTTGGGTAAGTGTGGGAGGAGGGTGTTACATCCCTAACATAAGCTAGCCAATAAATTTCGATCTTCGAATTCCAAAGATTCCGAGTTATAGTTTAAATTCGTCTAAAAAAAATAAACTACTCTTAACAGTAATTTTTATTTGAAGAACTCTCAAAAACCCTGGTTGAAAAATTCTTCAAAGCCCAATGCAATGACACACTTTTTCCCCAAGCAAGCTTCCTATGGGAAATTTCATTGAAGGGAGTGAAAACCCCTCTTACAACAACATAGTCATGGATGGATATGAAACTACCAAAAAAGAGGGCTCAAATTTGAACTCACATGGACCTATTTTGGCTCCTGACTAATCGGATTTGTGGAAAGAAGCAATCTAAGCAAAAGGATGAATACCAGAAAGTTGTTTTCCAAAAGGAGTTGTAGATCCTAAATATGAAGTATGATCCAACCAGATTGGGGATTTTATCCAATACAAGCATGACTATGTGCGCATTGGGATATTCTTGTGGATATGTCCTATGAAGATATCCTTATCTCGATGGATCCATATCAAATGGAAGACAAAGGGTCCAATCAATCTATAGCTCAGTGCTAGAGGTTTTTCTACAATCAAATTTTCCAATCTGGAAGATTAGGATAAAGTATTTGAGAATGGACCATACTTTTTCAATTTTTCTGGATTATACCTTCAATGGTGGATGGAACTATTTAATCCAATCACGACAGCTTTGGTGTGGATACAAATGTATTCATTACCTGAAGAGTCATAGGAGGAAGAGGCACTAGTGGGAATTGGAATTTATCTTTGAAATTACGTCAAATTATCTAAGGCCATAAAGTAAGGCCAATATATTTTAGATGATCACATCTGTGTGTACATGAACATATCTAAGCTCCTTATGAAATATATCAAGATATACTTCTAGGACGAACTACAAAAGAAAATGATTAATTATGAGCACATTCCATTAAGATGTGGAAGATGCGATGAGTATGGATACTTATATCAACACTACTCAATGGTAAATTATATTGAAACCTTAGAGATAGTATTGGCCTTGACCGAATATGGATTTACGATAGTATACAATGGGATAAATAATTGAAAGTAGTTTCCCCTACACCAAAACATAATCGAGAATAAGGAAGGAGTGGTGAAATGGTTTGATCCATTGGGATCACTGAGAAATGCTAATAATGTTACCCCAGAAAAATAAATGGATGTGGAAATAATGGTGGATATGGGACCTTCCCTGACCTCAGCCAATATGAATATTGCAGAGGATACAGGGCTTCATATCATGTAATAACCTTGCCTTAACCTTTGATGGTAAATCAAGAGCCTTACGATTTACTAATCCGTGATTCCTCTCCCCACCACTTTACTCGTTGATAGAACTTCATGTAGTGTTATAGGATGTTGATGAAATCCTAGACCATGAAAATGATATGGAGTTGGACATGAATGTGTTAAATCTACCAAAAATAGAAAATTCATGGTAAGATAAGGACCTTTCACTCTCCCTGAAAAACAAGTGTGCATTCTAGGCCAAGCATATCTAAAATATAATCATTTATATGTAACATTGGGCTTAGGATATGGATCATTAGGTATTCAAGCATAACCACTAAAGGAATCGATCAAACCTCATAAATGGTAGAAAGGTGAAGAAAAAAGAGAAAACTACAAATCGTGAATGAAATTGAAGGAAATTTGGTAAATTTGAGTCATGTTAGGGTCATCACCAAGGCTTTTGGTGGCTCCAAAAAACATCAAACATGAAGATGATCTCTTGGAAAAAGAGGGTTCTTAATGGTAATGGGAAAAAAAGGTTACTAAAGTATAAATGGTCAGAAGAAAAACCAACAATTATGATGATATATGAAACTAAAATATCAAGGGAGGCCCTATGTGCCATCACTAACAACTGGAAAAGGATCGACTAGTTGATTACCATAGGCGTGCAACAACACTCAAGAGGATTAGAAATATTATGGGATGATCAATACATCCAAGAAACTAATATGTTCAATATGTATCCAGCCTTGATAGTGTAATTCCAGGTGATCAGGTCAGAAGATAAATTCTATTTATCCAATATGTATAGCCCAAACCCACCTTATGATAAGCAATTGTTTATTAATTCAATCTCCCAAACTTAGAACCTTATTTCCCCACATCCATGGATTATAGGCAGCTAATTCAATTTGATCAAGTTACATCGTGAGAATAAAGGAGGAATCTGACAATTAGAGGTAGAGGAAACACCTTTCTATGATGTTACAAACTCTCTTGGCCTCATTGAGATAGATACAAGTGAAGGGGTATATACTTGGAATAATAGGAAATGAGGGCTAGCAAATGGCATTATGAATACATCATTTTCGTACTTAAAATAATATTATTATTTGGGATGTTTTCATTGAAGAATCCATCCTTCCTAGCCATGGCTTGAATCACTAGGTGATTTGCCTCAATCTAGACTTGAAGGAACTACCTCTTTGTTAGGCCTCTATACTACTAGTGTAACCCCTTATTGTTATTAGTACAACCCCCTTATTATATTGTTGTAACCATGTAGTCCCCATATTGTTATTATTGTGCCCTTACATTATTATTGTTATGTCGGCTCTGATTATATTATGACCCCTTAGACTCCTATATATAGAAAGGAGGTCTTGTCATTTGTATCATCCAAGAATTGTTCATTTGTGTAATTTAAAGCAGGTTACCCCCTCAAAGAGGCTGAATTCTAAGGCGTTCATCTATCTTTTTGTGAGCTGGTTTCATAACATTTGGTATCAAAGCTTTGAATTCTAGGGTTTCACTGCTCCAAACAGATCATCGTGGCATTTGTGCTATAACATTGTTTCTGAAACATTTCAAATGCTAAAAAACAACCCATTTGGGTTGAAATCGTTTTGAATCTCAGGTCTGAATTTCAGAGCTTTTCGCGCTATATTTGCCGAGATATGATCTGAGGAGGTTGGCATTTTTCCAGACTCCTGAATTACATTCCAAACAAGTGACCTGGGGAAAATAGTCATAACTTTCTCTCTGAGAATCAGATTGAAATTTCATAAGAAGTTATAGAAAGGGGACAGACTGTAGTTTTTTGCATATATTTTTCAGATCCAAAGGTTAACACAGTGACATGTGGCATGTTGTACAATTTCGCTCTACTGAACTAGTCTATAATCAGGTCACCATGGGAGATTTGGCATAACTCTTCCTTGGAGAATCCAATTTGGATAATATTGGTGTCATTGGAAAGAGGACACAGAGGGCTACTGCAGATCGCAATTTCAGAACTAGAATATCTGAAATTACAAAGTTATAGTCATTTCAAGATCGAGCTCCTAAAATCAAGAGAAGGCGATATGAGGAAGTTTGATGGCAAGGATCCGGTAAATTGGATACTTCAGATGGAGCAATATTTTGATCTGCATGGTGTACCACTATTACAAAAGGTATGTATTGCATCTTCATATTTAGAATCAGATCAATTTTTATGATATAAAGGGAATTGCTCTCGTAAACAACTTGTTACGTGGTCAATTTTCACGGAGGAAACGATAGCACATTATGAGGATACAAAGATCAACACCTTCTTTAGAGAAACACCACAACAAATGGAAAGAGAAAAAGGGCTTTGTTACAAAGTGAAAAGTAAAATTCTGGCAACAAGGAAGTCTACCCATCATAACTATAATAATGGAAGTGTTGTTTCTCCTAGCCTTCCACAACCTACAAGGGTTACACCACAACAATTGGAAGAAAAAAGAAAAAAAGGGGCTTTGTTGCAATTGTGATAGAAAGTGCACTAAAGGTCATAAGTGTGCTGAGAAGAAATTATTTTACATAGAGTATGAAGAGGAGGAAGAAAAGGATCAAGAAACATCAAAAGAAGAGAATATGCACCAGGACTAACCCCAGAGAAAGAAGAAATGAATCCGACCATATCTTGTAAAGCATTGGCAAGAATTACCACTCCTCAAACTCTCAATATAGAAGGACATATCAAGAAGAAAAAGGTTCAGGAAGTAAAAGATCACATAGAGAAAGAAGAAATGAATCCAACCATATCTTGTAATGCATTGGCCAGAATTACCACTCCTCAAACTATCAAGATAGAAGGATATATCAAGAAGAAAAATGTTCAAGAAGTGAAATATCACATCAAGCATCAATAAATGAATCCAACCATATATTGTAAAGCATTGGAAGAAATTGCCACTCCCCAAACTCTCAAGATAGAAGGACATATCAAGAAGAAGAAGGTTCAAACAATGAAATATCAAGAAGAAAAGTATCAAGAAACATCAAAAGAAAATGATACTCACCAGGAACCAACCCCAGAGAAAGAAGAAATGAATCCAACCATATCTTGTAATGCATTAATCGGAATTACCACTCCTCAAACTGTAAAGATAGAAGGACATATAAAGAATAAAAAGGTAATAGTGTTGATTGATTCGGATAGTGCCTATAATTTTATTAATTGTAATATAGCCAAGGACTTGAATTGCTTCCTAGATCCAACACCAGAGTGTCAAGTGACGGTTGTAAGTGGAGGAATGATAAATTTCTCTAGAAAGTGGCATAATATCAAGCTATCCATGGGAGAATATGTATTGAATAGCCCAATGTTTTCTGTTCCAATGGGTGGTGCTGATGTTGTACTAGGAGTCCAATGGCTACAATCCTTGGGTACAATAGCTTTTAATTTTCAAGAACTTTTTATGAACTTTTCTTCAAAAGGAAAGGAAGTTGAATTAAGGGATATCACAAAGAAACCAGGAAAGATAATCAACTCTAACGGAATGACAAATATTCTAAAGAAAGAATAATGAGGCGTAATTGCACAATTATGTTCGCTAACTGTTCGCACATCGAAATCATGTATTTCTCTGGATCTCCAAAAAGTCGTGGACAATCATTCCAAGGTATTTGATACTCCTAAAGGTCTCCCACATATTCGTGATCATGATCATTCTATTCATTTTATTCCAGGATGTGTTCCTCCAAACGTCAAGCCTTATAGATATCCATATGCCCAAAGGAGTGAAATTGAACATATGGTTGCAGAAATGGTAGAGGTTGGTACAATTATCCAACCAAATTTGATAAAAAAAAGGAAGGTATGAATGGAAGAATGGTGAAGCATGGTGGGAACTCATTCAAAAGTTGCCGAATATCCCAATTCAAACAATATTGCCAGAACTTGAAGAGGAAGAAAAAATCATATTGGAACCTGGAGCAGTCACAGAAACAAGAACCCGACAGCTAGGAAATCGATCAATTTCAGAGTATCTCATCAAGTGGAAGAACTTATTATTGGAAATAATACTGAGAGGGGGGGTGAATCAGTATTATCTAGCAATTTAATAAATCTTCCTTATTTGATCTTTGAATTATTTTAGCATGTCAGTACCATAAAATAATGAGCATGAAAAACAGATAGTCACACCAAAGAACACAAGATGTAAGGTGGAAACCCAATGTGGGTGAAAACCACCTGCTGCAATATGTCTCTATCTTCTTTCAATTTAGAAACTTCTTTTACAATGATTTTGTACTGGTGCAGTCCTTTACCAGTACGCAGGCTGCAACCTGCAGAGAGCTACAACTCTCTCTCTCTCTCGTTTTCCAGTCTACTCCTGGAAGGGAGCTACAACCCCCTACTTCTTTTCATAAAGCATCAGATAATCAACAAGTACATAACAGATATAGATCACTACAGATATCAGATCAGCAACAACAGAACTAAACCAGAACACCTTATCAATAGAGAAATTCAATCAACAGAACATCTTAAAACAGAGACGCAGTTTTTCTTTCTGTGGCCTGCGACCAGACGCCGTTAACCTTCTGCTACTCTGCGTCCACACACAGATATCCTTCTGCTCCGCTGCGTGCCCACGCACTGTTCCTTTGACTACTCTGCGTTCTGTTGCTTCAGGGACGCACCCAAAGATACTATCGCGCCGCGTCTTTCGCTATAGAGACGCACCTGAAAACACTATCGCGCCGCGTCCTTCTACTTCAGAGACGCACCTGAACCTTGATCGCCCTGCGTCCCCACGCAGGTCTCTCTCTACTGTGCTGCGTCTCGGCGCACTTTCCCTTTACAGTACCTGCGTCCCGGCGCACTTTCCCTTCACTGAACCTGCGACCCTTTAGATATAAATGAGACGAAGGCTTCAGGACAAACCCAAACAGTCAGATCTACAGATCTGATCATGCGCCATAGAGATCACAGTCCATTAGAAGATTCGCCCTCTTAGATCTGGACTAGATCTCACCAAATAAGATATTCAACCCAAGACAATTGCACAATCCAAATGAACTCCTTTGCTTTATATAGGAAAGCTCCTCCCCAAAACATGGAACAATACCACGAGCCGACACCATAGAAACATAAAATCGTCGGCTAGATACCACACAAGAAACCCCCACGTGCTTTTCTCTGCCTTGAAATGAGTGCACTGGGTAGACGCACCCCCTGAACAGCTGGCCGGCGTCCCTGGACGCGGGTTCTGCATGGTATACCTGCGGGGACGCACTTTCTGAAAGCCTTACTGAGAGCCTTTCAACAAACTGAGAGCCTTACCACTGGAGTTGCCATCAAGTACAACATCTGTAACATACAGTCATACCAGATAACATAATGCCAACAATCTCCCCCTTTGGACTTGATGGCAACCTCAATCTTACAAGCTTCATCTTCATTCTCCCCCTTTGACATCAAGGGCAAAGGGTATGCTCCCCCTTAGCTCATGCTCCTCCAGATCTGCAACAAATAACCAGAAATCCACCATGAAAGAGATAGAGACATATTGCAGCTATTTCCAAGATCTCCTTCTCCATAATGCCAACAATTCATTATGTGCTCCCCCTGAGCCTTGTACCACCAATAAGAAGATGTTCAACAATAAGATGATGCATCAACAACCCCCATCTTTTGCCTGAGGTATTCAAATGTGTCCCTGGGCAATGGTTTGGTGAAAAAATCAGCAACTTGTTCCTTGGAAGGAACATACTCCAACTTGACTTTCTGTTCAAGCACTTGTTCCTGGAGAAAATGGTACTTGATTGGTATGTGCTTGGTTTTTGAATGCATAACAGGGTTCTTTGAGATGTTGATTGCACTTGTATTATCACATAAGATGGGGATTGGTGGAATACAAGTGATTTGAAAATCCTGCAAAGTCTGCATCATCCAAAGGAGTTGGGTGCAACAAGATGCAGCAGCAACATATTCTGCTTCAGCTGTAGATAAGGCAATGGAACTCTGTTTCTTGCTGAACCAAGATACCAGTCTGGAACCCATAAAGAACGCACCACCACTTGTGCTTTTCCTGTCATCCACGCTTCCGGCCCAATCTGCATCTGTATAAGCATGAAGAGTAAGATCTGTATCTCTAGGATACCATAAGCCATAATTTTGAGTCCCTTGAAGATATTTGAAAATTCTCTTTACTGCCTGAAGATGAGTCTCCTTCGGATTTGCCTGAAATCTTCCAACTATTCCAACTGCATGCATGATGTCCGGTCGGGTACCTGTCAAATATAGTAAACTTCCAATCATAGATCTGTAGGTTGGTTGATGTACTGCTGCAGATTCATCATTTGCACTGAGACTACATCCTGTGACCATGGGTGTACATACTGGTTTTGCATCTTCCATACCATATTTCTTCAAAATCTGCTTGAGATACTTGGTTTGAGATAAAAAGATTCCTCCTTCCTTTTGTTGGATTTGCAAACCAAGGAAATATGTCAGTTCTCCTAGCAAGGACATTTCAAATTCTTTCTGCATGACTGAGGCAAAGCTTTGACTCATAGCTTCTTCATTGCTGCCAAAAATAATGTCATCTACATACACAACAAGTATTAGCAATTTGTCATTTTCAACTTTTATATACAGATTGCTATCTGCTGAACCTTTTGAGAAACCTTGTTGATGAAGATATTTGTCCAACCGGTAGTACCAAGCCCTTGGAGCTTGTTTGAGACCATAGAGAGCCTTTTTCAATCAGCATACAAGATTTGGATCATTTCCAAGAATGAACCCATCTGGCTGTTCAATGTACACTTCTTCTTCCAAGTCTCCATTCAGAAAGGCTGATTTCACGTCCATTTGAAATACTTTGAAGTTTTGAAAACTTGAGAGAGCAAGGAACATTCGGATGGCCTCAAGTCTTGCAACAGGAGCAAAAGTTTCTTCAAAGTCTATTCCTTCTTGCTGCGCATACCCTTTACAAACAAGTCTGGCTTTGTTTCTAATTACTTCTCCATTTTCATTCAATTTATTTTTGAAGACCCATTTTGTTCCGATAACATTCTTATCCTTTGGTCTAGGAACCAGCTCCCAAGTGTTGTTCTTTTCGATTTGCTCAAGTTCTTCATCCATTGCTTTCACCCAACATTCATCTTTGCATGCTTCTTTCACATTTTGTGGTTCAGTAGAGGAGAGTAATGCCAAATAGCTTGAGGCTTCTGCAACTGTTCTTCTTGTTTGTACACCTGCTTCTTTCTGCCCCACAATCTGAGATTCTGGATGATTCTTCTGAACATATCTGGATGGAGTTTTCTCTTCTATTCTTGTCTGCTCCTCTGGTTCTTCTTGAGGTTCTCCTTGGGGTTCTTCTTCTTCATTATTCTGTCTTTGAGGGTAGCCTTCATCTTCTTCTATATCTTCATGATGTATTTGCCTAGGAATATATCCCTTCTCATCAACCACTACATCAATGCTGTCAACAATTCTGCCAAGTCTTTTATTGTAGCATTTGTATGCTTTGCTATGTGGAGAATAGCCAAGAAGAATGCCTTCATCTGCTCTAGGTTCAAGTTTGCCAAGCTGCTCATCAGTATTCTTGATATAGCATTTGCTCCCAAAGATTTTGAAGTGCTTTACCGAAGGAGTCCTGCCACTCCAAAGCTCATGAGGAGTTTGAGTGCTGTTCACCCGGACATTTGTTTTGTTGAGAATAACAACCGCAGCATGTGCAGCTTCACCCCAGAAAGTTGCGGGAGTTCCTGATTCATCAAGCATAGCACGAGCCATTTGTTGGATTGTTCTGTTCATTCTTTCAACAACTCCATTTTGCTGAGGAGTTCTAGCTGTAGAGAATTCTCTCCTTATCCCATGTTCATCACAGAAATCGAAAAATTCATTTGAAGTAAATTCCCCACCTCTGTCGGATCTGAGGCACTTAATTTTGTGACCTGATTCATTTTCAACCAAGGCTTTGAAGGATTTGAATTTTTCGAATGCTTCATCTTTGTGCTTCATAAGTCCTAACCAGACAAACCTGGAGAAATCGTCAATAAATAATATCAAGTATTCCTCTCCTCTAGGTGTTCTTTTCCTGAATGGACCACATGTATCTGTATGTACTAGCTCAAGAGGCATGCTAGCTGATCCTTCTTTCTCTGGAAAGTTAGTCCTGGTTTGTTTTCCAAACTGACATGATCTGCATATGGTGTTGTCAGGAATTTTGATATCTGGAAGATCGCGAACTGCCTGATATTTGCATGCTTTCCTTATTTGTGAGAAGCTTAGATGTCCCAACCTTCGATGCCATAACCAGTGCTCTTCATCCTTGCTTAGATAGCATTGTTGTTGTCCTTCTTCAAATATGTACAGATTATTTGGAGTTCTTTTGCCTTTGAGTACTGTTTTACCTGTATCAAGATCACGAACAAGACATCCATTTGATCTGAAAATAACCTCGGTTCTTTGATCACACATCTGGCTGACACTTAGAAGATTATGCTTCAATCCATCAACATACAAAACATTTCCAGCTTTGACCTTTCCTTTTAACTGAGCAATGCCTTTTCCTTTTATAGTTGCAGGAGTATCATTTCCAAAAGAGACTTTCTTTCCTTTTTCTAGAACATAATAAGATTCAAGTTTTTCTTTATCACCTGTCATATGCTTCGAACATCCACTGTCAATGTACCATAGATTTTCCTGTCCCTCTGCATAAAATGCTATTCCACATCTTTCTGTTTGAGGTTCCTTTATTCTCCATGTTTTGGTGCTTGAGGCTTGCTCCTTTTTCTGCTGAAACCTGCTCCTGCATTCAGATTCTTCATGACCAAAGTTATTGCAAATAGAACATTCGACTTCATTTTCAAGAACCGAAAAGTTGTTATAGGTCCTTTTTGTCATCCCTGTCATACTTCTTTGTTTTTGAGCTTCCCTAGTCATGATTGTTTTATATGCAACACATTGAGCTGCTTTGTGACCAAAATTATGGCAAGAAAAGCATTGTCCATTGAAGAAGCTTCTGCGGTTATTGAATCTACCTACCAACTGATTGTAATTTCTATTTTCATCTATTCTTGAACCAAACTGAGAAGATTTTACCTGTGGCTGGTTGTAGCTTTTGTTCACCCTTAAGATGGATTGCCCCTGATAGTTTCTGTTTGTATTTTGTCCCTGCTTTACCTGATTATCTTCATTGTTCTTCTGCTCATTTCTTCTTGCCGCATCAAGATAACTTTTTGAGGTGGATGCTTGAGAGGTTTCTCCATTGTAACCCAAACCTGTCTTGTTTAGAGGAGACCGCTGCACATTGATAATCTCATCCAAAGTTTCAGATCCTTTGACAAACTTAAGATTAATAGCTTTTGTTTTCTCAATTTCTTTTCTGAGACCAACAATTTCACCTTCTAGTTTTTCAAGATGTTTTTCTTTTTCATCAATTTGAAATTGTAGAGTATCAATGATCACATTCTTTTCTTCTATACATCTCTTGAGTCTAGTAATTTCATCATAAAGGTTATTCACATCTACAACATCCTCATAATCATCATCTTCAAATGCCATTAACAACTTATATTTATTACCTTGTTCATCTTCATCACTGTTTGATAAACCATCACTATCTTCATGGGTGTAGTAGCTTTTCTTATTTGCACTTTGTTTCTTGTTCCATCTAGCAGGTTCCTTTCCTTTATCCTTATAAGGACATTTTGCAGCATAATGACCTACTCTTCCACAAGCAAAGCATTTGAAAGGTAGATTACCTCTGAACCTTCCAGAACCCCTTTGAAGATTTCTGACAAAATTTGATTCTTCTTCCTCTTCTTCTGGAACATGGCTTGCTTCATAGTAATCTTCTTTGCCTGATGCCTTAAAAGCAGCTTCCCTTCTGTCTGATGGACCTCCCTTTCTCATTTCATAAGCAGTTAGAATTCCATGTAGCTGAGACATAGTGAGAACACGGAGATTTTCCTTTTCTTCTATTGCAGATACTTTAGATTCAAACTTGGGGGATAATGATCTTAGAATCTTTTGAACTACTATAGCCTCTTTTATTTCTTCACCCAAATTTTTCATACAATTAACAATCTCATCTACCCGAAGAAAATAATTAGCAACACTTTCATCATTATACATCTTGAGAGTCTCATATTGAATCCTGAGAGTTTGAAGTTTAGCTTGTTTTACCTGTTCATCTCCTTCATAGCTCGTGACCATTTTGTCCCATATCTCTTTTGCTGATTTGAAGTGCATTACCTTCATGAATTCTGTTTGGGATATACTTCCTAATAGAGTACTGACTGCTTTTGCATTTGTTTCATACTTCTTTTTCTCAGCTGGATCTGTAGGAGTAGCTGAAGGAAAAGCATAGCCTGTTTCTACAATGTCCCAAACTTCTGTACCAAGAGATTGAAGATATGCAGTAACTCTTACCTTCCAATAATTGAAGTTTGTCCCATCAAAAATCGGTGGCCTGATTGATGCTTCTCTCTCGTAGTTGCTCATGATGAACGATCTACCTTCAAGCGATCAAGCTTCTCTGAAGGACCTGCTTTGATACCAATTGTTGGAAATAATACTGAGAGGGGGGGTGAATCAGTATTATCTAGCAATTTAATAAATCTTCCTTATTTGATCTTTGAATTATTTTAGCATGTCAGTACCATAAAATAATGAGCATGAAAAACAGATAGTCACACCAAAGAACACAAGATGTAAGGTGGAAACCCAATGTGGGTGAAAACCACCTACTGCAATATGTCTCTATCTTCTTTCAATTTAGAAACTTCTTTTACAATGATTTTGTACTGGTGCAGTCCTTTACTAGTACGCAGGCTGCAACCTGCAGAGAGCTACAACTCTCTCTCTCTCTCGTTTTCCAGTCTACTCCTGGAAGGGAGCTACAACCCCCTACTTCTTTTCATAAAGCATCAGATAATCAACAAGTACATAACAGATATAGATCACTACAGATATCAGATCAGCAACAACAGAACTAACCCAGAACACCTTATCAATAGAGAAATTCAATCAACAGAACATCTTAAAACAGAGACGCAGTTTTTCTTTCTGTGGCCTGCGACCAGACGCCGTTAACCTTCTGCTACTCTGCGTCCACATGCAGATATCCTTCTGCTCCGCTGCGTGCCCACGCACTGTTCCTTTGACTGCTCTGCGTTCTGTTGCTTCAGGGACGCACCCAAAGATACTATCGCGTCGCGTCTTTCGCTATAGAGACGCACCTGAAAACACTATCGCGCCGCGTCCTTCTGCTTCAGAGACGCACCTGAACCTTGATCGCCCTGCGTCCCCACGCAGGTCTCTCTCTACTGTGCTGCGTCTCGGCGCACTTTCCCTTTACAGTACCTGCGTCCCGGCGCACTTTCCCTTCACTGAACCTGCGACCCTTTAGATATAAATGATACGAAGGCTTCAGGACAAACCCAAACAGTCAGATCTACAGATCTGATCATGCGCCATAGAGATCATAGTCCATTAGAAGATTCGCCCTCTTAGATCTGGACTAGATCTCACCAAATAAGATATTCAACCCAAGACAATTGCACAATCCAAATGAACTCCTTTGCTTTATATAGGCAAGCTCCTCCCCAAAACATGGAACAATACCACGAGCCGACACCATAGAAACATAAAACCGCCGGCTAGATACCACACAAGAAACCCCCACGTGCTTTTCTCTGCCTTGAAATGAGTGCACTGGGTAGACGCACCCCCTGAACGGCTGGCCGGCGTCCCTGGACGCGGGTTCTGCATGGTATACCTGCGGGGACGCACTTTCTGAAAGCCTTACTGAGAGCCTTTCAACAAACTGAGAGCCTTACCACTGGAGTTGCCATCAAGTACAACATCTGTAACATACAGTCATACCAGATAACATAATGCCAACACTTATCCGCTGAATATTCCACATGAGAGGACAAGAATTTTATACAGAAGCATCAAGAACTACTCAAGTGTCGAGGACAACACTTTTTGAAGGAGAGGGGCATGTTAAGCCCCTATACTACTAGTGTAACCCATTATTGTTATTAGTACAACCCCCTTATTATATTGTTGTACCCCTGTAGTCCCAATATTGTTATTATTGTGCCCCATAGAAGCCCACTATTGTTATTATTGTGCCCTTACATTATTATTGTTATGTCGGCTTTGATTATATTCCAACCCCTTAGACTCCTATATATAGAAAGGAGGTCTTGTCATTTGTATCATCCAAGAATTGTTCATTTGTGTAATGTAAAGGAGGTTACCCCCTTGAAGAGGCTGAATTCTAAGGCATTCATCTATCTTTTCTATCTTTTTGTGAGCTAGTTTCATAACACTCTTAATCACCCATTTAGATTTGAACAATTTTGGCTTGGGCCTTTGGATTTTTTATCAAACATCTAGAATTGATGGGAGGAGATAAGACAAATTGAAGGGTCAACATTGTTTTCTCTACACAAAAGGATAAAACACAGCAAAGAGGAAATTAAATGGATGGAACAAGGGTCAATTTGAAGGTATCTTAGAAAAAAAATGAAGTTGGAGGAAGGAATGACAGAGATACATGGAAACTTGGAGGACTTGATTAAGGAAAAGGCATAAAATATTTAGGCACTAGGGGAATGTAGGAAGTAGGAGGAAACCTTATGGAGGAAAAAATTCATATTCAATGGCTTAAAAAAGGATAGAAAAATATGGAATTTTCCCACATGTATATGTTACGGAATTGAAACCATAATATAACATCCTCCCTTGGATCCACTGATGGAAGCAAGATGGAAACCTTTTGGGAGATCTCTCATGAGGTGATAAAGTACTTTAACAAAATCCTTTATGATCCTGTAGTGGATAGATAGGGGGGAACCATATAGATAACTAGTTATATTACCTCAATTTTTAATGAAGAATAGAACATATCACTTTTGTGCAAAATTATCCTTGAGGAGGTAGATGTTACTATCAATGTGATGCCCCATAATGGAGCCCTTGGGCTAGATGGGTGTCGCACTAAGATTTTTTCAAACATGATGAATAATCATTGAGGAAGATGCTTTGAAAGTAGTGGAGGTTCTCAGAGGTTAAAGTGTGTTCTTAGAGAATTGGATGCCACATTCATCACCTTGGTCCCAAAAAAGGACGAACGACCCAACTAAGTATAGACCAATATTATTATGTAAATTTATCTACAAAATTATAACAAATATCATTGCAAATATGCTCAAATCATTCCTACCAAATCTCATCTCCCTATAATAGATAATATTTGTGGAAGGATGACAATAGTTAATGGGATTATGGTGGCAAAAGAAGCCATCCTCTCCGTGAAAATTACTAAAAATCTAGGTATGATGCTAAAGCTAGATCTATCTAAAGTTTATGATAAATTAAATTGTGAGATTTTATGTCATATTTTAAGGGCTTTTGAATTTGCAAATGATTGGATAACATGGATCTTCAACTTGGTTTCATTTTCCTCCTTCTCAATTAGAGACAATGGATCCCCCTCTACCCACTTTCAGGCCTCTTGAGGGATATGAAAAGGAGACCCTCTCTCTCCATTCCTCTTCATTATGGTGGTGGAAGAACTAGGAGACCCTTTCAATGCTCCAACCATAGAGTGTAGGCTTAAAGGAATTCATTTTTATGGTCAAGACCTACCTCTTACCCACCAAAAAATTGTTGATGATACGATGGGTTTTGTTATACCAATGGTAATGGAAGGATGGGATTTCAACTAGATTGTAGAACTATTTTTAATGACCATAGTCATGGAAATAAATAGAACCAAATTTCATGTTTTCCTTTTCAATACTCCATTGATAGTCGAAAGGAATGTAGCAGACATCCTGGAGATCCAGATCAATTCTCTACCAACAAAATACTTTTGGGAACCTCCTCATGATAGTTCTCTTAAGTGGAAAGTATGGGAGGATATGCTCACTAGAATTTAGAAAACAATGTCTAATTGTACTTTTAAATCTATAAACATGACAAGACAACTAGTCCTCCTAAAAGTAGTGCTACAAGCAATGTCTATATATATTTCTTAGTGTCAATGGCCCCTACAACGATAATTTAGGAGTTTTGATGCATCCAAATATATTCTTGTGGGGAGGCTCAAGGATAGATAAAAAAATGGCCTTTAGTGGCTTGGGAGAAGCTATGAAAATCAAATTTGAAAGGTGGGTTAGGTTTGAGGAATCCCTCTACAATAGCCTTATTGTTGGTAGCTAAAATTTAGTGGTGATGGATCCAAGGAGGAATGGATCTTTGGAAAACCATTTTGACTCACAAATATTATCCTTTAACCCCACTTAAAAAACTGATACAATTAAATGCTTCTAGGTTTGGATTGTTAGTATGGACCCCTGCCAAGAAGGGTAGGGAATTTATCTATAAGAATTGTTTTTTGGAGCTTAAGAATGGGATCACAATCATGTTCTGGGAAGATTCTTGGAAACAACTACCAAAGATGGTGGACCAATTGAAAATGCAAATGAATGCTCAAGTTAGAGTCACAATATAAGACTATTGGGAAGATGAAGTAAATGAAAAATGATGTTGGAAATGGATAGTGCCTGACACCTAGCACCCCAAACAACCAAGTGAAAAATGGAAAAACTTATGGAATACCTCCCAACTATGTAAGATGTCAATATCACTTAAAGAGGACAAGCTCAGGTGAGGGTATTATTCCAAGGGCACTTTCTCTTTCAAAAAAGCATATTAGTTGGTAGAAGGATTCTATGAATAACACGTAGAGGAGGTATGGGTCAAATTTTGAAAACAACACTTGTGGCCTATGGTGTCAATATTCTTATGGTTGTTTTTACAAAAAAATAGCTAATAAGGGACAATATTTTGAAGAGGAACTTATTTTGCCATCAAGTTGCACGTTATGTTTATTGAGTGGTGAGACCCTAGATTATCCATTCAAATTTCCTGGTAGTTTATGGAATAAATTCAATGAATACTTATTCATATCATACTCGATTCCTGATAGCATCTAGAAACTGCTTAGTAGTTGGAGGATAAAAGCCTTCAATAATCCCATCCTAAATTGTATTTGGAACATCTCCCCATGATTTCCCCTATGGAGGGTGTATAAAGAAAGGAACTATAGGATTTATAATGACAGATAAAAGTCGATGCAAGCCACATGTAATGCATTTTTTGAGAATTTCAAGGAAAAAAATCTCACACTAAAATGGTCAACCAAGGACTACTGGGTGTTACATTTGGAATCATGCTTCATGAAGGACTAGTTTCTCTCCTTGCCTGCGATCAAGGCCATGATCAATTTGTTGGGTGTGCATCCTAATTATCTTCTTTATTTAGAGGTATCACCGCATTGGACCTCGGTTCATAATGTGGCGGAAATATTGTCCATAATATTTTCACTGCATGGGTGGTCTGAGTGGGTGGCTACGATCTTTGGGAGCCCCCCCCCCCTCCCGGCTGGGGATCAAGAGTAGCACACCTGAAGCTAAAAATAGATGTAAAATTCCCTTGTAAAATGTTGTAATTTCATAGTTAATCTAGGTCTTTCATTAGGCGGAGATCTGATGGTAGAAGTTATGTTTAATTTAGGGGTTTATTCCCTAGAAGGCAACCCCTCGCTATATATGAGGGAATTGTATTTCATCTATGTAGATTTGTATTCTAAGTGAGAAAGAGAGAGGAGATTGTCTGAGAGCGAAGAGGGGATTACAGCAAATCTGCTATAGGTTGTATCTCTTCAGTTTGTTGGATAATATAAAAGGAAGGACTGGTTGTTTCTCTGTGTACGTAGCGCAAATTTGGTGAACCGGGTATATCTATGTCTATCTTGTTTTATGTGTTTTCTATGTTTATATTTATGTAGTATTTTTTATGTGTTCCATTTCTCTGTAATATATAATTTTCTAACACAACCCCCCTTCTTACAATGCCTCTATTCCCTCCATTTGGCATCCCCCTCATTCACCTTTCATGAAATTGAATTTTAATGGGCATGCTAAGGAAATTCTTGGTTCGATAGGGTATAGAGGCATAATCATATATTACATAGGAATACTAGTTTTCAAATATTTAGGGATAATACCAGTTAACACTACTAATCTTGTAGAGATAATAAGTCTGAGGATGGGTCTGAAGTATGCTCTGAGCCAAGGATATAATCATACCTTTATAGAAGAAGACCCCTAGCTCATTATCAATATGGTACATAGATTACAAGCTAGATAACATTTTCATAAGGAATCCAAGATTTGGAGAAAAGAAGCATTGATAGAAAAACTAATACTCCTTTTAAACACTCCAACTCTTATCCCACTACATGTAAGGTGAATAGGGAACAAGGTAGAAGATTTGATAACCAATTATGGATGCTTGGAGTCCTCTTATCTTATGGCATTGACCTAGAACTATTTACCAACCTCTCCATTAAAGACACCATGCTAGAAGATGGTTTAGGAAGAATTTTCAACCCTAGATGGGGTGATTAACAGTGAAGGGGGAGACATTCCATCTCCCTACCTAAAAAATAGGTAGGGGGGAATGGAAGCATGTCCCTGACAAATGTCATAATATTCAATTAGTTTCTAATTCACTATATCTATGCTATATGAGGGGACATTTTCTTGATGAGGCTAAACATGTGTGAGGAGTTTGATATTGATGTCGAGCATAGATAAGTTAATGCAAAAGGGGGATTTTGTAACCAAAAGTATAGTGGATTTAAGTTATAATCAAGGCCCATTTGAGATTTGGAAAAGGAACTTATGGGGAAGAGGGAAGAATATGATTGGGGAATATGGTAGAGTGTAGTGAAACTCCTTACCTACTATTCTTCAAAAAGGAGGAATGGCATTTGCTACTATTTGGGGGGACACAATCTAATAATTTACACTCTCACTAAGTGTGTGGATGACATAATCCACCTTGGGACTTATTAGGAATGTGAACTAGATATACATAAATCGAGGAGACAAAACCTAAAGAATAATGATATATATATGACCTAGGAAATTGAGGGGAAATTCCATCTCATATTATCCAGGTTAATTCCATTTTTGTGTTTGGAATATTTATCTTATATTTTCCTATTGTTTTCTCTTTCTCTAGTCCTTTCGATGGATAACTTACCTCTTTGATAGTTCTTTGGTGGGAGATAGAAATTTCTATCATCTTATTTCTCTACTATCAAGTTAGAAGGGGAGTAGCGTACAATGCCTGGAAAAAATTTGGCATCAAGTATTTTGTTTGTAATTTGTTGTTGTTGTTCCTTGTTTAAGGTTTCTAAGGTTTTTGTTTCTTTTGAATATGGGTGTAGTCCATTTGGTGTGTTTATGCCCTTGAGTTTTTAGGGGAATTGGATTTGGCTTATAAGTTGGCTAGGTGGAAGGTGGAATTTATCATGGAGGGAGGCCCCCGATTTTGACCAATATAGTGACCTTCACATGTTGGTGTTGGTTGGAAGGTTACTATGGTTGTGTTCCCATATCGCTATGTGGGGAGGGTGGTGGCTCTATTATGTCTCTCTAGGCCAGTGTCTGAAGTTATTTTGTTATAGTTGGTGGCTAAGCATAACTGAGAGTAATTGGTAATTGGAATATGGTAGAGTCTAGAGCTTGAGATAAGAGTTATATGGTGTTCATCCTTCTATACAGGATTCCCTATTGATGAACATAAGGGCCACGTGTTGATAAATATTTGGCCACTAACAAGAAAAGTGGGATTGAGGGAGAGAATCTCTTCCTACTCAAAACAAATATTATTATCTAGTTGAGGTCCTTAGGTTTAGATTCATGATGCCAAGGGAGAGAGGTTGGGTGAGGAGCGAGAACACATAATATGAGGATACATGCCTTAGAGGAAATTTACATTTACTAAATAGAGTGGTAGGATTTGCAACTCGGTATAGGGACTATATCATTGTGCATGTGCAAGAACAATTCACCAGGTATGGAAGGGGAACTTCCTCTCAAATAAATTCTCTCTCATATTATGAACTATTGTTGGAGTGGACAAGATGTATCATAGATATGAAACATATACATGACATTTCTAATCAATATCTATATATAGTAGATCTATACTGGAAAATTAAATTCCTCTTACGACCCAATCTATTCAACAACCAAGAGTCTAGAAGGAACTTGATGCATTCCCTAGCTCATATGCACGGACGCATGAAACATTATGACTTCAAGTTGGAAGAGATAGATCACAGGTTGGAAAGGATCAAAAAACACCTCAGCATCTCTCTAAAAGTTTCCAGATCCTCAACAGACTAAGTAGAAGTTATTCTAGTTACGGGCTCGGACTCTAAACTACTCCCTCGACTATGTGATGGATCAAGTTTATGGATTTCATTTTGTAGTGGATTTATGGATATGTCTATACAAGCCAATGCACTAGCATAGGTTTGTGTGGGATTGGTACTTTAAGTTCTCAGTTGCCTCTTATGTTCCTTTGAAGGGTATAGTTTTGGTTGTGGCTCAGCCTCGCGAGAGACCAATATGCATATTGACGATTTTTTTATTTAATTTCCCATTTTTTAGATAATATAATTTATCATACAAGAAAAATAAATCAATTACCCTTACATACAATATTTATTTCCTTTATAATTATAAGCTATAAATTAGGATAACTTATAAATAATTTGTATGCTCATTTACACTTAGGTTGAACTCTCCAAATTTCCCCAACATAATGGTTACTCAATCTCTCCCAAATTTTCCAACTGAGTGATAATTTGAACTCTCCCAACAATTTATAATTCATGTTCCCCATTGAATTATAATTCAAATAAAATGACAATTTGAAATGAAATGGTAGTTCAAACAAAATGGTCACTTGGACTTCCTATTTTAAATTCTATTTTAGCATTGCTAAAATAGGCATAACATAATGTTGCATGTCAAGAAGGGACCACGTATCTTTATGGATATATGAAATGCTTCCTTCATGCAATTAATCTCTAACATAGTATAAAATAATACATGGACAAAAGAGAACTAAGTAAACAAGGTTTTGGATTTAGGATAATTCTAGGTACTTTCACATTTAATTTAAATATTGTGTAAACAAATAAAATGTTTGAGAGTAAATTGTCTTTCCAAATATATAGCTTTTATTTTTAGAATTTGTATTCTTATAGTTAGAATTTTCATTAGACTATGTGAAATTTGAGTTTTTCTAATAGTGGTATGTTATTTTTCATGTAAAATTTAAAGCATATTTGCCCATTAGTGTAGATGTTGAGTACCTAAATGATGAAATTTCCTTTAGAAATTTCTAGGATGGCTATTTAAAAAAAATAGTAATGTTATATATATATATATATATATATATATATATATATATATATATATAGATATATATATGATGACGATGATGAAATTCATTATATCCTTCAAAATTGATGGTCATGTATTAGTCCAAGTTATGAGGGTCTTAAGATAATCAAACAACATTATTTATATTCTTTGTTTTGATTTGTACTAGTCCAACATATAAATTTTTCTAATTATTTCAAAGGAAATAAAAAGTTAAAATAGGAATAAATGACGTATATATTTCAATATTCTTGTTGTATCCTATTTCACCCACATTTGAGTAAGTTGTATTTTCCTTTATAGTATTAACCTTGGTGCATAGCTGATACTCTTGTTTCTAATCCTTTTAGAAAAAGGACGTTGATTATCCATGGCTATTCTACATTACTTCCCTGATTCTCAATTTACATCCATAGTTTGGGACATAGATTCTCCTTATGCAATCAACGTCTAGCTTGTATTTTCTAGAATTTCTCTTTCTTGAGGACACCAAATTGACTGATTAGTTTTATGACTTGGCTAGGGGTGAATTATTATAGAAGTTTCGTAACTTCTATTCCCCCTAAGCATCTAGATATAGTCTCTCAGGGAAGCTTGAGGGCCTATATATACTTGTAATATCAAGGAGAAGGTTAGATCTATTAACCATATTATAGCATGAGAGCTTTGTTCATTTGAGAGGCCATCATTCAAGGAGGAGGAAACCAAGTTTCCATTTAAAGAATAGATGCTTTATGCTTAAATGAATACTATTCAATGGATATGACATTGATATATTAATGAAATATTATGATTCCCTTTCTCTACATATCACGTGTATCTTTCTATTTTGTTCATCCCAATCTACCCTTTGTGGAAGGCAGGTTTGCTTTGTCTAGTTGTGTTTCTCTATTGATCAATTTCCTTGAGATTGTTAGTAGTAAGATCTTTGTGTGGAAGTAGGTTCTCCACATACAACATCATATTCAACACTCTTCACCAACCAATGAGGGTTCAAGTTTTTTTCTTTGAACCATCTATTTAATATTCTATGCATGAATATAATGGATGTTAATGAAATTAAATTTTACATTTCCATATAGCTTGCATTAGGGCTATTTATTCAGTTATTCACACCACATTAGTTGCACACCACTTCGTTTTGAATAAATAATAGCCTTAAAGATTAATTCTTAATAAAATTGATTCAATACATTTTTCATTTTCACTTGTAGCACACCAAGAGTAGCTTAGTCTAGGGTCTTGTGATAGGGGAGTGAGGACACTTCTTAAATACCAAAAAAACAAACCTAGAATCTTTCATTAGGGAGTGAATATGCACTTGCAATTTCATGTTGCCTAAGAATCTCTTCTAATGAGGGATCTACCAAGAGTTCACATTGGTTTGAACATAGTGATTTTCCGTACTTAATCGGTCTTAGTGTTGTGGTTTGTACATATTACTTGGGGACTCACCTGTGAGGAGTATGAATTTATTTGAGCAATCACCCAAGGGGTTTAGGAATGGATTCCCTAACCTTGTATGTCAATCTGACCTAAGACTAGCCCCAGAGGGAGGCTATTTTAAGTGGTATCTCTAGCTTCCATGATATTAGGTCTCTTACATGGGTGAAGAAGAAGGGGAGATCATTTCTATACCTAGGGGAGATGTTGGTCAAACTCATTCGGACCTCCTAGGGGTTGCTCCACAACTTGTGAGGGAACATGTGTGGGGTCTAAATGGATTATTAACCATGTCACCAACATAATTTCTCTAACCATATATTCACTATCGATCCAGGCCTTTGTCAACTAGGCTTCAACAACAGGAACATCCCTTTCTCTATTTCTTGGTTTGTGTGTGCTTATGTCCTATATTTTCTAGCCTGTTTTTTTTGGTCTGAGATATAGTTTGGAATTAGGGGTGTCTTAATTGATTTACTATGTTAATAAAAAATATATTCACTATGGTTGAACAAAAAATAAAACATTCATGTAGAATATTAGGCCTTTCCATTGGAAAGGTAGTTCCACCACTATGTAGATGTAGGATAACTTGGGAGACGAAGTACTTTGACCATACTCAAGTTAAGGGGGATACATTTTGTCCTGGTGGAGAAAAATTTGGGACTCTTGGAGTGATTGACTAGATTCCATTACAACACATAAACCCACCTTTGGTTAACCATCTCAATCTAGTTTAAGTGCCCATGGGACCTTACAAAAATGAATCCTTCTCTCTATTTTCTCATCACATGTCTGGTGAGAGCTCCTCCTCTACTATGGGGGATATGGGTCCCTCTTTATGCTCCATATTGACAGTATTACTGCCATGTCATTTTACCGCCACTTAGTGTGGTGGGATCCATTCCTCCTACACCAAATCTCTATTCTTCTCGGGGAATTCCACTTGATATTCCATTACTCCAACAAGTTTTCCAAATCTATCATTGTATATACCCACATCTTCGTTTGCGATGGGTTTAAACCCTGGTCAACTTGCGAGAGCTAGGACATTTATTCCTAGTACATCTCGATATATGATTCCTACATTTAATATGAGAATTTATACTTTAGGGAACATGTTGTGGGTACAAACAATTGTTTCTAGCCAAGTTAGGGGCCATTATGTGTTTTCCAGTACTTACCCACCTTGGAATAGTTTTATGTTTCGAGGTACACCATTTTCTACATGTTTATTTCCTTTTGGGGGGATAGTTTACCTAGGGGCACTAACCCTATTCGTAGGACTATGCCTATGGGTTCTAATGCTTATCGTGGTGATTTTGCACAAGGAGGTATTTCCTCAACTTCTACGTACAATCCCATGTGCTGTCATGCTTTTTAGGGTCCCTTGTTCTCTAAAGGAACTTACCCTAGGGGGAAAAATCCCTACACCACAACTATTTTCCCAGAACATCAATATACTAGGATGAACTACAACCTTGGTCCATGTTATTTTTCCTTTAACTATGTTATGGGGGGATACATGGACCATATCATCTGTTAGTGGTTTTTTTCTCTTATGATCCATTTAACCAACAACAAATTCCTTTCCTAACATCCATTGATTTAATGTATTTGGATAAGTTGATGAATGACCCCATATGCCATGGTTTTAGGTGGCCACCTATGTTGACCAAGGTTCCATTTGATACTCCTAATTTTGAAGGGAATCTTGGAGAAAACCATTCCACACAATCACCATCTACCCTATATGGTGTTCTTTTAACTCTTTCGTGGATGATTCTATGAGGTTGAGATTTTTCCAAAGAACCCTAACCAAAGATGCCACTAAATGGTATATCAAACTCAATAGGGAAATTGATAATGACTTTTCCTTGATGGCTTATATTTTCTTAAACCACTTTCAATTACCTACCCTGCAGGATCTTGGGACTGATATTTTGTCCAATTTCAAACAAGATGATGTAACTCATATTTTTTATCATATTCATGAGTAGTGAATATGAAAGAGTTTAGTATGAACCAAACTCCCTAATGAAGTACTCAAAGACTAGTTCACTCAATCCCTATTTCCACTTATATCCAAGGATATCACTATGGTTGGGGAGGATACTAAGAAAAAATCTACCATACGTTCTCAAAATATTGACTTGATTTATTCTCAGTTAGGGACTTTGTATGAGGTTATTCATAATTCTCCTTGATTTTAAATTGATCCTCATTGAGCCAACCTATGATTGCACTCTAATGTTGTCGTGGGTTATATTTATTTTGATTTCATGAGATAGTTAGATACCCATCTAGGGAAATCATTGTCACATCCAAAGCCCCAGTAACATCATTTTATTCTGACAAAAAAAAACAAAAAAAAACAAAAAAAAACAAAAAAAAAACAAAAAACAAAAAAAAAAACAAAAACAAAAGCAAAAACAAAAACAAAAACAAAAAAACCAAAAAAACAAAAACAAAAAGAAAAACTGCTTCTAAGAAATCACCGAGGTTCTCATGGTGAAGTGCACAACACTTGAGAATCATTAACAACCTGGGATAAAAGGAAAATGTATAATAAAAAGAATATTACTAAACCTACTCAGTAGAGTACCCATAACCAACCTAATCAGGGTGGGAGAACAAGTGATAATCATTGAAATTTTAAATTCCCTTGTAAGATCTATCAGGGATAACCTTTAACTCACAATTTCCCTTGTATAATGTTATTCATTTCCTTCTTTCTCCACTGTCAACCACCTAGTAATTGACTATTTTTACTCATCCATTCCTTCCCCATCCACAATAATCAATGGTTTCTCAGTCTTTTCAAGCTCTCTCTAGGGGAAATGGGGGGAAACATGATTATGTTGTTTGAAATAATGTGCTTATTCTCAGGTTAAAGATACACGTTAACTTTTCTATGCAGGAAATATCTTATGATACTCATGAGTGGATTTCTACTCCTAAGGATCTTGGCCACCCCTGATAAACCTATGGAACCAATATTTTTCCCACCTAAGGGTGCTATCTATAAGTCGACACAAAATCAAAATACCCTGGTTTCCAACATTACGACATTGTTGAGGATTTATCCCAAACACCTTGGGCCATTCCTTCGGTAGAGTTGTGATATGAAACACATAGCTTTGTTGACTACTATCATAGGGATGGATCCTTCATAGTCTATTTTGATTACTTTTGATGTGGATTCCCCTAATTTTAGACAATCTCATTAAGTCACTTTTCAAATCACAGTGCGTGTCTTTAATAAAGACTCACACTCTAGGGGGTCAATAGTATTCTACCTATGTGATGTTTACATTTTGGAATGGTTTTTGTTAGTCAACAATCATTAAGTCAAGTAATTCCCTAAATCCTTTTATGGGCAGACCTTCATCCCTAAGGGAGTTCTTCTGAATTTTTCCATTGAGCTAGGGCATAAGACAACATATGTTGATTTTGAAGTTGTTGATGCTCCCTTAGACTATATTAAGCTCCTTGGTCATATTTTGTTGTATGCCATGACTAGTTTCATGTCTTTGGTTTTTTGTGTCCTTCTATTTCCTCATGAACGAAATATTTTCATGATTGATCAGTTAGATTAGTGCTTACAATTGACTAGGCTTCCTCCTATAGGAAATTTCGTGTGATTTGTCAAAGATAACCTTGTAGCCTATGAGAGTATTGATGTAAGACTATATAGAAGTGTGTCACTTACAGGTGTATTTCCTTTATCCCTTCTTAACATTCCTTCTTCTTTTATTTCTTCTATGCACATGATCTCTTCGAACACCTATGGACCCCTTTTGTCTCCTAACACTTCGTTGGTCCCTTCTCATTTGGAGGTTTATTAGTATGGGGAGCATACACTTCATTTAGTGGAAAATATTTCCTCTTTGGTAGTCCCATTAGTACCTCCTGACATTTTTTAGAAACTCCATCCTAATATGAAATATGACTATGACACTTTTCCCACACGGGTCGTCACACTGCCTCTTCCACATGACTCTTTCAATGATGGGTCTCTTTCTTAACAAATAATATTGAAGGTCATGGATCTTATTAATAGTCTGAAGGATATTATGTCTATTGATTCCTCTATTCTCCTTAATTTGGAAAAAGGTAGAGATTGGAAAAGAAAATGCTGAATTGACCCAGGGGGAATTTTTTTAACCATCCCTAGAACTACCACTCTTGGATTGAGCCAAGTCTTTGGTTTCTAATATTGAAGTTTCCAATGAAGTTTTGAACCCATATCTTCCTATCCATGATTTACTTGAATTCTCTTTATGTCTTTATTGTCGATGTCAAGCAGATGCACTAGCTTAGGAGACCACTCATGTTATATGTCCCTGAGTCATTCTTGATAATGTTATGGTTATAGGTTTTCTCTAGTATCATCGATCTTGAGGACTAAGGTAGATAAAATTTCTATGGCATGTCCCCATCATGTTGCACCATATGGTACCCACAATAGGCCATGAGTTTATGTATGGAAATCTGTGGCTTCTTCCCTATATTGGGCACACCTTGTCATGACCTATTTGACTCTGTATCTCTTTGCACATATTGTACACAAGGGTATGTGTGATGTTTTCATCTCTTTTTGGTTTGAGTGTTTTTTTATGGTTTTCTTTATGTAGCTATTATGTATGGTTCTTTATTGGTTGATGTCAAGACCCTCTTCGAATTACATAGGGTTTGTAGATGGTGCCAACTATAGTACTTGGAACATCGCTTCCATTGCTTGGGTCCTATTTTTTCCACTCATGAGCTTGTTAGTTTAGGGGGAATCTATATTTTCCTAGTAATTATAGGCTATTTTGTGACATGTTATCAATCAACCTCCTAATTTGATCAATCAACATCCTATTCCCCCTTTACATCATCGTTGCACAAATCCATATGCATGACTCTTTCACTCCTGAGAGTTTCTTCATTAACTGCATCATTTGAGCCATTTTTAGGACCAACACACCCTGGGCTCTTATTGTACAATGTTCATCTACATGTTGATCCATTTTGGAATGCATTGATCACCTATAGGTTTCTCCCCTTTGCACCTACATTGGTTTTAGAAATTCAAGAAAAAGAGAGAGAATCTGAAGCCTCCTTTTTTTGAAGCTTCCAGGATCTATTGTAACCATTTACTTGAGATAAAAATTTCGAATCCTATCATATACTCTCTTGGAGTTTCCATCCCTTATCCTTAAATCTTATCCACCCATCAAGAGTGGATCTCAATCCCAAGATTGGTAAAAGGATAATAACTGCCAACTTACCTCACTCCTCTATATATTTACATCCTTCCATATGCAAGGGGTTGGATTTTTGAGATTGATTCTACCCTTATGCTACTATTGTGAGTGTTATCCTTTCATTAATTTAGGGTGATTGGAGGTACACTTTGTGACAAAGGAAGGACAAATCAACAACTTGGAGGAGCTCTTATACAAGACCGACACCTATTTATGGTTGTAACTCACTCCATTTATATCAATACAAAGAGTTATTTTATTTACCTATATGTGATGTCATTATTTGATATATTTCAATACCATGTTGATCTATTCAATGAAGTAGATAAATGATGCTACATAGATCTTGTAGTTTCTTGGCTTGAGTTTTCTGGTTGTACATGTTCTAATTTTTTCAACTGAAGCTATGATTAGAACATTCAAGCCAAAGAAGGAGCGAAACATATGATAGATTCCACATAGGTTTCATCCCCTCATCTACTTACTTTAAGGAAAAATTTGTGTCCTTTGTCATTCCGTTGTTCTAGGTTAGCCACCAAACCCAGGGGATATATTTTTGTCTGCAAGCATAAATCCTGCATAACAAATTGGTGACTACATTGGGGATCAATATATTCCGTTGGTGTTTTTTTTCCATTTTTTTATTTACCTCTTTCATATACCTTTGTTTCTTTAACCAACCAATAAAAAACCCATGAAGTGAGTTCATTGAGTCTTGTTTGCAATTTTGTGTTAGAATCCTCTTTTCTAGGACCAATGCACCCTCTAGTCTACTGACAGAGCATTGCACCCCACCTTAGCCCTCTTTGTGCCTACCTTGCAAAGCACCGGTGCCTCTTCTCCACCTGTGTTGATCCCCATTTTTGCACAAAATTTTCCTCGTTTTCTCAGTGTTGATTTGATGAACCTACTTCCAACTCACCTTCCTTGAATCTTGAGTGTCCTATGGCCTCTCCGAAGCCTACATTTAGTTTTAATTTGTGTTTGATTTCTCTAGGTAAGAATTTGTTTTGATTTTTATTTGTTATGATCATTAGGTCACTTGCAAACTTGTTTCGTTTGATCATTGATAGCTTGGATGAATTATTGTTCTATTGTTCATTCTAAAAAGTGCAATTGAAATAGTGATTATAATTTACATCTTAGTTTTCCTCATTTTCGAAAATTAAGTGCGGTGAAAAGAAAAAACCTTGCATTGGAATTTAGGGTTTTGCATCTAAATTAATTTTTGGAACAGTTGCATGAAAAGGGAATTTCATTTTGAATCTTGTTTTCTACATTTTCTATGCTGCATATTGTTTGTCTCTTCCCTTCCTTAGCTAGATTTTCATTGAAGAGAAATATTCCATTTCCTCATGCTAGATTTTCATTTTAGGGAATTCATGGTGAGTCATAAAACCAAAAATTAATTCAAGATCAGCTTAAAATTTATTGAATCAACCTAATGAGAATTTGTAACATAAACACAAACACATAGAGTTCTAGGATAGATATGTGTTATGGCATCACTAAATGTAGGAGATATCATTGTTTTCCAGTATTGCATCCTGGGGGTGAAATCCCATTCGACATATGTGAGTGTATAGGATTGTAAACCATGTACCTTTGGGTATATTGGTGGTGCTCCACACACGTAATGTTTATGGGAACGCTCTTATCGAACGGTTACACATTCGACAACACTACTATGGATTGCACTCCCATGTGTTGTCGTGTATATTTTTGGAGTCCCCAATAAGTTTCTAGCCATCCATAGGTTGCCTTGTATACTGTGATACACCAAACACAACATTTGGGGAGATTGGTTTCCGTACATTAAGCCCTTGGTTTGCCAAGGTGTATATTGTAGTTCATGGTTGCTTGGTAATCCTTTATGCCTAGACTTCCCTGTTTTTGATTTATTTCTTTTTGTGTTAATATAATTTACTGTCTAACATGGAATAACAATATACCCCACTTCATCATTCATGTAGAATGAAAAATAATCCTCATCTTCCACAAGTGGCTACTCCTTGCCATCATCATAAGCATAAAAGAACAAAAGCTACCGGATTAGGAAACTTGAGAACTACTTCTGGTCCTCCTCTTGAATCTAATCAAACAGACTCATTTTTCCTCTTGGGTACCAAACTAGAGGTTACATCTACTATTTTTTATGAAACTAACACTACTGATACCGAATTACTTGAAATTTTGTTGCCTAAGGTAATACAATCTGATCTTCTTGAGTCAGAAACTTTATTTCCTAAGGTCATCAAACCTAAAGAGCCTCAGTCATCTTTACATCTTAGTTTAGGTATTTCATATTCTCTTCCTTTGTCTCAGACAAATTTGTCTACCATATATCTCGGCCCTGATGGTGAACCACTTCCACCTGGACTTATGAGTATCAAGGATATCCCACAAGAAGAGCCTCATACTTCTACTCATTTTGAGGGATTTTTCCTTTATCAAACCCATCCTCTTCTTACTCCTCCACCTCCTGTATAGACCCCTTTTCCTGGTTCTTTTAACTCACCCAAAAATTTCACGTGGAAATCTACATTGGGATTATTGACCATAATTGGAGTCGATATGGCTTCCCAACCTGCATCTACCCTATGGTTAAGACACCAAATGTCACTTCCACATCTATGTTTTTGACATCACTACAAGCACATCTACATGGTGTCCTGTCCATCCCACCAAGTTATCAGCCCTTATCTGGTACCTTCTATGGTGCATCTTCTAATTTATGGACTTTCCCAATGTCTTCCACTTCAGGAATTCCATGTAACGCTTCTCTTATGATTGTTTCCCAACCTTCTCCATCTCCTCTTCCTACACTGATAGTTGAACAACAGGTTGGCCTTATGTTGGTGGGAAAGATCCTCTTAAACAACCTAACTATTCTTATATTGGGTACCCTCTGCATGGGGGGTAGTTGCCACCATCATCCCCTACCCGTTTGGAAGGGCGAAAACCTGTTGTTGGTATACCTAAAATTGGAAACCAACCTTATTATAGTCCTCCTTATCTTGGGATGGATGCTATTTTTTCGCAACCTAGTTTTCCCGTTCAACCTGGTTAGATGTTGGGTTCATTGTTTTTTTCCCAACTTATGCCATCTTCATCTCAATTTCTTATCCCTCAATCTACATCTCAACAAGATCAAATTCATGTAACTCAACATGTACAGGCTATGATTGCATGTCAACCCTTTCCTTCAGTATTTGGTACCTCTTAGGTCCCACTTACTCATCCATTACAAGGTCATTTTCAATCTCAATCGCTTGCACAAGGTATTCATCAAATTTTATTAGGATAGACTATGTATGGCATGACACACTCTCAATTGAACCCTCTTTATCATGGGACAATGCAAACTCCCATCGGGCAACAATATAGACCTTATTAAGGTATTTCTCAGGTGCCTTTTCAAGGCTAGAAAATTCATGGCTACCCTAGGGCTGGTCAAAAAGGTCACTTGTATTCTAGCTATCAAAATCCTCCTTATTCTAGTATTGAGGTTCCTTATTACTAGAACAATCCTTACCCAGGAATGAAAGTTCTTATTTCCCAGCTTATTCCTTCATATCCAAGTCATCCTCCACAAGACTCTAATCAAGAGTTTCCTTTTGTGGCCGCTCTCAAGCTTCCATATTTGACTTGGCTCACTAATGGTCCTATCATTGGTTCACCTTGGTGGATGGTTATTCCTACCAAATTGTCTTCTGATATCCCTAAATTCAATGGGAATCCAGGAGAAGACCAATTAATGCATGTCATGACCTATCATCTATGGTGTTCATCAAACTCCCTTAATGATGATTCTATTCGACTTCGTATTTTCCAAAGAATGCTTATAGGTACCACTGCTAAATGGTATATTGAGTTACCCAAAGCTTCATTCCATTATTGCAGCACCTTAGCCACAACCTTCCTTATGCATTTCCAGTTTCCCATTAGATACGAAACTCGAATAGAACTGTTAACCAAATTTTAACAATTTGATTCCACTCACATTTTAAATCACATTCATGAGTGGAGCCATCATTGCCAGTTGGTACAAACTTATTTTCCCAATCAATTGTTCACGAAATTGTTTACCAAATCTCTGTTGGCACCCATAACAAAATATGTGGCCAAAGGTGGAGTCGTGTCTTAAGAGCAAGTAATTGATCATGCACAATATTTGGACCTAGTTTATACGCAATACAACACACTCTATGATAAGATATTGAATTCTTTGAGAACTTCAAATACTGTTCCTCCCGTGTTTGGTAAAGAATCTCATGTTGCTGATGGAATTATTGGTTTGACTAGCTTACAGACGATGAGAAAACCATATGGTATTGCTCCACCCGAATGCTCTCAAAACCCTCAATGCCATCCTCTTATGGCTTCTATTTCTAATATTAATGTCATTTCATCTGATAAAGTAAAGTCTCAACAACAACCTGGAAGCAAGAGGAAAGGAAGAGGTAAGAAAAATAAATATCCCTCTCCGCAAGGTAAATAAACAAATCAGTCTTTTGATGAGAAACGTAAGCCTCAATATCCTTGCTTGATTTTCAATGAGGAACACTTTACACGTGATTGTCCTCACCATGTTGAAGTGAATCAATTTCTTAAGTCCTCCACTTCTCATGCAATGTTGACAAACCTATTTCCCAATCGAGAGACTCATATGTTTTCTCAGGACCAATCTTCCTCTAACATGGTTTTGATGCTTTCCTCCTGAAAGCCGAGATCCGATGTTTTAGCAGCTACTCGAAAAGAGGATTATAGTAATGTGAATCCATCAAACGGTCAGGCTACTAATCAACCTGCCAGTTCGACAACATCCTTGTCAGATCCCACTCCATCATCAATTCCTACCAAATTGACTATTAAACCTTCAAAGGGCATTATTGATAAGTCATATTTCAGCTCTCATACAAGAGCCGCTCAGAATTATAACACAGTTGATGACATGGCTCAGTCTCCACTAGTTATGTCGACTCTTGAGGTGTTGCAGAACTTCCCTGCCCAACAGAAGGCTTTACTTTTAACTATCGGATGTGTGGATCCGTGACATTCTAACCTTGTTGTTTTCTCTCAATAAAACTATACCACTCAACCTCCAACTCAGTTCGTTTTAATAATCCAAGTCGTCATTCATGGTAAGAATATTCGTCATTTTATTGTTGATGAGGGAGCCTCGACTTGTATTATTTCATTGTCTTTTTAGAAGGCGATTGGTTCTCCTAAACTAAGTCAACGACCTAACACATTGAAAACCTTTAATGAGAGACCATACAAACCTTATGAGATTTTGAACTCCCTACAAATTGAATTAGGGGGAAAATTGTGTCCATAGAAGTTGAATTTAGTGACAGACCTCTAGATTACAACATTCTTTTAGGACATACGTGGGTTTATGCCATGACTATTGTCATCTCGACTTACTTTCATATGATCACCTTTCCTCATAAAGGCGGGCTTATAGTCATAGACCAACTCACAATTTTTACCTTCAATTTACATGTTAATAGAAGTTTCCCTCTTTTAGGGTAAAACCTATAGTCATATCAGTAGAGTCGAAGATATATTGTTGAAGGATTCTTCACTTATGGGAACCTTTTCACTCCTTCCTCCTCTCCTTTCTGACAATTCATATTTGGTAGCCTATATCAACATGATATCAACTTCTACTATCCTGGCTGATCCATGGATTGTACCAAATGAAACTGACATCCAATTTTTGGTGACCAAACATTGCTAAACCCCATTGAGCTAGATTACGAAGCCATCTATTCGTCTTGTGCAGTTTCTTCCTTTGATTCGCTTAATTGGGTAGACAGATCACTAGGTTATGGTACGTCTTCCAATCCTTGTGTGTATTCCTAATCAATGAAAGAATCACAGAAATCATGATGTCAGATGATGCGTCATGGGATGAACATCACCATTGTTCCTCCTTACTTGATTACATTGAGGATAATATCAATGATGTATGTTTACCTAATTTTGTCAAGCCTTGTTTGCACCTTGTTATCGTCATTGGTCTCTATTCGAAATGGGGTATCAATTTCATGACATGTAACCCTCACTTAGTCACGGGGCATGGTTATATTATTGTCGCTGTTGATTACTTTACTAAATGGACTGAAGCAATGCCTATATTTAACAACACTGGTGAAAAGATTAGTATATCATCAAAAAATACTAATGGAAATTTTCTAAGGAAGGGTTTGAAAATAGAATTCATCAAACCTTGAAATGTAGAGGGTGCATTGGTAAGGCAAAAAGGCATGACCAAAAATTCATAATGACCCTCATGAGTTATAAATGTTGTTTTTGGAATGTCTCCCATCTTTATTCTAATTTGATGATATCTCAAATGAAGATCCAACTTGCTGAAGTACATTTGTCCATGTAATTCATCCAATAGTTCATCAACGACAAGAATAAGAAATTTATCTTTAATAGTGAGCTTGTTGATCTCCCTATAATCTGGACACATGTGCCATGATCCATCCTTCTTGTGCACCAAAACTGCTGGAGAAGAGAAAGAACTTTTACTAGGTTGAATTATACCAACCTCTAGCATTTATGCAACCATATGTTCAATTTCACTCTTTTGGGCATGGTGATATATGTAAGGCCTGATGTTTGGAGGAAGACATCTTGGAATAAAATGAATAACATGATCATGATCATGAATAGATGGGAGGCCTTTGGGAGTCTCAAATACCTTTGAATGATTTTCCAAGGCCATTTGGAGATATAGAAAAATAGATGATTTCAATGTTTGAACCTCTAGTAAGCATAATTTTGTAATTAAGCCTCATTGTTATTTGTTTAGAAGCTTTTTCATGCCATTACAATTGATTAGATGTCTTGGTTTCCCATGCAATACCCCTTAATTAAACTTTCTTTCCTTCTGTTGAAGCCCTGAGAATTGGGTCTACAACAAGGGGGATACCTACCCAGTGCAGACCTTGGTTAGCAGCTCCTTTTCCGTTTGGTGTAGTGGGTCCAACTGGGGATATGGGACCAGTTTCCCAATTTATGTGTGTGTGTTGAGAATTGATATTTTCTTCCTAATAATTTCTAAGTAAAATGCTTTTATTCTAAATCTAATGTAATTGTATTCTAATGAACAAAAATATATAATTCTAAAACTAACCTGGGATTTAATCTTTCAGTTATGCGATCTAAAATGATATCAAATGGAAATTGGTAATAAAGATCATTCAATTTCTATGAGAAAAAAATTCAATAAGGATAAACCATTTTGTATAAAAAGTTAGATGAAACAATTGTGAACAACATATCGCATAATAAGTTATTCATATGTTAAGCATAAATAAATAGTTATCATCGTACAGAAGTGCCAAATGATAACTCAAGCATTCAAGCATTCATATATAAATAACTAAAAATGAATATCACCTTAACACATAAACAGAAATAGTTAAGAGATAAAAGTACCATTTATAACTAGTTCTACTCATGAGCTTCAACAACAATGATTTATCTCTTCTTAATCCAACATCTAATAAGAGTACAACATCAGTAGTAGACATCAAATGCAGATATCAATAGATCCTATTCCATTCATTCATCAAAACCTCCTCGGAGGGTGAAAAAGTGCATGTTCTAAGGACAAGTTTTTGACAAATTTTAGGACCCTTCTCTAAATGCATGAGAAGGGTTTAAATACTACTAGCTAAATATAAAAATAATTTATTACAAAAATGTAGGATGCGGTTTAAATGACCGTCCTCCTTTTAGTCAAAAATAAAACAAAATTAAAACTAAAACTGAATCTAAAACTAAAACTGGCAACTAACTATCTATGTATCTCTTCCTTGTAGTCGCAAGCATTCAGCATTTGCTTGAGGAGAGTTGGCTGGCTGACTTCCGACTTTAGCTGTCCTACGAAAACAGAATCAGCAAGTGTTGGTGCCATCTTCTCGGTAGAATTAATGATACATTTGAGAGTCATGCACTGGCTATGTGGTTTTACCAAGTACGTCCAGTAAGAATCCAAATTCAACTTGGTTAACCTTTTGATGGACTCTGCTCTTTCTTGAGCCTTTTGTCTCTAGCTTTTTTTCAGATGCTATACATTTCATAAATATTTACATACCAATTGAGGATATTCCTAATAAATACCACTAGTTTTAGAGTTCAAGTTTTGCCTTTCACCTTTAGCACTTTTTCTACAAATTTCCAAGCTTACAGGCGACTGAGCGATTAGAGGCTTTCCTTCTCGAGGGGTTTTGCCCAGCGATGGACATCGGAAACTGCCTCTGTTTCTTTATCCGGGCTTCCCTGGTGTGATTTTCACCTCTTGCGTGCTTTTTGTTAGAGGGTATAAACCTTAAATTTTTTTGAAAGAGTGCTCCATGAGTTCTTGATTTTGAGTTTTAAATTCTCTATTTGTGATATCAGCACTATCTAGTACCCATTTTACCATGTCCATGTATAGAAGAATTTTAGGCCTCGCTGCTATCCGATGTAAGAATGAACATGCTAGTTTTGTAATAAACGCTTCAGACAACCCGTGTGAATCTGCAGTCATTGTAACCTCCATTACTCTGTGATTTTCTTCCTTGAGTAGGATGTACATGCTTTCCCAAGTAGTAATACCGGCATCTTTGTTACAGGTGGTGTCCGGGTACAAGGGCATCAATTATTTATCTTCAGAAGTCAGAGCTTTACCCTTCTTTCCCATAAGATCCTGAACACTACTATGTATACTTCTCTGCTCTTTGCTCCTGCAGTTTACAAATGAGGCAAGAGTAATTATAAGAAAAAGGTGGTGGGAAAGCTTTGCCGAAAACATATAAAATATATCACCCTACGTGAAATGGCTCTTCGATCAGATCAAAACCATATTTCATTAATGATTGCCAACTAACTCATTAATTAACATTAATGCGCATAACCGGGCATCGGTTTATGGAAAAAAAATTCGAACAACGAGCCCTATAGATCTGCAAAAAGGCAATTTTGCAATTTGCTTCACAATATCACAAATCGCAATATCGTAGATTGCAGTATCGCAGATCACAATATCGTTATTCCGTTGCGTGTGGCAATCATACATTAACGTGTTTTCTGCGAAATGTGATTTGCGAGACTCGCCATCGCATATCGGCGGTTTGAGGCATTTCACTTTAAGTGATATTTGAGGCATGCGATGCGATGAGTGTCTTTTAGTGCGTGATTTTGCATCGTGATTTCACAATCTTAGAATTCCACTTGTAGGAAGGCATCCATTAACTTTTGTGATGCGACGCTTTTTATTGAGAGAGTGGTTTTATTCGAATTTTATCATAAAACTTAAGTCTTTTTAGATTTTTTGGGTATTCTCCTAAGTTTATGATAGTAAGTTTTATTCAAAAAGGGAATACAAGCCCTCATTTATTTTTTTTAATTTTTTGAATAAGGGTACCCACTTATTTAGTATTAGCAATAAAACTAAATAAGAAGGGGGGTTGTTTCTAGCCACAACAATTGGCGATTCACTTGGAAGAACCAGTTATCTTTGTTTTTCTTTTGAATTTTCTAAACTCTCAAAAGAGAAAACTTTTCTAGAAAATCAAACTTTATTATAGAAAGATAAAGTACACCATGCTTTCAGCTGTTGAGGATAGTTTGTTTCTTCTATGTTAACTTTGGTTATTTACTTCCTAAATCTAGTCATTGTATCTACATCAGTCACTACTTGGTTTATAAAGATAAAAACAAATACTTCTTTGTAAATCAATTTTAAATATGCTCATTTTTCGTAGGCAGAGCCTCTGCTGCCAGTAGGCGTTTATAGCCTCAACAAGTTTACCTGTTACCCAGCAATGATCCTGTATCCTACTTGGAGAAATATATGATTTTCAAAGAGAAATCCATATCCAAACTTATTGCTTTTAGTTTCTTTTAATTCTTAAAGAACAATGCCTTGGTTTGGTAGCCAAATTATGATAGTGCCACTCACTTGATTTATAACTTTGTTGAACAAGCTAGCTCGTTATGAGACCCCTTGTCTTTTGATTGCAACAATCTCGAATCATTTCCTTATTGTGGTATGCAGTTTTGGCAAAGTCAGCAAGCTATAATATCTATGATCATGATAAGTCGGCTCGTGATGAGACCTCTTATTCTTTAAGTTAAAGTGTATTTCTGGATTATTCCTTGAAGCTCGTAATTCCCTAGGTGGGGAGGAAGTCATTGTTTCCTTAAGAATAGCTCTAGATGACAATGGTAGAGTTTTTGGAAAGAGATTTTTTATAGTGAATCTTCGTTTTGTTATTGATACTTTTCATTTGACTGATATAAAACAAATTCCCACTAAAGGTCACTTTTTATCAAAATTTACAAGGTTGGACTAGTATCATTTTCAGGCTTAAAGCCTTTGACTATATCTTTTAATAATAATGACTAATTTTCGAAAACAATTCTATTTATATAAGTGAAAAAACAAAATCTAAAAGAAATACTTGTCTTTCTCGTGAATTCCAAATGTAACCATTTACAACTGGTTTTATTATGAAAATAAAGGAAAAACTAATCTACAAAAATAGAAGATTGATCTCCTATGGAAAGTATTTTTTGAGGATCTGCCCATTGACAGGTAAAGACTCTCCTTTTCCTGTTAAATCCTGTAACATAAAAGTAGATGGACCTATGATTTCTGCAATTTGGAAAGGGCCAAGCGACATTCGTTGAAATTTCGTATGTTTTCCCTTTTCCTCACGAGCCTTGTCCCATTTTAAAACTAAATCTCCAATCTAAAAGTCCTTTCTGGATATCATGTTTGAATCAAAAGAAGCTTTTACTAATGCTTGGTGATGAGCATGATTTATTTTAGCCTGTTCACGTTGCTATTCTAGCTTAAGGATTTGCAGTTGCCTTAGTTGTAAGGAAGAGGTTGGTGTTTCATCAATATATTGAAGTAAGGCCAAAGAGGGAATCGCTAGATGAGTTGGAAGGACCACTTCTTTCCCATAAACTAAATTAAAGGGAAAATTGCCAATGGAGGCTTTCTGTGTTATTCAGTCTGCCCATAGAGCATAAATTAAGGATTTGTGCCAATTTTATGAGTTTGATCAATGGTTCGCTTAATGATTCTGATTAAGTTTTCATTCATTGATTTAGCTAACCTCTTCCCCTGTGGGTAATAATTGGCAGAGTATTTAAGCTTAAAACTTTGAGTGCAAATTTAGTCATAGCATTGCCAGAAAAATATGATGCATTGTCAAACATTAAAGTGGAAGGTAAACCAAACCTGGTGATTATGATCTGATCTATGAAATCAATGATGTGCTCGGCATTAGTTGTCCTGAGAGGAACTGCTTCTACCCATTTATTAAAATAATCTGTAGCTGTAAGGATATACCTATGTTGTTTAGAAGAGTGAGGAATGATCTTGCCTATTATATCCAATCCCCATTGATCAAAAGGATGCTCAATGTTGACTGGTTGCAAAGGCAATGATGGTTTCTTTTGTCTCCCAGCAACAGTTTGAAAAACTTGACATTTCCTTATGTAGCTATGTGCGTCTTTGAATAATGTGGGCCAATAATAGCCTACGTGCAGGATTTTATGTGTTGTAGCATCTCCAGCATAATGTCCACCTGCTGGCCCATCGTGAAGTTCATGTGATACCTTTTCAGCTGCAGATTTCTCAAGACATCTAAGGAGAACAGAATCATATTTTTTAGCCTTCAACCTTAAAGATATTTTCTTTGTATAATCAAGGTTTGAAGGAGCGTATCCATTCTTTAGATAAAATATGATATCAGCGTATAATGATTCAACATCGTTTAGGCTTACCTCATACATTTGTATTTCTCCAGATGGTATTTCAGAAATAAGCGATGCTCCAGCCAACATTTTGCAAAAGCCTTGACCTTTTACAATACTTGTTGGTTTAATTTCAATGTCGTATTCTTGTAAGGTAGTAACCCAATTGGCTCTTTTCTCACCCACATCTTTCTGTACCAAGAGATTTCTTACTGCTGGAAACGGTACTATGATTTTTGTATGGGTTTTAAGCAGAAAGGGTCTGAAATGTTTGATCGCTTTAAAAATAGCATAAGCTTGTTTTTCGATGTCTGAGTAATTCAATTAAGCCCCTTGTAGATTTGAACTGAAAAAGGCAATTGGGGCTTCCGCCTTGTCTTGATTTGCTTCAGTGAGTATTGCAGCATATGATCTATCAGAGGCAAATCTATATAAAATGAAAGGATCAGAAAAATTTGGAGTTGCTAAAGGTGGGGCGTTAACAATCACTTGTTTAATCAGATTGAATGCTTCATATTCATCTTGACCTCATTTGAAGGTTGATTTCTTTTTAATCATTTCTTGTAAGGGAGATACGATCCTTGAAAAATCTAGAACAAATCTCTTAACAAAATTAATCTGGCCAAGGAAGGATTGCATAGCTTTGTTGTTGTGAGGTAAGGGTATTTCGGAAATCTCCTTGATTTTGTCGGGATCAATATGTATTCCAGATTTTGACACTATAAATCCAAGAAGTTTTCCTTCACTTAATGCAAAAAAGGATTTTTTGGGGTTAAGTGAAATTCCATACCTTTTGCAATGTTGGAAGATCTATTTTAAATCTCTGAGATGATTGCCTCGTTTTTTGGAATATACAGTTATATCATGCAAGTATATTACTACTGATTTGTTTACTAATCCCTTAAATGTGATGTCCATGGCCCTTTGAAAAGTGGCGCCAGCTTTGATCAGATCGAAAGGCATCTTTCGATATGCATAAGTACCCCATTTGGTTTTGAACGTGGTCTTTAATTGATCGTCGGGATGGACCAAAATTTGATTGTTGCCAGAGAAACCATCCAAGAAGGACATTAGTTCTGATCCTACAACTGCTTATAATATTTTCTCCATGGGAGGCAAAGGAAAATTATCCTTTTGGAAGGCTTTGTTAAGATTTCGAAAGTCAATGTAAATTCTAATGTCTCCATTTTTCTTTCTAACAAGAACCATATTGGAAACCCATTTAGAATATCGAATGGAAAAAATGATTTTTACTTTAAAAACTTATTGAGCTCAGATTTGATCTGGTTTTTTAGATTAGGGTGGATCTTTCTCAGCTTTTGTTGGACAGATTTTTCATCACTTATTATTGGGATGGTATGTTGAATGATAGAAGTGTCATAAGTTTTAAGTTCATCATAGTTCCAAGAAAAGACATTTTTGTATTGTTTCAAGAGATGAACATATGTTAATCTTTCTTCAGGGGCTATGCCAAGACCTAGATTGATATTTTGCGGCTTGGTATCAGTTCCTAGATTTACTAATTCATAGTTCAGAGTTGAACTTTGAAGTTTTGAATTGGTAGATCTTTTGAATCAATATTTCAAATCATATACGTATTCTAATTTGACTACTGAATTTGGCATAGCATTATTAGTGCTATCTTGTTGCAATTGTCTGTCGTGTCAGTCCTCATCAATTATCTAATTGGTGTAAGATCCCTCTGATGTGAGGAAGCTTATAATATCAGGATCATCATTGAAAATTATCCAATTGGTAATGTTATGAGGAATCGAGGGTCTAAATATTAAGTCGATTGAAAATCTATCGGGGCTATAGTCTTCTGAGGGAATGAGCTTGGAAGCTATGTTTTCCAAGAGGTCAGCACTAGCATTCTGGAGTCCGGGAATTGATGAAATATTGAATGCTATAAAATGTTCAGGCAGATCTTGTACTAAAGATTGGTAATGCTTTAAATGAACTGATAGACAATGTATAGTATTTCATATTTGTCTAATAACAATTTCAGAATCTCTGAAAACTTGTAGATATTTGATATCTAATCCAATTGCTTTGTATAATCCTTGGACTAAATCATCGTATTCTACAGTATTATTGGTGCAATCGAACTCAAGTCTACAAGTTAGCATAGTTTTGTTTCCCTCTGGACTGATTAATATGCATCCTGCTCCTGCTCCTTCGTTAGACTTAGAGCCATCAAAAAATAACTTCCAAAATAAAGATTTATTTACAGGACTATCTACGAAATTAACACATTTTGAACTATCTGTTTGAGAAAAATTTTCTACTTGAGATAAAACAGAATGTTCTAAGTAAGGCGAAGTATGAGCATTAACATTTCCTAAGAAAGAATCAACAGAATAGTTGCCAATTATATTGTTGTTGTATGCTACAGGTTCATTTTCTCCTTCCAATTCTGTTACTATGTATTTCTGATGTCTTTCTCGTTCAACCTTTATTTGATTTTGTTTAACATTGTAGGGGAGCCACATGTGCGACCAATCAGTTGCAAAGTATCCATGAAGCTTTTCAGACCAATCTCTGCTAAGAATTAAGCCATAAAATTCTGTAATATCTGCAACTAAAATGTCGATAACTTGACATACCTTTGGATTAGATGACAACCTTATGGTAAACTGATTTAGTTCACTGATCACTTCAACTTGCGACCGATCTAGCTAAACTATGCGTACAACAGATTTTTGAGGTTGAACGTTCAACTTTGCACATATTGATTTAGGTAAGATATTAGATGAAGCTCCTGAATCAACTAAACAATTTTGCAAATTTTTGTTGAAAACTTCATAAGTAAGAAGAAATGGAGGAGTGTGAGATCTTGACCTTCCTCCAATTAAATCAATATCGTTTGGATCAACTTTATTAGTCAAATTAGTTGGAGGTCTTCCCATCTCATGGGAAGCTTGCGAGATTACAACGGCGGGCAGGGGTGCAACTGGTACTACATGCAACTCTTTCAAAAGTACCTTTTGCTGATGTTTTAACTTGCTCAATTCATAAAAAGTGATGTTAGCCCTAGTCTTCTTCATGTCTTCTATGATATTATACTCCATCTCATCTGAAACAATCAATGTTTTAGATGGAGTTGGTGAATCTGTTTGGACTGGGCTTGTTTGAGTCGCTTTGGGTGACGTTTTCTTAGCTGCAACTTTATCCTTAGTCATTGAGCTTGCGCTCTTCAGCTTAGGAGTAGGTTGAGGAGGATCGAGTTGATTTCTACTTCTAGTACTGACCGGTGATGCCTCTTGATCCTCTTCATCTGGGAGGATGAGATCCCACATACCTTGTACTTATACAACTTCTTCTTCATCGGTAGGCTCTTCGGTAGCAATTTCCTCTTCTTCTTCTTCTGATTCAGCATTTGTAATAGCATTGGGAGGCTTTGAAACAGTCGAAGGATTTCTTTTATAAGGTTTGTACGGATTTTTTGAAGAAGTCTTTGCTACTTGTTTCTTAATGTCAACCATTTCGTTAGACATGGTTTTCAAAACTTTCTGCAATCGTTCTAAATCAAATGGGTCTTTCGATTTTTTTTCTTTGGATCTTCCTTAAAAGTAACCTTCTTAGATTTTTGTTCATCAACAACGTTTTTCTTTTCTAAGGCTATGCTACGTTTCTCTACTGCTATTGCTTCCTTCATATTGTCAGCTAAAGTCGTTTTGCTATCCCTATCAACGAAGATTACTATGTTTGATGGTAGAGCAGATATATACCATTCACTTCGAACTTCTCTGCTAGGCTTAGAAGCAGTAGGAATTTTGTTCAACAGTTTATTGAAACGTGAGTTGAAATCTTTGATAGGTTTCTTTGACTCAGCCCTAAGGTTAAACAGGTCGTTAATCAGTGTTGCAATAGACCTTTTATCACCAAAATTAGTTAGGAATTGTTCTTGGAAAATATCCCAACTAGTGATAAATCCGGATGGTAATGAAAAATACCATGACCTAGTTGCTCCTTGAAAAGTGTAAGGAAAGAGCCGGACAACAGTGTCTTCATTAGTAACCCCATTGATATTTATAGATAACATAAAGTTGTTTATATGTTCGTTCACTAGCATGACTGTTTTAGGATTAAACTTAGGCAGCCATTTTTCAGGATGGGGCAGTATTTGACTCAAGGGCGCAGGCATTAAGACTACCCCCAGGTTATTCCATGGAGATTGGGCCATCGTTGAACTACTAACGGAGGAAAGCACAGAAGATGATCCCAGTGGTTGGGAAGATGATGATATTACAGTTTCAGATGATTGAAAAGGGGATGTTGAAGTTCTAGTGGGCTGGTGGACGATAATCTGAAGTGGAGGGGTGGATGATTGACTTCGCAATGGAGAGATTGAGATGGATGATGATGACGAAAGAGTCTCGCTATCGGACCCTTTAGGTGATTTCCTTGCTCTCTTCCTTGTAGGTAGAGGTAACTCAGTTGGCTCAATACCAAACTTTTTGCTCTTCAATCTAGTAAGAGAATGAGCAGGGTTATATTGCGAAGTCACACTACCTTGAGATTTTTCAGATCTTTGGGGTGATATAGAAAATCACTGAATTTTATGGATCAAAGATTCAACTTGAGGAGGTTCAATAGTATATTTCTCTGAAATATTCAGGTTTGTGGTAGTGGTTGTTGTTTTATAAACTTCTTGTTCAAGATTTAAAAATTCTAAATGTGATGGAGAAGTCGGGGGAGATGGTGAGGGCGATTTACTCTCAGAATGGTATTTAGATTTAGATTTACTTGCCATTCATAGTTCGGGGCCCTCCTTCTAGTGCCAAATATATTGAAGCCCGAGAATCGGGTCTACAACAAGGGGGATACCCACTCGGTCCGGACCTTGGTTAGAAGCTCCTTTTCCGTTTGGTGTAGTGGATCCGACTGGGGATATGGGACCAGTTTCCAAATTTATATGTGTGTGTGTTGAGAATTGATATTTCCTTCCTAATAATTTCTAAGTAAAATGATTTCATTCTAAATCTAATGTAATTGTATTCTAATGAACATAAATATCTAATTCTAAAACTAACCCGGGATTTAATCTTTCAGTTATGTGATCTAAAATGATTTCATATGGCAATTGGTGATAAAGATCACTCAACTGCTATGAGAAAATAATTCAATAGGGATAAACCATTTCGTATAAAAAGTTAGACGAAACAATTGTGAACAACATATTGCATAATAAGTTATTCATATATTAAGCACAAATAAATAGCTATCACCGTATAGAAGTGCCAAATGATAACTCAAGCATTCAAGCATTCATATATAAATAACTGAACATGAATATCACCTTAATATATAAGCAGAAATACTTAAGAGATAAAAGTACCATTTATAACTAGTTCTACTCATGAGCTTCAGCAATAATGATTTATCTCTTCTTAATCCAACATCTACTAAGAGTACAAAAGTGCAACATCAGTAGTAGACATTAAATGCAGATATCAATAAATCATGTTCCATTCATTAATCAAAACCTCCTCAGAGTGTACAAAAGTGCATGTTCGGAGGACAAGTTTTTGACACATTTCAGGACCCTTCTCTAAATGCATGAGAAGGGTTTAAATACTACTAGCTAAATCTAAAAATAATTTATTACAAAAATGTAGGATGTGGTTTAAATGACCGTCCTCATTTTAGGAAAAAATAAAGCAAAATTAATACTAAAACTGAGTCTAAAACTAAAACTGGCAACTAACTATCTATGTATTTGTTCCTTGTAGTCGCAAGTGTTTAGCATTTGCTTGAGGAGAGTTGGCTGGCTGACTTCTGACTTTAGCTGTCTTGCGAAAACGGAATCGGAAAGTGTTGGCACCATCTTCTTGGTAGAATTAATGATACATTTGAGATTCATGCACTAGCTGTGTGGTTTTACCAAGTACATCCAGTAAGAATCCCAATTCAACTTGGTTAACCTTTTGATGGACTCTGCTCTTTCTTGAGCCTTCTGTCTCCAGCTTGTTTGTAGATGCTGTACATTTGGTAGATATTTACATACCACTTGAGGATATTCCTGATAAATACCATTGGTTTTAGAGTTCAAGTTTTGCCTTTCGCCTTTAGTACTTTTTCTACAAATTTCTAGGCTTACATACAACTAAGTGATTAGAGGCTTTCCTTCTCAAGGGGTTTTGCCCAGCGATGCGCGATTCACGCATCAGAAATTGCCTCCGTTTCTTGATCTGGGCTTCCCTGGTGTGATTTTCACCTCTTGCGCACTTTTTGTTAGAGGGTATAAACCTTAAATTTTTTGGAAAGAGTGCTCCATGAGTTCTTGGTTTTGAGTTTTAAATTCTCTATTCGTGACATCAACACTATCCAGTACCCATTTGACCATGTCCATGTATGGAAGAATTTTAGGCCTTGTTGCTGTCTGCTGTAAGAATGAACATGCTATTTCTATAATAGACGCTTCAGACGACCCACGTGAATCTGCAGTCGCTGTAACCTCCATTACTCTGGGATTTTCTTCCTCAAGTAGGCTATACATGCTTTCCCAAGTAGTAATACCGGCATCTTTGTTACAGGTGGTGTCCGTGTACAAGGGCGTCATTTCATTATCTTCAGAACTCAGAGCTTTACCCTTCTTTCCCATAATATCCTGAACACTGTTGTGTATACTTCTCTACTCTTCGCTCCTGCAGTTTACAAATGAGGCAAGAGAAATGATAAGAAAAATATGACGAGAAAGCTTTAAATGCCGAAAACATATAAAATATATCACCCTACGTGAAATGGATCTTCGATCAGATAAAAACCATATTTCATTAATTATTTCCAACTAACTCATTAATTAACATTAACACGCATAACCGGGCATCGGTTTATGGAAAAAACTTTTTCGAACAACGAGCCCTGTAGATCTGCGATAAGGCGATTTTACGATTTGCTTTGCAATATCACAGATCGCAATATCATAGATCGCAGTATTGCAGATTGCAATATCGCTATTTTGTTGCATGTGGCAATCATCCATTAATGTGTTTTCTGCAAAATGTGATTTGCAAGACTCGCCATCGCATATCAACGGTTTGAGGCATTTCACCTTAAGTGATATTAAAGAGGCATGCGATGTGATGAGTGTCTTTTAGTGCATGATTTCACATTGCGATTTCGCAATCTTAGAATTCCACTTTTAGGAAGGCATCCATTGCCTTTTTGCGATGCGACGTTTTTTATTGAGAGAGTGGTTTTATTCGAATTTTATCATAAAACTTAAGTCTTTTTAGATTTTTCAGGTATTCTCCTAGGTTTATGATAGTAAGTTTTATTCAAAAAGGGAATACAAGCCCTAATCTATTTTTTTTAATTTTTTCAATAAGGGTCCCCACTTATTTAGTATTAGTAATAAAACTAAAGAAGAAGGGGGGTTGTTGCTGGCCAGAACACCTTCCCAATAAAATTTCAAGAAATTGGACTCCTAGTACAACATCAACACCACCAATTGGAATGGAAAGCATTGGAATATTCAATACATTATCCCCCATGGTTAGATTGATATTATTGCACTTTCCAGAGAAATTTATAGTTCCTCCAGTTGCAACCATCACTTGACAATCTGGTGTTGGATATATGAATAAATTCATTTCCTTGGCTATCTTACAATGAATAAAATTATGGGTACTACCTCAATCAATCAACGCAATTACATTTTTCTTCTTGATATGTCCTTCTATATTCAAATTGTGGGGAATGTTAATTCCTTCCAATGCATTACAGGATATGGTCATATTCATTTCTTATTTATCTGGGATTAGTTCCTAGTGTATATCCTCTTCTTTTGACATTTATTGTTCCTTTTCTTCCTCCTCTTTAAAATCCATGTAAAATAATTTATTCTTAGTACACTTATGACCTTTACTGTATTTTCTATCACAACTGTAACAAATCCCCTTTGGTCATTTTTCTTCCAATTTTTGTGATGTAAACCTTGTAGGTTATGGAAGGCTAGGAGCAACAACACTTCCATTTGTATAGTTGTGAGAATTAGACTTCAATATTGCCATTATTTTTCTTTCAATTTTTCTTGTCACCCTAAATGCCTTCTCTAATAAATTAGGTTCCCAAAGGTTAAACTCATGTTGGATGTTTTCCTTTAGAGTCCCTATGAAGACATCAATCCTATGCTCCTCTTGAATATCATTTACCCTAATATTCAATATTTGGAAGTCTTCAATGTGCTCCACCATTGAACCCTTTTGTTTGAGATTTATTAATTGGCTAAAAAAGGTGTTTCTCTTTGTATCCTCATAATGTGCTATCATTTCCTCCATAAAAATTGACCAAGTGATAAGCGGTTTACAAGAAAAAAGCTTTTGATACCATACAAATTGATTGGGTTCTAAATATAAGGTTGCAATGCATAGCTTTTATTTGTGTTGCACATTATGGAGATCAAAATATTGCTCCATCTGTAGTATACGTGTTACAATATCTTTACCATGAAACTTACTCTAATCAAACTATGGAATATGGTGGGTATTCAATCCAAGGTTAGAGTCTCTAAAATCATGATTATCATTAATTTTATTCTCATCATTAGTTTCATCAAATATCTTTTCACCATTAGGAATCACTTCTTGTAGCAACTTTGTCAAACATTCCTTCAAACCTTCCATCTTAGCATCCATATTTTCTTGTAATCCATCCTTCAAACCTTCCATGTCTTATTTTAATCCATCATTCAAACCATCCAAGTATGATTTTAAACCATTCTTCAAACCATCCATCTTAGCTTCCATTGCATTTATGGTTACTCTTTGCGAGAGCAAAATTTGTTGCACTTGGTCTTGTAATTTTGATATATCATGTTACATTTCATCCTCTTCTTCATGTCTCATAGTAGACCTTTCTAGTTTCTTACTAGGTGTTTCTATTTTCTTGCTTCAAGTAATTTTGGAATCAAATAATGATATTTATGCTTAATTATGCCCCTTGAATCACTTTGAATGTATTTTTCAAACAAAACTTGCGCAAATTTAAAAAAAAATACACATATTTTTCTTGCTTTGTAGGAGCTCGATATTGAATCTATTGTAGCTATGTAATTTCAGATCTCCAAGGTCTATAATTTTGTCCTATGGTATCCCTATGAGTCTTCTTTCCAACCTCACATGTCAGAATTAGATTAGAGTCTTCAAGAAAGAGTTATTCCCAATCATCCACAATGACCTGATTATAGACTTGTTTAGTATAGCCATCATCTACAAAATGCCACATGTCACTATTTTTCCCTTCAACTATGAAAATAATACATGGAAATATAAAATATGTTCAATTTCATTCTCTTCTGACGAAATTCAAATTTGATGCTCAGATTTAAAGTTATGAAGATTTTCCCTAGGTCACCTATTTGAGACTCACTTCTAAAGCATGCAAAAAGCCTAACTTCCTAGGATCATATCTCTGAGAATATAGAAACAAAAGTTCTGAAATTTGTACATGAATTTCACCAAGATTTTGGTTCTACGTGATCCAAATTTTAGCTTCGAAAGCCTTGCAAAAAAGCAGTTATAGAGAAAATTCTAAGATGACCTATTTGGAGAAGTGAAACCCTAGAATCCAAAGCTTTGATACCACAAGTTATGCAACCAACTCACCAAAAGATAGATCAATGACTTAAAAATTATCCTCTTCGAGGGGGAAACCTCCTTTACCTTACATAAATGAATAATTCTTGGATGATACAAATGACAAGGTCTCATTTCTATATATAGGAGTCTAAGGGGTCATAATATAATCAAAGCCTACATAATAACAATAATGTAAGGGCACAACAATAACAATAGGGGGTTTCTATGGGGCACGATAATAATAATATGGAGACTACATGGACACAACAATAACAATAAGGGGACTACATTAATAATAACAATAATAGGCTAGACTAGTATTATAGGGACATAACATACTCATATATATGGGGCTCTAGATACTGAGGTGGCTCCTTAGGTAAGCTCAATGGTAAAGTCAAGGTCTTGTTTAGGAGGTAAACTAGACATTTTCTCAGGAAATACATCAATAAAGTCTTGAACAATTGGTAAATTTTCTAAGCCAAAAACTTATCATTAGAGTTGGTATATCCCACCTGAATGGCATAAATCTAACATCCTTTCCTAATACAATTCCTCAGTTGGGAGGCTGTAATAGATCCTATCTTAATGGGACCCTTTAACCCTTGGAATATTTGTCTAGTGACCTCCTCATTAATAAAATTAATTGTCTTATTCTTAAAATCAACTAAATACTAATTTCTCTCTAACCAATCCATGATGATTAAGATGTCATAAGAACCTAAGGGAAGCATATTCAAATCTACCAATATTGGCTAGCTAGCTAACTCGACAGTATCATACTCAACTTTTGTAGTGACCCTTCTCTTTTCCCCAATAGATAATTTCAAAAGCCATGGGATTTTAAACTTGCTAATTCGCAAATGACACAACTCCACAACCTTAGGGCTAACATAACTTAAAATTTCTCCATGATCTATCAAAATATACACAACATGGTTGAATATCTTACCTTCAAACTCAATCATGGTAGGCTGCTATTCAGCTTGATGAGCCTCTAATGTCGCACTAATTTTAGGCAGAATCCTTAGTACTTCTCCCATTGTAGAAGGAATTAACAACCTTCTCCATTCTTCCTTGGTAAGGGTAGTTATTTAGATAATGTGTTTCTCCACAATTCCATCACTGCGACGAAGGTTTTTACAATTGATTATTCTCATGTTTATTCAACAACTTTGTCAGATTTGATTCATTTCGTACCCGATATTTTTGCTAATTTTTCCCTACAAATTTTCCTTCCTGATTCTAATGCATATCCTTGTTTAAGATGTTTCGCACTCTTATTATTACATATTTTTTTCTAACTTTTCTTGCTAGTCCATTCCTTAATATTGTCTCCTTTCTTCTTTATTTGTTGATAACATACTCACGCTTTAAGAACAACTTCATCTGTTGTTTTTGAGTTATGAGATTCTATATTTTATTTCATGACAACAAGAAAAGTGCTTACAAAGAACTACACCTCAGTCTTCTCCTCTCATAGGTATGGAACATATCTTCTCACAGAGGTGAATTTTTTTACATATTCATCCAAATATTGTTGGCCCAGTTTAAGGTCATGAAATTCTTTAGCCTTATCATTGTAAAACCTTCCAGTTAGATACTTATTCTTGATATGTTTCTTACATTTTTCCTAACCAATTCCCTGCTTCTCAATTTCTGCATGGCTTTAACTTCTTCCCACCATGAGGTGGCTTTCCATTGAAGTTTATAAATGGCCAAATAGGCCTTCAAATTATTGTTGTATTCATGGATCTAGAAATATTTACTCATATTAATCAACTGGGATTCAACTACCTCCTTAGATTCCCCATCAAATACTAGAGGTATAATTTTCTTAAATTCACCTTGTAACTTTGTATTTCAACATTTTGTTCTTTTTAGCCCAAAAATATATTTTGATTCCTCCTCATGCATATTCTTATTTCCTTCTAATTCTTATGTGTGACTTCTTTCAGGCACAATTTCGACACTTTGCTAGTGTGTTTCGGTCTTGTGCCCATTATCAAGTGAGATGTTTGAATTTCTATGATTTTGTCACTGCAATAAGCTAATCATAATATTTTTTGGTTCAGCATAAGACATTCATTATCTTCTCTTAGACTTTCCATTTATGCTTTCACCTACTGTACCATTTCTAATAGCACAACATTAGGATTTCGAGATTGTTCCCCCAATTGAATGCACATCTCTGCATTAGATTTTGGAATGGGTATTGAACCTAACCGTGTCACTTGTCTTAGTGGCGGTGTACTCATCATCTTGATTCCTCGTCTCATTCTCTCCTTTGTAAAACAAAATAGAATAATTGTTATGTGAATATTTTTTACCAAAACAAGTAACAATGTGGAACCTTATGCTTTTATACCACTTGTCACATACCCTTAATACAAAATTACGAATAAAAAAATTTAATTTGGAAACTAACATGTTCCTTGAGCCTCTTTTGCAATGTTCTTGATTATATTATTACTATCTACGATTTTGAGCATTTTTTTTTTTTTAAATGGTTCATTCACTATACATATTATCATATATGTATAAGTTCATAACTTATAAACTTACACTACAGTCCAAATTTTAATACAATATTTATTACTCAGCCTTGAAAGATGGTCACCAAAACATTATTAGAAGTTTAATTGATGTAATTGTCTTGGTCCACAACCTACTACTTGTTAAAACTATGCTTAGATCATATTAATCAAACCCTTTAAATTCACTCTTTTTAATTTATGCAAAATAAGAAGTACAGGTAGAGATCTGAGTTGTCCTTCATCCATAAGGCGATGGATTAGGGTTTATTATAAATCATTGATCTTGATGGAGGGTGTTATGAGGGTAAAAGCCCCTCTCAAACCTCATGATCCTTAGTTCGTTTGTGCAAGCTCACCTTAGAGCAAGAATTAGCGACTCAAATCCTCACTCACTCATCTAGTACTTTCATGACCCAATTGAGAAACTCTACTAACTCCCTCTACGATGAATCTTACCACAATTTAAGGTTATTTGAGACTAGTGAGTATTCCAAATCATGGTTAGAGGTGGCGTTTCTAGGGTAAGAAGGAATGAGGCTTAACCTTTTCTTCTCCTTTCTGAAGGTGAGTCTTAGAATTGGGATTATTTGTTAATTTTTCAAGGATTTCATTATTCTTATACCTCTACTATTCTTCGTATAGTGGAGATTGGAGTTTGTGGCAACCTTACCATCGCTCAACAAGTATTGATGATTAGTTTTATTGTTGAGATTGAGGTCTATATATGTTTGTATGGCTCTTATTAATAATTTTCTTTTGTTTATATCACCCTTCTATAGGTATGTTCAGTGGTGGAAAGTTTTCCAAAAAGGCAGGTTTCACATCCTTCCACACAACTAGGTTCTTACCCTACCTTTTAAATGTTCATTGCAGGTTCTGCCTTTCGGAAAAATCCTCCAAGGGTTTCAATCATGTTTCCATCATTTTGGTCTCATGAAAACCCAACCACGGTTTTACCTCTAGGCCCAACAACCATAGATTTATGAGCAACGCTAATTCTTATTCTTCGATATGGACTTTCCAATATTAATTGGATTACAAATCCAATTTTGGTTTTCTATGAAATGTCGACTTCCTGGACATAAGACCTATATCTCTTGACTCCTTGTAACTTTAAGGAAGTAATACATATTATGGTTTTTTACTTTATTTTTCCACAAGTGTTCCTCGCATGGCAGCACTCGAACCTCCTTGGCTTCGATTATGTCTTGTCTTGACATACTTGCTCAATATCTTATTAAAACTAATGAATTATGTTAATAGTCAATCTTCCTTAAAGAAATTTGACAAATATATTTATGTATAGACAGTTATATGTGCATTGGCACAATAACCATAGGCTGAGGGTTCATTTTTCCTTCTTTTATTTAATACTTGATGTATTTATATTTTGTTATAGACCAATTCATTTCCTTTGAAATTACTGAGTTATGTAGTTTCTAGGAATCACATACTAGTTAAATGTGAATCTATTGTAGCATGTTCCCTTTTTTCTTTCCTTAAGAAAATGACAACATTATTTATATTCTCATGTTTGTTTTGCATTATGGACTTGAATTTTGGGAAGTACTGTGCATTGAAAATATTTCAACTCTTCTTTCGTTAGTGTATCTCTACAGGCAGTTTTAATTATGGGGGGGTATTCTATTGTATGTCAATTGTTGTTTAATTATTTTAACTTAGTGCAATGCTTGCTTAGGAATGTATCTAAGAACTCTCCCATATAATCTTATTTTTGTAAGACATTTCCATGGGCCAAAACTATCCCTAGGTGCTTCTCTCAGTCCGTTGGCCAAGGGACTAATATGGTCTTATTGATCACAGCACCACCATAGAATAGTTAATATTCCTTAACGAAATTTTACAAATATATTTATGTATAAACAGTTATATGTGCATTGGCACAATAACCATAGTCTGAGGGTTGATTTTTCCTTATTTTATTTAATACTTGATGCCTTTATCTTTTGTTGTAGATCAATTCATTTGCTTTGAAATTACTGAGTTATGTAGTTTCCAGGAATGACATACCGATTAAATGTGACTCTACTGTAGCATGTTCCCTTTTTTGTTTCCTTAAGAAAATGACAACATTATTTATATTCTCATGTTTGTTTTGCATTATGGACTTGAATGTTGGGAAGTACTGTGCATTGGAAATATTTCAACTCTTCTTTCCTTGGTGTATGTTTACACATAGTTTTGATTATGGGGAGGTATTCTACTGTATGTCAACTCTTGTTTAATTATTTTAACTTACTGCAATACTTGCATAGGAATGTATCTAAGAACTCTCCCATATAATCTTACTTTTGTAAGACTTTCCCGTGGGCAAAAAATGTCCCTAGCTGCTACTCTCAATAGGTTAGCCAAGGGACTAATCTAGTCCTACTGATCAGGGCACTACCATAGAATAGTCAATCTTCCTTAACGAAATTTTATAAATATATTTAAGTATAAACAATTATATGTATATTGGCACAATAACCATAGGCCGAGGGTTCATTTTTCCTTCTTTTATTTAATACTTGATGCCTCTATCCTTTGTAGCAAACCGATTCATTTCCTTTGAAATTACTGAGTTATGTAGTTTCGAGGAATGACATACTGGTTAAATGTGGATCTACTGTAGCATGTTCCCTTTTTTGTTTCCTGAACAAAGTGACAACATTATTTATATTCTCATGTTTGTTTTGCATTATAGACTTGAATGTTGGGAATTACTGTTCATTGGAAATATTTCAACTCTTCCTTCCTTGGCATATGTCTACACACAATTTTGATTATGGGGAGGTATTTTATTGTATGTCAATTGTTGTCTAATTATTTTAACTTACTGCAATAGTTGTTTATGAATGTATCTAAGAACTCTCCCATATAATCTTATTTTTGTAAGACTTTCCTGTGGGCCAAAATTGTCCCTAGCTACTACTCTCAGTCAGTTGACCAAGGGACTAATTTGGTCCTATTGATTAGGGCACCACCATAGAATACCCCTATGCCTTACACGCAGCCAGTTATTTATTCATTAATTCTTTTCCTTCATTCATATCTCAAACAATTATTAGTTTCCTGTATCCTACTTTCAATGCAACATTTCAATTTATTCCACAAATCATACCCAAATTTATTCATAAAAGTAAACAATATCTGAACAAGATTATTCCACAAATCATACCCAAAATTATTCAGAAAAGTAAAGAATATCAAAACAAGATAATAACTAAAGTCTCACATAACACTTATCTATTTCATACTATTTCGGTTGCCCCACGAAATCACCTAGGAATGAAGTATGCTCCTCCCAACCGAGCAAGGTAACACTGCTTATGCTCCCCCATGAGCCACTTCACCTTCAGGTCAGTTTACCTTCTGGATAGAGACCCTACCGAGTTTATATAGGATCTATCTTTAGAGGATTCACACCTTCAGGTTAGTTTACCTTCTGGATAGAGACCCAACCAGGTTTATCTAGGGTCTATCTTCCGAGGATTCACATAAACCTATCAGTGTGCTTAAGAAATTACACTCTTCTTCCATTAGCTCAAAATATCCTACATGGCAGCATCCTACCTACTCCCCACAACATCATGTCCAAGAGTATTTCTACTCCTCTCCTTGATCACCTTAGGTGGTTTCTCCTCACCCTCTTCACTCTCTTTTCCCATAACTGAGATGTTTATCTCATGGGGAGGAGTAACTATCTAGTAACTTCTTGTTGAGTGAAATTCACATTTATTATTACTATTTTCCCAAAATTTTCTATGACTAACCTTAGGACAGAATAAAATAAAATAAATAACCAAATTTACTTCACTAGTTTTTTTCTTTCACACCATTTATTAATTTTTTGTCCATCAAAGATAATTAAATAATTACAATTTCCACTAAAGGGTGTTTGAACTAACACAAGAGCTTTGCGAATGGAGTGCTCACTGTTGAAAGTTCTTTGATTTTGATGATGGATGGAGTAACATGGATAGAGTAACCATCAAAAGGGTTAGACAAACCAAAATCTTTAGATAATTTAATTCCAGAAATCTCCAAAACTTATTTTTTTATATATAAATTAACGAATATCTATAAATACATAATAAATTTAAAATAATAAAATAAGTAAAATAATAATTATAAAAAATCAAATGATAAATATGGTAATGAAAAGATTCTAAAATTTTGAAACTTAGATTTCATTGGGAATATAGGAGTTTATAACCTTATGGAATGTGAATTATTTAGATTGGAATTTATAACCTTATAGAATGTGAATTATTTAGATTTTAATTTGAGTAAAAATTAAATATCGAATAAAAATGAATTAAAAAATTAAAAATTATAACACTGTGGAATGTGAATTATTTAAATCTTAATTTCAGGAAAAAAATTATAGTATTAAAAGCCAATTTGAAATAAATAAAGTAAAATAAGTAGAAATTAAATTAACATAACTTAAAAACTAAAAAAATATGCAAAGTAAAAAAATCGAAAAATTGGATGGATACGAGTAAATGGAAGAAACAAACGTTGAAATCCAATTGATCACATTAAAAGGTCGAAAATGATTTGGCTAGACCACTTATCTTAGAGATAATATAAGTAATATTTATATAATAACATCTTTATTTAGGGGTTGCATTACGTGACATGTCATTAGAATAGAAAAAACTTGTACAGGTCATGAAGCAAAAATATATAATGTCTAATAACTACCTACAAGTGAACTAGTGTGTTTCACTAGTGTGTTACAATGTAATTTGGTTAGCGGATTAAAGATTTGGAACAAATACTATTGAGTGTATTAAAAGTAAACTGTAGATTAGGTTATGAGATATTACTAATTATAAATATAATGAACAAAATAAAGTCAAAACACCACGAATATTAAAATTTACATATCTAAATAACGCTACTAATAATTATAACAACATATAGTAAATTATTAATTTTAAAATTTTAAATAAAAGTTAAAAAGATAAAAATAATTAAATATAAAAATGTAATCAATCATAAAAATGAATAATGTAAAATTAAAAATAAATATTGTAAGGTGTTTTTATAAAAAAAATGTATATATGTTAAGTAAAATATTTTCATGAGCATATCCTAATCGTGTGTCATGGCTATATGGATAACATAGACTCGGAAATATTTAAAGACAAATGAATCACTTATTTTTGAATATGCTTTTACCGTGTTTTCGATAGAGATATATAAAGAATACTAATTTCTTGTATTGGGATATATTGGATTTTTTTATAATTTATTATAAGCTATATGTGTAAATATTTAAATATTAACTTAATTAATAATAAAAAGTTAAAAATAATAAACAAAAAGTTAGAAGTAATATACACAAAATTAAAAGTAATATAAAGTAAATATTTAAATATTAACTTGATTAATAATAAAAAGTTAACACAGTAAAAATAATGAAATTTAATTTGTTATATTTTGATTTTGTTATGAACTTGTAAATAAGATTTGTTATAATACTATGGCTTATCAACACGACATGCTCAGAAAGCATAACTTATTTCAAAACCAAAATATTTTATAGCGATATGACGATATTTTCACCACATGCTCAAAAACCATAACTGATTTCAAAACCAAAATATTTTATAACAATATGACGATAGTCTCACCTCATGCTGGGAAACCGTCACCTATTTCAAAACCAAAATATTTTATGACAATATTCTTAATCATGGATATTGACCCTCACTTTACTGTAGATATTATTAACTTGTAATAGGCTTTGTTACAATACCATGGGTCATTACCATGGATTATCAATACCACACGCCCAAAATACAAACTTATTTCACACTCAAAATAATATATTCAACCCATCTGTTACAATACCACGGGTCAATACCATGGATTATGGATAGTAAATGCGCAAAAAACATAACTTATTTCAAAATCAAAATATTTTATAACAATTGGACAAAATGCTTAACCATGTATATGTACCCCCACTTTGCCATTGATATTATGAACTTGTGAATAGGCTCTATTATAATACCATGGGCCAGTGCCATGGCTTATCAATACCAAATGCCAAAAGCTCATAACTTATTTCACAATAAAAATATCTTATAACAATATGGCAAGATTGTTAACCACAGCTATTCACCCCCACTTCACCATGAATATTACTAACTTGTAAATAGGCTTTGTTAGAATATCATGGGCCAATACCATGGCTTATCAATACCACATGCCAAAAACCATAACTTGTTTCACAATCAAAATATTTTATAACTTTTTTATTTTAATTTAATTTTATAATATTTTTTTAATTGAATCCGAAAGAAAAAGAAAAAACTATAATTACTTTTGAGATTTATCTAAACCTTCTATCCTCACATATACTATAAATTATTCCCCTAAAAAACAAATCAAGGTTTTAATAATACTAAAGATGAGAATAGTTATATATATATATATATATATATATATGTGTGTGTGTGTGTGTGTGTGAAATTTATATAATATAAATAATATTATTAAGAACTAACATAGATCCACCTTAACTAAGTAAGAAAAGTTGACTAACAATAATAAAGGAAAGAGGGTGCATGCTTGTTTAAAGTTTTTCATTATTGTATTTTCTTTGACATGATTCATCCAAAATATAGGTTTAATATTTTACAACCATTTGAGTTTTTTTTTAATTTAGATACTTTATTAAACACAATACAATGGGATCAAATTTAAGAGAGGGGCGGAGTGACAGGGGGGGAGATACTTACAAAGTTGGAGGGAGAGAGAGAGAGAGAGAGAGAGAGAGAGAGAGAGGGGGGGGGGGGAGGGAGGGAAGAAAAAAAAGACACAGAGAGATAGAGGTGGAGAGAGAGGAAGTGACAAGGGAGAGATGGAGAGAAGAGAGGCAGGAAGAGAGAGAAGAGGGAGGAGAGAGATAGGGAGAGAAGGGGAAGAGAGAGAGGGAGACACAAAGATGGAGAGGAGAGAGATAAGCACATAGGGAGGGAGATAGTGACATAGTTGGAGTGATGAGAGAGCGAGTGATGGGGAGAGAGATAGAGAGAGGACTCAAGAGAGAAAGAGAGAGAGAGATGGAGTTGGAAGGGGAGAGATAGCGAAGGATGAAAGAGGGAGAAAGGTGGAGAGAGTGAAAAGGGAAATATGGAGAAAGAGTGAGGGAGAGAGGAGAGAGGGAGGGAAGAGAGAGAGAGGTAGAGGAAGGGGGAGGAAGAGATAGATAGATATGGAGAGAGAGTGTCTATACTTGGGGGGCGATATAGAGAGAAGGAATAAGAAAGAGACATCGATATAAATATAGATATTAGATAGTATTACATAACCAACCTAGATCAATCTTAACCTTAGATCTATAAGTGCTGAGAAGGGTTAAATCTCTCTAGATGCAACCTTTCCTCATGTTTTTCACTCCAAAATGATGTTTACACATCGATAAATTTGATCTCTCTCATCAGTTAATAGATGTGTAATTAAGATAGATTTAAAATAACATTAAGTACAATTATTTCGTAAATAACAAAAATTATTAAATTATGAATAAATTATTCCGCAAACCACTTAAACTAAAATATTTTAATGAAATTATAAAAATTTTAATAATATAGGAATTTAGTATAATATTTAATCTATTCACCATTATAAAAAAAAAAATTATTAGAAAAACATAAATGTAATTATAGAAGATGAAACAACATTAAATTTCCTAACTATTATTAAAAAAAAGCATATTAAAAAGTTACAAAAGTATATGAATTAGAAATGTATTAATGTTTTGTAAATATAATTATCTTTTATTAATAAATTCTTTACAACCGAGTGTCAAAATATATGCTCTCATAACATTACATAAAAAAAATTAATCAAACTTTAATATCAACCTTAAACATTAATAAAAGATTATTGGAAAAACATAAATGTAATTATAGAAAATGAAACAACATTAAATTTCTTAACTATTATAAAAAATCATATTAAAAACTTATATGAATTAAAAATATATTAATGTTTTGTAAATGGAATTACTTTTTATTAATAAATACTTTACAACCGAGAGTCAAATATATGCTCTCATAACCTTACATTAAAAAAGTTAATCAAATTTTAATATGAACCATAAACATTAACAAAAATAAATTAATTAATACTAACATTATAAATAAAGTTTTTCTTAAGTTAATCAAATTTTAATATGAAGCATAAACATTAATAAATTAATATTAACGTTATAAATAAAGTTTTCTTTTAAAGCTTATTGTAATTTAACAGTATTTTTTATAATTGGTTTGTAACAATTTTCTACTTTTTACTCCATAGGAGATTTATAATTTTTCCATTATTAAATATTAAATTGACATATGACATTTGAAATAATATTGGTATTACACTATAATATGAAGGATGTGGAGTTACATATTATTCACATGTCAGAGAGGTAAGAGCAAGAGGGGTTTTTTTTCAATAAAAAATAAGTGATATAATATCTTTGGGGATTGGGGAGTACAATTAATAACCAGAAATAATTCTTAGCTCTTTGGTAAGGTTTTGAATTGGTAATATTAAAAAAAATTCAATATTTAATGGTGTTTGTAGATTAGCTACTAGTTATTCAACAAGTGTTTCAAATTAAAGAAAACTAAATGCAATCTCAATCCACCATTCTAAAAAAATTAAGAAAAAATTTGCAACTAGAAAAATTTTAGGTTGTTGAATTCCTTTATGTCAAGAGACATTGTAATTTATTTGTGCACTCATTAGCTAATAAAGGTGACTCTCTAGAAAAAGTAATGATGGTTCAATATGACAGAAGTCCATTTTAAAAAAATTCACCATGAAGTTTCATGTGTACACTTGGACTGTTCATAACAATTTAGTCATGGAATTAGATAGGTGAATCCTATTTTATCTTGTTAATACATTTACAGTGAAATTGAGAGTCAATATTTCCATAATCAGGTTGTTGCAAACACACTTGAGAATCTTGGCCTTAATGGGGTGGATGAAAGTTGTAGAGGAATTATTCCTCCAATTGATTACATGAGTTGGAGAATGCATGAGGAGGACTATCATGATAAATATGGTGAGCAAAGTAATGAATCAACAAAGGAAGGATCACAACATTATAAAGAGAGTTTGTTTATATGAGATTCCCTAGGAATGAGAGTTTAGTTTTTACACAACTCTACTAAGAGGATGGATGACGATATGGATATCCAATTGAAGCATTTGTCAAGGGTTGAGAAGGATGTAGTCAGTCAACATATAGATTAATTGATGGCATCCAAGATATACATAATGACTCTGCTTACACAGCAAGGGGAAATGGGGAAGTTTGAAGTTCGCGCTCAAATTGTTCTCTTAAATTAATAAATTAATCCATTGCAGACAAAGTTATCCAAACTAAAAGTATCATATGATACTTTAAAATTCAAGCTCAAAAGGTTGGTTTGTTTCTCAAATACAGTGACAAGTTAGATGATTGCAAACCTTATGTAGTTGGATGAGGCAACTGATATGTAGGTGGTGGCATCTATGGAGGAACCAGTGGAGTTGGTTTCTACTCCCAGTCAATCCTAGATGGGAAGGGAGGGCACTAATGTTTATCAAGTTCCAAGGGAGAATAATGAAGGGGGGATTCCTTCTTAAATTTTAATAAACTCTATCAAAATATCTACTTATATTAGGTCTTTGTGTAGAGTTTATAAGAAAAATTAGATTAGAATAGTAGTTGGTAGATAAAGAGATATAAGTTTGAAGTTTATTTGGTCCTTTTTGAACAATGTGGAAGAATATTTTGTAACAGATGTAAAAGGTTCTGGTCCTCAAATCAAATTGAATCAATAAAAAAATCCCTACCTGCTTTGTTCAAAAAGCAAAAATAAAAAAAAAATATTATTGTTTAATATATATATAGATATATAGATAGATAGATAGATATAAATAAAATTAATATTTTCCTATCAATATTAAGTAATATAAGTTTATAACAACCTTATATGAAAATAGAGTGCTTAAAAATAAAGAATGTTTTAACATTAATTTTAAATATAATATTTGAACATTCATATTAATAATACATTTCAATATCAAATTTATATCTATATATATATATATAAAGAAAGAAAATAAAAAACTTAATTTAATGTTGATCATGATATGTTTCAAAGGAAATATATATTTATATCTATAGTATAATTACTTTTTTTTATTTATAAAGAAAATATTTTAATATACATATTAACTAAAATATTTCAATATTCCAATATCAAATACAAGAGAGATTTCATTCCAAGGATATAATATTTATATTTAATATATAAAGAAACTAAAAATATCCTTTAAAAAATGCAAATAATGTTCGTCATAAATAAAATATTTTAATTTCAATGTTATATATATATTATTTTTTCTTATTTTTAAAACATTTTATTGGTGTATTTTCCTGGAGGGGGTGGTGGCCTAGGGTTGCGTTGTGATCTATGGGGGGCCTCGACATCCCATTAGTCAACTTGAAGAGTTAAGTTCAAGCATAGTTCTCCAATGCCATGCATGTGAGTATGAGGATAACCATTCAGTAGGAGATCCAATGGAATATAAGAGATGGTGTTTCTACTGTAAGGATGATTTTTCTTGGTCTAGTATGGGATATGTACAAGTAGGTGTAGGCCCTATTACACCTATTGATGAACCTCAGTATTGCAACAAGAATGCTGCAATTTCCAAAGCTACCAGCTTTAATTATTAAATTGGGGTTCTTACAAACCTAAGAGGTATGAACACTATATGTGCAACATAAAATGTGTCCTTATTTTATTGATCTAATGTAATAGAGTGAATGTCATGAAATCAAAGCCTAAAATAATTGCAAAAATGTAATTGCTACTCTATTTGCAAGAAATGGAAATGCTGCTTGCTCAACTTGGAAATGCTAACTAATCAATTTATGAAAGGAAAAGGGTTAATATACTTGCAGAAAGAAAGCTATTTTATTTTGCACAATTCATCAAACTATCAATCAAAATTTCATGTACCATCTAGCTAGTTCACACTTTCTTGTAAATCAGTAACCTACTTAATTCATACCTATGATAAAGAATCTAAGTCTACTTTGGTTTTGCAATGAATAAAAGGAAGTGTTGGAGTGGCTTAGGAGATTACCGTGATCATAAAATCGTAGTTGAGGTAATTAATAATATAGACTAATTCATAGTTGCAGTGGGGATTAAAACTGAAGAAGGAAAGTGGTGTTATATGTTTGCTACAAGAAGGGACAAATTTTCTATAGGAGAAGACATAATTGCTATAGGAGGAGATAACTCACTGAATGAACAAGTAAATAGAATGAAAATGGAATGGGAAATTTTTTATTATTGATTAAGATGTATTAGGTCTCCATTCCAATTGGAATCACTCTAAAATACCCTTGTTAACACGTGCTAAAAAATAGTAGAAAATTACTAGTCTAAAATCTAGAAATTTGAGAACTAGTGAGGTAGTTAACCTATCAAATTCCTAACCTAATCAAGTCAAAATGGAATGGGGTATTTATTTTTATTAATATGGATTTTTTTTATGACCTAATGAAAGTGGAATCAACTCAAATGAGGCTCATTAACACGTTCTAAAAAATAGCAGAAATTTCTACTATTTGCTACAAGGGACTTCCAGAAATTTTAGATTTGTGAATAAGTAAATTAATCCAAGTAGCTCAATGATGATTATGGCCTTCAAAATTTGTTCTAAGGATGAAATTGTGTTTGTTAATTTGTAAATAATGTGCAAAAGAACTCACTTCAACCATTTAACCCAATCATATAGCATAAAATCATCAATACTAAATGTAGAAATAGTAAAAACAAAAACAAGAGATGGATGTGAATAAGAAGTGAAAAGAAGAAAAGTAAACTATAAAAAAGGGATTTTAAGCTCTTGGGATGTCCAAGCCCAAGGATACTCAGATTCCTATGAAGGATACCAAGATTTAAAAGCCAACAATTGCACCAAACTTCATTATTTGAATCAATCCAAGTACGTCCCTACTAGAAATGAAAGTGGAGCTACGAAGAAATCTTTTTTCTTCACATGAAGACTAAGAAATACATTCCCCTAGAGGAAAATTCGAATTAGCACTTAAAAAAATGATGATGAAGCATTCTCCTTGAAACGAGGAAGCTTTCCCCTCCAAAATCCCTCAAATAGTGGATCTGGTTCCCAACACTAGGAATCTACATTAAATGGCAAGGAAAACATTCCTAGATTTTCTCAATCACTTGAGCTTCAGAATTTGTAAATGATTTCATGATATTTTGCTTATTTATTATCCAATATTTATCCTCCTATAATAGGGAGCAAGTCCCTAGATTATGTCCTCCTCCAAATCTTCATAACGTGCCCAATATTTTCACAATATTCAACAAGATTAAATAATATTAGGCACATTTATGTAATTTTCTATAAACCTTCCTACTAAACATATTAAAGTTAAAAATATGTCATCTAATGCAAAAATATAGGTTTAATGTGCTGAAGTATGGTCAGATGGGCCTCAATTTATGTCTAATTTGGAGACCCATCACCTACATAAGTTGGTATTCTGCATGAGCCAACCTAGGAGAAAAAACCTAATGCAGAGGATTGTCAAGCTAAAGAAAAAAATTGGTGAGTTGGTGAATTCAATAAGGGGGCTCAGAGGAAGTGAATTTGGGATATGGCGATAAGATTTAGTGAGCACATTTCTCACAAGCTAGAGGAGATTCTAGTGTCATGGAGTCCTTGCATTGTGGATTATTGTGTGGAATTAGAAAGAAAACCTATTTTATCAACAAGGTTTTCTTGTTTCGTTGAGTGTTTCTTTTGTGTAATTTTTAGATATTGTGTCAGGCATGTCTTTCCTAGGGAAGTATAGCTTTGTTCTATGTATTTTGTTGAGATTTGGGGTGTTATAGACATTTTTGTGCCTTACAGCATGAAGCATGAAATGTCGATAATATAAGGGATCCAAAGTACCGAAACATGTTGTTCCTGCCCCTAGAGGAACAAGGTCAAAAAACCACAGCACTGAAAATCAGTTCTCCACCTGAAAACACTCAAAAATAAGCTAATTCTGGATCATGTCAACTGCTCCACTGAGCATCTGCGTTGAATGTCAACTGCTCCACTCTGTACCTGCGCTGAATGTCAAAAGAAATGAAGGCTACCTGCGCTGGGCGAGATTGGCCAAGTGGCACAGTCATTCTGCAAGGTGTCAAATGCCCAGGAAGCTTCCAAAATGACACTTGGATCAAGGAATTCGCCTTGTGATGAGTAAGAGGATCTAGATCTCCAAGTGGAAGCAAGAAACTCCAAGTGGACTCAAGAACTGAAGTATAACTGAAGTGGGAGAGGACACTAGTCAGCTTCATGCCAAGCTCAAGCTGACTCATCCTTTCTCCAAATCTCCTATATATAGAGCTCTCTCATGAGGTCTAGACGGGCTGGAATTTTGTGAATGTAAGGAAGTACTGTTGGTTTGTGCATAGAACTATTGGGTGATTGCTTTGAAGGAGGTGAAGAGGAGATTTCTTTCTGCTGGGAGGTGTTGCTGGATTGGGCCTCTTATGGTTGTAACACTCTCAGAACTTTACTTCTTCCATTAATAAAGCATTTGAGGTTCTTATATATGCATGTGTCTATATGGCGAATTGATGCTTGTATATTTGATTTATTCTAATCCTTGAATCAGTTATGGATGTATGCTTCTTGTAGTTTCCTTTTCTTGTGCTTTTGCAGGATCTCTGTGTAGCTGGGCCGGTGAAAGAGCAAGGAGCTGGGAGCAAGCAGCAAAGAGGGAAGATTGGATCAACCATTAGCAGAAGATAACGGTTAGTGGATTTCCTTCTCCTCTCTCTTACATCTCATAAAGAAGTAATCTTGAATAGCTTTGCATTCGGTTGTTGCTGAGGTACTATCACCCTTAGAGTGGACAACCGTATATCCAAAACGGTCAAAACGAACCACTTTACAGTGGTCAAGTCCACCAACCGTATCAGTCATACAAACATCAATTACATTATGCTGGTATGCAAAGGCCCACTGCTCAAGCGATTCCATCGTACCCTAGTTACGCTTCGCCTAACCTGAATCAACATTTACCATTCGTGGCAACTTTAGAGTTACCCGATTTACACAGGTTAACCAACGATCCGATTGCTTATGCCCCTTGGTGGCCAGCGATTCCTCATAAACTTCCATCTGACATTCCTAAATTCAATGGAAATCCAGGTGAAGACCCATCGAATCACGTGATGACTTTTCATCTGTGGTGTTCGTTGAACACCCTAAACGACGATTCGATAAGGTTTCGCCTTTTTCAGAGGACATTGACAGGTCCAGCGGCTAAATGGTATATTGAATTGCCAAGAGCCTCTTTCGACAATTTCAGTTCCCTAGCCACCACTTTCTTAACCCACTTTCAATTACCAATAAGGTATGAAACGGGAACAGAAATATTAACCAACTTCAAACAGACAACTGCTACCCATATATCTGATCATATACATGAGTGGCGTCATCGTCGTAGGATGGTGAAAACATATGTTCCCGATCAGCTATTAGCTGAATGGTTTATAAAGTCGTTACTTCCGGCTATTACGGAAGATGTGGCCAAGGGGGGAGTCGTTACAGAGGAGCAAGTGATTGCTCGTGCACAGTATTTGGACTTAGTTTATACTCAGTCCGGCACACTATATGACAAAATACCTGACGCCCCTAGACCGGAGTTTTCAATTCCTCCCCCTCCTAAATCAAATAGTGACTCTCATGCCGGTGACGGTGTGATTGGCACGGCAAACGCGAAATCGATAAAGGCTTCATCAAAGAAAGCCCGTAAGAATTCGGATCAAAATGCAAAAGAAGAAATTCTTGCTTCGGAAGTAAATTCCATATCGGAAGATAGAGGCAAAGAAACCAATCAACCAGGAAGCAAGAAGAAACAAAACAAAGGGAAGAAGAAGAAACAGGGTGAGTCATCCCCTGGAAAGAATTCTTCAAACCCTCCTGGGAAAGGGAAACCAAATTATCCATGTCTAATATGTGATGATAAGGATCATACCACAAAGAATTGCCCATTCAAAGCTGAGTTAAAGAGGTTCTTTAAAAGTTCCCAAACCTCAGCTGTGTTAACTGATCCATTTCCCAACCCAGGTCAAAATCTGGTTGATAGTGGAAATGCTTCCCCATCTCAAGTGCTTATGTTGTCGGTTTCGAAACAGCATGATGATGCTTTGATTTCGACAAGGAACAAAGATTATGGGAATCCTCAGCTGTCGAACGAAAAAGGTAAAGATCAACCAAGTAGTTCGACAACAACTTCGTCAGAAGTTGTAACGCCCACCATCCCTGAATTAACAATAAAACTGCCAAAGGGTGTAGTCCACAAGTCGACATTTAATCCTCGCGCCAGAGCGGCGCAGCATTATAACATAGTGGAAGATTTGGCACAGTCGCCATCCGCTATGTCGACTCTTGAAGTACTACAAAATTGTCCAACCCAAAGGCAGGCTTTGTTATCAGCTATTGGTGGGGTTGATCCTAAGGATTCCAATCTTGTATCCTTTGATCACAAGGGATATGATCCTCAGTTACCAGCTCAGCTAGCTTTCCTTATTCAAGTGAAAGCCCTCAACAAAACTGTTCACAGAACAATTATTGATGAGGGAGCATCAACATGTATTATGTCGATGAGCTGTTGGAAAACTTTAGGATCACCAACCTTGTCGCGATCTTCGATGACATTAAAAGCTTTCGACGGAAGGACTTATACCCCTTACGGTATCCTTAATAACTTGAAAGTTGAACTAGGAGGGAAAACAGTGGAAATTGATGTTGAGGTCATTGATGGAAATCTTGACTATAACATCCTACTGGGTAGACCATGGATTTATGCCATGGCAGCTGTCGTGTCGACTTACTTTAGGAAGATCGCATTCCCATTTGAAGGAGGGATTACGATCGCCGACCAACAGAATTTCCTCCCTAATGGTTCGCAACTTACAGGAAGCATTCCCATGATCCATGAAAGCAACCATTCAATTCAAGATATCGGAGTAGGATTATTGAAAGACCCCACATTGATGGGAACTTTCGCGCTACCACCTCCTATTTACATAGGAAATGTACCATTTGTAGCAACCTGCAACATGATATCTTCCACGAAGGTCGACATGGATCATTCAATGGTTTTGCCCCCAAGCCCTTTAGAAATATTGTAGCAATCAATGTTTCAAGCATGGGAGGCGAGCCCAAATCAACGCTCGTCAAGCGTTTGGGTTGATAGGTCTAGAGAATATGGGACCCCATTAGATCCTTGGTCGAAAGTACATGGGACTGACGAAGGAATCTTACAATCAATGATGATTGAGGGGACACCATGGAATGATCACCACCATCGTTCCCTTCTTCCGGAATATGAAGAAGATACTCAAAGTGACCTTTATCACCCTTCAGTTTTTGAATTCCTAACAAATACTGTAAATATGGTGGATTCCGAGCGAAACCTATCCAATATTGAAGAGACTATAGCCATAAATATCTCGACTAAGACAGATGTTGTAGAGAATATTTATGTCGGCAAAGGTTGTTCCCCTTCAGAACTGGAAATATATAACGCTCTTTTTCGCGAATTTAGAGATGTCTTTGCTTGGTCATATGATGAAATGCCAGGCATTGACTCGAGTATCGTTGAACATGAAATTAAAATGTATCCTGATGTCAAACCAGTAAGACAACGGCTTCGGCAGGTGCACCCGAAGAAAGCCGCTGCCATTAAGGCAGAAGTTGAAAAACTTCTCCATGCTGGATTCATCTACCCGGTTCCTCTAACCGATTGGGTATCGAATATTGTCCCTGTTATGAAAAAGAAAGGGACGATTAGAGTGTGTGTTGATTATAGGGATGTAAACCAAGCTTGTCCAAAAGACAACTACCCTACACCCTTCATCGACCAGATAATTGATGAATGCGCCGGATGTGAAATATTTTCATTTATGGATGGATTTTCCGGGTATAATCAAATAAATATCCGCCCACAGGACCAGTCAAAGACTGCATTTATCTGTCCGTGGGGCACATTCGCTTATCGAAAATTACCCTTTGGTTTAAAGAACGCAGGGGCGACGTTTCAGAGGGCAATGAATTATGCCTTCCATGACATCAAGAACATTGTTCAACCTTATCTCGACGATCTTCCGGCTCATTCGCGAAAGCGGACTGATCATCTGCAACATTTAAGAGCGATATTTCTACGTTGCCGACACTACAAGATAAGACTCAATCCACACAAATGTGTTTTTTGCGTCGGTTCTGGTCGTTTACTTGGCTTTGTAGTCTCTAAGGATGGGATTCGTCTCGACCCCTGTAAGGTTCAGGCAATCATTAATTTGCCTCCACCTTCAAATTTGCTTCAGATTCAGAAAATCCAAGGGAAAGCGAACTTTCTGAGGAGGTTCATTCCAAATTACGCAGAACTTGCTAAAAGTTATACTCGTCTTTTGAAAAAGGATGTACCTTTTGTCTGGGACCAGGTGGCGCAAGCTTCCTTTGATGCTCTGAAAGATTGTCTAGTAAAAGCATCATTAATGTACGCCCCGGACTATCAAAGAGATTTTAACCTGTATCTGGCTGCAGCAGATACGACCATTGCGATGGTTTTAGTTCATGAAGTCGATGGAATTGAACATCCTATCTATTATTTAAGTAAAAACTTAAATGATACAGAAAGTAAATATTCTTATGTTGAAAAACTAGCGCTTGCAGCTGTTCAAGCGATTCAAAGGTTTCGACATTATGTCCTCTTTCGGAAAACTACCATCTTGTCAGATTGCAACCCCATGACTTATATACTGTCGCGGCAGTTGCTGGGGGGCAAATATTCAAAATGGATAGCGATCCTTCAAGAGTTTGATCTGGAATTTGTGAAATCCAAATCAAAGAAAGCTCTAGTTTTCGCAGAATTATTGTGTGATCTCCCATCATCGTCCAACGATGAAACATCGGAAGAGTCAATCGTGGATGAAAGTTTGTTTCTAATATCTGTAAGAAATGAGTGGTATGGAGATATCATAGTTTATCTCCAAACCAAAAAATTCAGGCCTAACACCTCTCGCTCCGAACAAAAACGTATACGATACCAAGCAAAAGACTACATGATCGTCAGTGATACACTTTACCGTCGTGGTGTCGATACAGTTCTGAGGAGGTGCCTTACCCATGAGGAGGCCAAAAAAGCCCTGAATGATTGTCATTCAGGCGCATGTGGGGGACATCAGTCTGGATATGCAACAGCACAAAAAATATTAGGAGCAGGATACTTCTGGCCAACCATGTTCAAAGATTGCATAACCGCAGTCAGAAGTTGCCATGCTTGTCAATTTTTTGATAGCAAAACCAGACGACCACCCGCACCTTTACAGCCGATAGTTGCTGTTGGACCCTTCGCCAAGTGGGGCATCGATTTCATGCAATGTAACCCCACCTCGACCGGGGGGCATGGGTATATTATAGTCGCTATTGACTATTTTACCAAATGGGCCGAGGCGATGCCTACATTGGATAACACTGGTGAAACAGCTGCCCTTTTCTTTTTCAATCATGTAGTCGCCAGGTTCGGCGTACCACAGGCTATAGTTATAGATCATGGGTCGCATTTTCGCAATCACATGATGGTTGAATTAGCTGCCAAGCTAGGGCTATCTCACAACAGCTCTACCCCATATTATCCGCAAGCCAACGGACAAGTTGAGGCAATCAACAAGGTCCTGAAGCGTATGTTGCAAAGGATGATTGGGGTTCATAAAAGAAGGTGGCACCTAATCCTGTACTCAGCCTTGTGGGCTTACCGAACGTCGGTAAAGAATGCAACCGGGTTCACACCTTTTCAACTGGTGTATGGCCTGGAAGCAGTCTTGCCAATCCAGTGTGAAATTTCGTCGCTTAAACTCGCAATCGATCTTCTCCCCGGAACTTCAGAAGAAGAGGCTCGTTTCTTGGAATTAATCCAGTTGGATGAAACCCGTCGTGATGCCGCTTTGGCTAACGAGGCCCATAAGAAACGAGTCAAGGCTCAGTTCGACAAAAATGTCAAACCTCGTGTCTTCTCAGAAGGTGATTTGGTCTTGCTTTATGACCAAGAATCCGATAAATTGGGAGTAGGAAAATTCAAGTCCTTATGGATGGGCCCCTATATTGTTAAGAGGGTGTTAGCAAAAGGAGCCTACGAGTTAATGGATTACGACGGAATTCCGCTGGCGCAGCCCCGCAACGGGCTGTACCTCAAGCGTTACTATGCCTAAATAGTAACCTGCATGCTTTTGTTGTATTTTGTTTTCGCTAAAGTGTTTGTTCTGGTCGAGTGATCCACCTTTTTCGTTCATTTCAGATGTCGAACCTTATGGAGACATGTGTTGGATATGCCGACGGAGCGAGTCGTAGTTCGCGGAACCTATCCTCCGCAGCCTGGGCCATTTTTGATCCAAGCGGCGAGTTAGTAAGTTTCAGAGGTGTATGTCTTGGGCAATCAACGAATAACATCGCTGAGTATAGCGCGTTGATAGAACTACTCTCTGATGCCATCACACGTGGCATACGCCGACTAATTGTCAGGCTAGACTCACAGCTCGTAATACTACAACTCAATGGTATATATTCTGTTCGCAATCCAGCTATTTATCACATGTTCCTAAGGGTTAAGATCTTAGAAAGACGATTTGATTCAATTCAATATCAACATATTTCAAGAAACTTAAACACATTAACTGACTCATTAGTAAACTATGTGTTAGATAGACATTTGCAACATTTATAAAAAGGACACATCATCAAAGATTGTACATATGGATCACGCAAATCAACCAGAATAAAACTCGAAAATCAAAATATATATAAGCTGTTTATATAGTTCATACGTAATGTTCTGTAACCAAGACAAAATTGGTCATATGACCTGAAACTCAAAAAGATGCTAGGGGGCACCCTAGCCTAGTGGTGCTCATGATAGTACGTCACGGCCTGTGCAATCATGCGCAAGAGACGAGTCCATCATCTAGGCACACCAATAGTATGCCGCTGCAGCTGTAAAGGTAACTCGTCAATCTGTACATCCGGAAGACCACGAGTAAGGCTCTCAACCTGCTCCTGCATAGCTGTAAGGGTCTCAGTATCGTCAAGATCGCGAATAACAACTCTCCTAGCAGGCTCCGCTGCCGGGGCAGCAACTGGCGATCTCGGACGAACTGCTGGACGAACAGGACCAATATCTGCATGCACCCAAGAGTACAATTAAAAGTCTTGATAGAATAAAGCACAGCGACATTATGAATAAGAACAGTAAACAATAATATGGTCAAGGAGTTTACCAATGGCGCCCCACTGTTCGCCATCCGGCAGCACCAAATCCGGATCACCTCGGAAATCCATACCCACATATGGATACTCGGAAAACGCCATCTCCTGGCGCTCGAACCACCTAAAGAAGGCCTCGGTAAAAGTAATCTAAGGTTGACCAGCATGCCTAGACATGTGGTCGACCCACCTCTGCATGCGTGGCTCGGTCGGAGAAGGCAAGTCGAGTATGATGTACTGAGGCTGCATCAATGGGATTTTCTCCAAGGCGAAGGCAGTCAGAATAGAACCAAATCCAAAGTTCTTCAGCTTCCCGTCCTTTACCTTGGTCAATTGACTTTTCATCTGAACAAGTACTGCATCACACCAGTTGAATACTTTCGGTTGGAGACACTCCAAGGCGTGCTGCATATAAGACCTGTTGGCAACATGTAGAGCTGCGCTACCGGCCATCCTACCAATAGTGAACAGAATGGACCTGAGAGCCCAATCAGTAATCTCACGGATAACAATCTTGTCGTCTCTGCTCGGCTGAGAACCTTCCCTGCAATACTGGCGGACATAATCTCTGGTGGAATCAGTCCCCCGGGCCGTACCTGACAAGGAAATGGGGGCACCTCGTCTTGACAGTCCAGTCAAGAAGTACATGTCCTCTATGGTCAAGGGGATGGCCTTTCCCCTAATCTGGAACACTTGGTTAACAGGATCCCAAGCATCAAGCATGTACTGCAGCAAGGAAATCTGTGCTCTCATACTAGAGATACGGAAAAACTTCAGCAGGCCACAGTTCCGCAACACGTTCACCGTGACAGGGTCATGGAGGGCAATCATGTCCTCCTCTTCATGTTCTCGTTCTCACCATGTAAGGGACATTTTGTTCAGAGTTCCCTGCAAAGCAAACAAAAAGAAGGAGTAAGTTCCTGATTTTGATGAAAAACTGGCGAAAAAATCATCAAAAAATGACCTTAAAGACTCAGTTTTTGAGCCCAGCGCAGGCAGAGAGTCTCCCACTTGCGCTGAGGGTCAGGCTGCCTTAAGACAGCTTGACCTTCAGCGCAGGTTTCGAAAGGGGAACCTGCGCTGGAACTAGGGCGATTTTGCAAAACCCCTGGGGCTCAGAAATACTGGAAAACAGGCATGAAACAGGAAAATGAAACCATGAAAAGAAAGAGCTAGGGTTTAGCTCCTACCTGGTCCAGACGGCGCCGAAAATCGTCCGTAGAATCTCCCGGAATCAGCTGGTGAAAATCAAGGGGGAAGAGGCACCTCCAGAGCTCCAACGAACCAAATGCAAATGAAATGGTAAATGAGAGGTAAAAAAACCTTTTAATGGTTTTTTACGTAGTTCAAAGTGAAATATTAGGGGTTATAATCTCATTTTCATGCAAATATTATTCATTTCTAACAAAGTTTGTTGCAGCAATTGAAAATGCAGTACCATATTTGAAAAGAGAAAAGCTAGTAATGGTAAAAAATCAAAATTTGACCATATAATTGAGCAGTTTTACCGCGGAATTTATGCTCGTTAAAAAATAGAAAAGCGAGATCCGAGCAGTTTTAGCGTCATAGTTCATGCTCATTAAAAAAAAAACATAAGCTTTTGAGCAAGTTTAAGCTCGTTAAAAAATGAACCTATTCCGGTAAATAACCATTGTGATCGTAAATTTACTAGCCATAAAAGCCTTGGTCATGTTTGCACCCGCCACCTCCATTTCATTTGGCCAATCGTTCACCTCCATATGATTGTTTACCCATTTTGAGGAACAGCTGCGAAGAGTGATTTCATTTAGCCATCCTTGTGACACTGCCGTGATTGGAAAATTCCTACCTGTACCTGGAATCTGCTGCTATCCCTGTTTATCACTCGTTCCTCAAAAGACGAGTCTTCTTTGAGCTCTTTTCATCTGACTCGTAAAATATGAAAAGTTTGCCGAGTTTTGGCCTTCCAGCTCGTTAAAGTGACCGGAAGAGCTATCCCTCCTGTAGATTTTAATCTTTTTGGACCTGAGGGATTATTGCACAAAACGGTCGAGCGCTTGTTTTATTCGGCTCGTTAAAGTTATCGAAAACGCATCCCTTCTGTATTGTTTTATACTTTTTCGGACTTAAGGGATTAGATGACGAAAAAGGAATTTTGGAGTTAACTTTCTGTACCTTTTCAGACTCTCTAAAAATGAAAAGGACCGAGTTTTCCTTGTCGTTAGACTCGTTAAAATGATTAAATAGCGACAAACTTGTCTTTAGACGAGAACGAGTTTCCCTATCGCTAGGTTCGTTAAAACATAGCGATGGGCTTGCCCGAAGGGCAGGTTATAGAACAAGCATATGTTATCCTCCTCAAGCTTGACAAAAATAAAGAGGTACTGGTCAGAAATGACTGGGGAAAAATTGGGAGAACCTCAAAGCTTTAATGGTAGCAAGTCGCTCTTGAACATGACACTTTGTCCTCCGTATCACATCGGGTTGGGTTGTCTCATTCACCGGTCTCATCACCATGGTCCTCGCCAAACCATCCGCATTTGGGGTAATGCTACCGATCCATCACATCAGTGTCATTATATGTTCAAGAGATGTTGTTCAGAAAGAGTCAACCGTGTCCCATCCACTGCCATACATTATCCTTCATCCACCCATGATCGCCACCCTGAATCATATTTCACAGATTGTTTTCACCTCCACTAAAATCATTAGCTCCGTTCCGTGTCATTGATGTGGGATTCATTAAGGCCCTCCTTTGACGGATCGCTTCTTGTCGACTTCAGCTCATTATCCAAGAAGTTGATCTAGGAACAACCCCCCTCAGTACTTTGAAGCTTGCATGCCTCAATGGCAAGTTTCTCACTTCCGGCGATAGGTATACATCAATGACCTTCGACCAGAAGACTTTGCGTGGTGTTCGACGCCAAGTCCTTTATTCACACCACGTGAATTGTACTGCAGTACCTTGAGGGTCATTGTCATTATTGGTGATTCCTCTCGCACTTGTTAACGGTTTTCATTATTGACCGGTAATCAAGCGATGTCTTTCCATGTTCGACTTCAGCGCAATTCTCACATGGATCAACTTGTACTTAGAGTGAAGATCGAACGAGTTTGAAGACCCCGGATCTAGTTTCATCCATCCGGGCTGCGATATATATTCAAGAAATATAAAGACATTTGTCATGTACATCATTGTAGCAGATGATCATCCTACTCAAAGGATGATAATTTCAGCAGAGAATTATCAGTCTACCATCAGACGATCGTCTGTTCTATGTACCAAAATGAATTTATAAAGCTAAGCATCGGAATGCCCGCCTCAGTTAGATCATGAAAGCAGAATGAAAAATAATGTATTGTATTGTATTTTATTACAGGGCACCTCTCAGCGATTGAATGAACTTCGGATCCTCCTGATAAAGCATTTCACCCGATAAACAACCTCATACTTTAGGGGGCAACTGTTATAGACATTTTTGTGCCTTACAGCATGAAGCATGAAATGTCGATAATATAAGGGATCCAAAGTCCCGAAACATGTTCTTCCTGCCCCTAGAGGAACAAGGTCAGCAAACCACAGCACTGAAAATTAGTTCTCCACCTGAAAACACTCAAAAACAAGCTAATTTTGGATCATGTCAACTGCTCCACTGAGCATCTGCGCTGAATGTCAACTGCTCCACTCTGTACCTGCGCTGAATGTCAAAAGCAATGAAGGCTACCTGCGCTGGGTGAGATTGGCCAAGTGGCACAGTCATTCTGCAAGGTGTCAAATGCCCAGGAAGCTTCCAAAATGACACTTGGATCAAGGAATTCGCCTTGTGATGAGTAAGAGGATCTAGATCTCCAAGTGGAAGCAAGAAACTCCAAGTGGACTCAAGAACTGAAGTATAACTGAAGTGGGAGAGGACACTAGTCAGCTTCATGCCAAGCTCAAGCTGACTCATCCTTTCTCCAAATCTCCTATATATAGAGCTCTCTCATGAGGTCTAGACGGGCTGGAATTTTGTGAATGTAAGGAAGTGCTGTTGGTTTGTGCATAGAACTATTGGGTGATTGCTTTGAAGGAGGTGAAGAGGAGATTTCTTTCTGCTGGGAGGTGTTGCTGGATTGGGCCTCTTATGGTTGTAACACTCTCAGAACTTTACTTCTTCCATTAATAAAGCATTTGAGGTTATTCTATATGCATGTGTCTATATGGCGAATTGATGCTTGTATATTTGATTTATTCTAATCCTTGAATCAGTTATGGATGTATGCTTCTTGTAGTTTCCTTTTCTTGTGCTTTTGCAGGATCTCTATGTAGCTGGGCCGGTGAAAGAGCAAGGAGCTGGGAGCAAGCAGCAAAGAGGGAAGATTGGATCAACCATTAGCGGAAGATAACGGTTAGTGGATTTCCTTCTCCTCTCTCTTACATCTCATAAAGAAGTAATCTTGAATAGCTTTGCATTCGGTTGTTGCTGAGGTACTATCACCCTTAGAGTGGGATAGGGTCATTCCGTATTGGATACTTTTCCCTACAACATGGGGTTTTAGGCCGCATAAACGTAGTTTGGTTAATAGCATTAGGGGTTTTATATGTTCATATGAAGGGCTAGGCTATAAAAGGTTTGAGATAAACGCCCTCCTTTGTTGGACATGCTTAGTGTTTTTTTTATATTATGAGGTTACTCTCAGGGACTGGGTTAGGATCCTAAGAATTTTTATTTTATGGTTACGTTTACTAAAGTGGTGAAACGAGAGGTTAAACAATTCTTTCCATCTATTTGAGGCTACGAACATGGACAAGGGGTCAGGATTTTGCTGACCTCATGTGGGGAGTGCTTTTTTTGTCACCAAATAGGCTACTGGTTGGTATTAGAGGCTTAAATGGGAACTTTTTAGTGAGCCAATATTGTGGTTCCACTATTGTCAGGTGGATCCTAGATCAACTGGGTTTCTGGTTGTGACATGATGTAGGTCAATGAGGAATAGTTTGGGGTACAATATTTTTTGGGTCCCAGTTAGGTTGACCATGCATCACCAGAGGGGAAAGGAATGGATGGGTATTGGCCAAAGGGGGAAATAGATTGATCATATTATGGGGAACCATGGTTAAGGGAAAGTGGTCAACTCGAATCTTGCACAATGCTTAGGTATTGTGGAATTACCGCCACTCTAGATATTTTTGATTACCAAGCCAGACATGTGACCTTCCCCATGGAGCAGCTCAACATGGACTGTCATGATGTCAGAAATGTGTGCATCAAATTTATGAATGCCCTACAATGTAATCAATAGAAAATGTAGGATTGTATGACCACCTTATACAGGGGTCAAAAGAGAATATACGAGAAGTTGGAATTCTTATAAGGGAGGCTTACACACATGGAAACACATGTACATTATAATTTCAGACTTCATCACCTAGTACTAGACTGGAGAACTCAACTCTAGTCAACTCTTTGGATCCTTGGTGGTTGTGGGTTGTCTTCTGATTTTAGGTGTCACTAATCATGTCAACATTGCTTACCAGGGAAAATTTTAGGGGTTGATATTCGCAGGTGGGCTAATTTTCCGTTTTTTCTAAAAAACGATTCACCAATTTCCATTTTTTCCAAAAATTATTCACCCAAATTTCATAGTATAAAATTATTTTACCTTAAAAATCACCAAAATTTTATATGAAGCAAAGATTCGCTTTCTATACTTTTAGATAGATTTCCATCCTTAAAATTTTCTTTGATGGTTACTTAGTTTGTATCAGAAACTTGCTATATGTTTTGTCGATTTCCTTTTGGCCAACAAATCCAATAGAAGTGAGGATGGAAGAATTTTGAGGAACTACATGCAATAATGTAAATATTTTTTATTTAATATAATCTCTTTTACTTATTCAAATTTTTTATTGATGTATTATTCAAAATAAGAAATTGTATAATTCATTCCATGATTAATATGGTGTTGTATATAGATAAAACTATCAGAGATCCATATTAACCTCAAATCTATCAAAAGGGTGAAAAAGATCAATGATCTTCTCCTCAATTTTTGCACTTAAATATATGTCCCTCTTCCCCTTTAATAAATTGAATATATATATATATATAAATTATTTATGCTAATTCTAAAATTTATTATTTTTTAAATTCATAAGATTTTATTTGAAATATCGAAAACTGTAAATCACTAGAAAATCAATTTAATTAATCATTTATACATTTCATACATTATATCATATAAATTATAAATAATATTAAATCTAATGAATATTATCCAAAAAGAAATCATATCAAAAATTTACAAATATGAGAAAAATATCATGAAAATGAAATCAACATTTCTGAAAATAGATATGGATTAATTTTAGGATACACCAAGAAATATCAAATCATTAAAAAAATTGCATATATATATATATATATATTAAATGGTATTTTTTTTAAGTATACCACAACATTTTTTTTTTCTCGTTAAAACTAATCTATTATATACAGGAGCAAGAAAAACAGTTACATCATTTTAAGACCAACAGAACCAGAGGCTAGTTGTGGCACTTTGGAATAGGTGTGACCAAAAAGAACAACCCTCGCAGGGGCGCCAGATCAGAGATAAACAACCCTCGCAGGGGCGCCATACCAAAAATGAACAGCCCTCGCAGGGGCGCCAAACCAAAACTAAACAGCCCTCGTAGGGGCGCCGGACCAAAACATTGCATCCCCCGCAGGGACACCAGCAGAACTTCAGCATAATCCCTCTCGGGGAAGACAGACCCATCCCTGAGCCAACATAACATAAACAGACTATGAGCCAACATAACATGAATAGTAAGACCAAAACAAAACCTGAGTAGCGAGGGAGGTCGAGACTCTGAACAGATGAGCGGCTATTCGTCCGACTCCTCCTTGACCACCCTACACCATCCATACTTCTCCACTTCCTATGCAATGGGAAAAGTGTCCATGTTGACATTGTCCCCTTTGCTGGTCATCGCCTCCTGAGCCAGAGGAAGATTAGAGACATTCTCTGGAGCATCCGCAGGCTTCTCCATGACATCCTCTGAGCTGCCAACAGGATGCTTCCCCCTACTGTCTTGAAAGTCGCCACCATCCGGAGAGTCTTCGAGGAAGAGAACCGACACATGGGCACTGATTCGGGGTTTATTCAGAGAACTGCTAAAGTTGAAAATGGCGGAACCGAAGGCAGGCGTGGAAGCCGGGTCAGAATCAGGAGCGCTTGAGTCCAGAAATTGGCTAGTCTGAAGGGGGTTGGCCTCAGAGATTCGGTGGCAATGGCAGTGGCAACAATGGGGTTGAGAAGCATCAACTGGAGGACGCGAAGACCTGCCACGGGCGGAACCTCGACGGCTGAGCATTCGCTGTCGAGGCCTTACCATATTTGCAGGATCACCAGGAGTATGGAGCAGCTCGGAATTGAGTAACCGTCCAGGCTTAGGACTACCCCCAACAGTCAGGGAAATGGCTCTGACAGCAAGAGCTATAGCCTGAAGAACCATAGACCGAGCAAGAACCTGCACACAGAGCACCATGAACTGAGCGTGAACCGGCGCATAGAGAGCCAACCCACCACCTCTTTTAACATCCCTACCGCCACCTCGAATCCCGTCCGCCATTACTGCTCTCTCCATTCGAACCAAGGAGCCGGACAGAGCATTGAATTGCTTCTGAAGAATACCAATCCTTTTATTCCTTGGCAGCCAGAGACATGTCGTCTCGCATGCGTGACCCTTGAGACAGCGCATGGCCTGCATGTGTCCTTCATTAAATGCGCGTCCTGTCCACCTTATCACCCGCATCCGGGGGAAGTATACCTCAACATTACTTAATCTCACATATTAAAATATTTTATTGATGATTCAAATTGGATTTTTTTATTATTATAGATATCATTAAATATCATATATTAATTTTACATAAAAATCAAATGAATTCCAAATATTCCTCTTATTACTCTTATTAAGAAATATTTGAGATTTTTTTTTTTTTTTTTTAATTTTTAATTACTTTTTATTGAATATTTTATAATATAAAACATTAAAATATTTGTTTTGAACTTTTTTTTTTCTATACATAAATTTATATGGGTTCTATATCAACATAAATTAGTTAACATTTATTTTCAAATAATTTCTTTAAATCCCATCATGAAATATTTTTTAAATGTATAAATTTTAAACAATTATTCACATTTTTTTACTTCTAATTACTTTATCTATTTTTAAAATTGATATGAAATTTTATTATGTTACGTGGACATATAAATATATTTTTATAGTGGATGAAATATTTTTACCACATTAAGTTTTAATATCAACAACAAATTGAGTGAAATTATTAATGTTTTATAATGCTTTTAATTAAAACTAACTAAACATGCATTCAGTTTTAAGTTTTTATCATACCTATTATTGTTTTTCTATTTAAAAAATATTTTATTTTTATTTTAAGAGATACAAATGTTAAATCCATATTAAATACAAATATAATTTCACATAACCCACATTTAAAATAGAAAATATGTTTTTTAGCCCAAACACTTTAGCCTTCAATGATTTATACCAAAAACTCAGTGTTTTCATAATTAACCTTGAATGATTTATACATTAGATCTCAGTTTCACAATCTTTATTACAACACTCACGTTCCTAGCCTTTTACAATGTCAAAATTACAGTGAGCGCTTTTCTCCAAACTTTTTGAGCATAAGAATAAAAATTTGTTTCTTTAGGTCCGATAAACCAATGTTTGGTCTCAGCCGACGTTAACCACCATCATCATCATCACCAAAAACCCAGTATTTTCATAAAATTTGAAAAAAAAATAAAATATTTTTTCTTTATTTTTGATTCTTTCCATTTTTTTTTATTTTGTTTTTTAAATATGTAATGGTTTTTTTTATACCATCTTTTAAATACATAGGGTTTATCTTATTCACCGAACGCATCTCTGTATCAACGTGGGGTGGATGTACGAATGTTCGACCTTTTTTTTTTTTTTTACAAGTGAAGGGCTGCGATGGAGTTTGAAAGGAAAATCCTTCGTCTGAGTCTAGATTTTGAAAAATTAATTGAAAAATCCAAACAACTTTACAGGTGGAGAGGAGAGATGCGTGCGTCGTTTCATTTTTGTATCCATTGCATTCACATCTGTCCATCGCAATCCCTCCATTCAATTCAGTGGAAGAACAGGGAAGTGGATTTGAATTTGTGACAAATTTTGAGAGAAGAAACAATTCATTATCAACAGAAGAACCCCCGCCGTGGTCTCAACCCCTTTTTGATGTGATGAACCAACAACAAGGTTGTGCTCGTTTCAGCTTTAACATCAACAACGCGGAGAAATACAAGCAGCCACTGAAAGATGGTGGCGCTACTGGTAAAGCACTGACGGTGGGATCATTGATGCAGAATGAACTCGGGTCCGGTGAGGAAGCGGCTGAGGGAGGTAGTCGATAACCGTCGCAAATATGTGGGTAGCTCACCGAAAACCCTAGATCAAGAGCCCTTCTCTCCCGCCGGCAGGTGGCAAACGCCCTCTATATGTTAATGCTTATTTTAGAAGGGCAGTAAAATGTAATGTATTTAACTTCCTTTGAATTATTCTGTAAATTTAATTTAAACTATGATTTTATTTCATGTTTGCCGAGTTTAGGAATGTGAACTAGATGTAGTTTCTAATTATTTCGAAGTATGGGTGAGAAAAATTTTAAGAAGCTGAAACTTTTATGAAATTTTAATTTTAAGGAAATTAAAATTTAAAATGAGTTTTTTTATATACAAAGTTTTTAATTAAAATTTTATTTTTATTATCAATAAAATCAATTTTAAGTATTATTTAATTTAAATTTTAATGTTTTTATTATTATTATTAATTAACATTTTTCCTAGTATTATTATTAGTTATTATAATTAAATGATCTTAAATAAATTATTAATTTATTTTAATAAAATTTATTAATAAATTAATAAAATTGAATATGGTTAACTATGGTTATCTGGTCATACATGTTGAACCATGTTCATACATACTCAATCAATATCAAGCATCGTCTACCATGATCGACCATGTCCAACAATGATCTTCAATGGTAAAGCGTGCTCCCCATCATCAACCATATTCATAATGGTTAACCATTGTTTCTAGGGTGAACCATGATCAACAATGGTTAATCATGCTTGAATATGGTAGACCATGGTGTATGTCTTTATGGTCAACCATAGTCAACCATGGTCAACCACCATCAACCATGGTCAACGATGGTCACCCATAATTAACTGTGGTTGAATTTCATCAACCATGATCAACCTTGATTAAAATCTTCTTCAACATGATCAAGGATGATGGTCAACGATGGGAAATCATGGTCAACCATAGTTAGCCATGGTCAATCATGGTCAACCATGGTTGAACGTCTAATTCTCACAAATATTTTCTCGATATGGATATCAACCATGTTCAACAATGGTCCAATGTCCCATTGTGACAAAGATTGCCTCAATATGAAAATCAATCATGATCAAGGATGGTCAACCATGGTCCAACATCACATTGTGACAAGGATTCCCTGAATATGGAATTCAACCATGGTCAACCATGTTTATTTCAGGGTTTATAATATTTATTTTATGCTTTATATAACTTGGGTTTATAATTTTTATCTCTTGGGTTTATAATATCAATCCCTTGGGTATATTAATCTAAGGGTTCATATTCCTAAGGTTTAATATTATTCTCTTAGGTTTATATTCCCTTGGGTTTTTAGTATTTATCCCCGCGGTTTATTATTCCCTTTGATTTATAATATCAATCTTTGTCAACCATGGCCAACGATGGTCAACCATGGTCCAATGTCACATTGTGACAAAGATTTTATCGATTTGAAAATTAGTCATGGTTAAGCATGGTCAACCATGTTCCAATGTCATAATGTGACAAGCATTGCCTCAATATGAAAATCAATCACAGTCAACCATGGTCAACCATGTTTATTTTAGTGTTTATAATCAATAATTGTCTTAATCATGGTCAAGCATGGTCCAATATCACATTGTGAAAAATATTGTCTCAATATAAGTCAACCATGTTTATTTTAGTGTTTATAATATTTATCGTAGGGTTTAGATACATTGGGTTTATAATATTAGCCCCTTGGCTTTAATATTATTCTACCATGCTCAATCATGGTTAATCATGTTTTACAAAATTAATCGTGGTCAAGTATGGTCTAATGTCATATTGTGACAAAGACTATATCAATATGTAAATCAATCATTTTCTCAACCATGCTCCAACATCACAATATGACAACGATTGTCTCAATACAATAATCATGGTCAACTATGGTCAACCATGGTTTAAAATCACATTGTCACAAAGATCGTGTTGGTATGAAAATCAGCCATGGTTAAGCTTGGTCAACCATGGTCCAATGTCACATTGTGAAAAGGATTGTCTCAATATGAAAATCAACCATTGTCAACCATTGTCAACCATGTTTATCTTAGTGTTTATAATATCTATCTTAGGGTTTGTATACCTTTAGTTTATAATATTAGTCCCTTGCTTTTAATATATTCTCTTGGGTTCATAATGCATTGAGGTTTTAGTATTAATCCCTTAGGTTTATTACTCCCTTGGGTTTATTATTCCCTTGGGTCTATAATATCAATCATGGTCAACCATGGTTAATCATAGCTAACCATTGTCAGCCATGGTCAAATGTCACATTGTCACAATGATTGTCTCAATATGAAAATCGATCAGGGTCAAGCATGGCCAACCATGGTCCAAAATTGCATTGTGACAGGGATTGTCTCAATATGGAGATCAACCATGCTAAACCATGGTCAACAATGTTTATTTTAGGGTTTATAATATTTATCTTAGAGTTTATATACATTGGGTTTATAATTTATGTCGCATTAGGAAAAATATTGTCTTAATATGATAATCATCATAAACCATGGTAAATCATGGTCAACCTTGGTGAACCGTGGCTAACCATGGTCAACCATGGTCCAACATCATATTAGGACAAGGATTGTCTCAATATGAAAATGAACCATGGTAAACCATTGTCAACGATGTTTATTTTAGTGTTTATAATATTTATCTTAGTGTTTATATACTTTGGGTTTATAATATTTGTCCCTTCGGTTTAATACTATTCCCTTGAGTTCATAATCCCTTTGGGTTTTAGTATTAATCCCTTTCGTTCATTATTCCGTTGGGTTTATAATGTCAATGCCTTGGGTTTATAATATCAATCATGTTGAACCATGTTCAATCATAGTCAACCATGGTTGAATATCGCACTATGATAATTATTGTCTCAATACGAAAATCAACCATGGTCAACCATAGTTCAATGTCACATTGTACATATTGTCTCGATATGAAAATCAATCATGGTCAAGCATGGTCAAGCATGGTCCAACATTGCATTGTGAAAAATATTGTCTCAATATGGTAATCAACCATGCTTAACCATGATCAACCATGTTTGTTTTAAGGTTTATAATATTTATATTATGTTTGCATTATGATGCATGTGTTGTCCTTGATGGCAACCACTTGTAACAGAACAAGTATATGGCAGCTAGATGAATCCACAAGTTAGTTCAGTGGTGATAGAGTGATGGAACGAAATAAAAAAATGATGGGACAAAGGTTTACAGATCAGAATCGAAATTTCGATAAAGGTGAATATTTGAATATTTATACGTGGGTTTGTCAAGGCCTAGTCACGTATACATGGAGGTACAAAGAAGCAAATTTGCGTACATGCTTGTGCACTAATTTAAGAATACCAAGGGTCCATACCATGGTATTAGCCCATAATATTGAGCGCAATAACAACCACTTGATCTTGTCCAAGATTACCACTAGCACTAGTGTAGTTTTAACTCATGGTATTGGCTAAGGCTCTAACTATATAAGGAGGTGAAGATCAAAGTACTAAGTGTGCATGTGAAAGGGTTTTTGATGACTACTTCAATTTGAATTATATTTGCATTGTAAGGGTCATAGTTGACAGATAGATATCAAATAATTATGCACCAATGAATATAATAATGGATTAGGATCATGAGACCTGAAATGACTTTCCATATTATGATTTTCTCATGCATTGACTAGATCTAAGTATTGACGCATGTGTTTATCTCTGAATATTGTGATCTGGGTCTTTCTAAAGTTTTGAAGAGTTGCGTTGTTTTAGGTCAAAATTTGCAGATATGTATGTAGGTTGTTCTCGGTTAAGTCACGTATACACACAGGTTCATTTCCTCAAAGTCACATACATAAAGGAATGGGTTTTGTTCATAAATGATTGATCAACCTGATCAGTGTTTCTGTATCTCTATTGCATGTCAATAATGTCCTCATGTTGATCTGGGTTGAGTGGTAATGTCTGAAGTAGAACTGATTGAATGATGAAGTTGAAAAAGGTTACATGTTGATTGATTGAAAAGATTATTGATGTTGCTAACTATATGAGGGTTCTGTAAGCTAACATAATATTTTAAAATAACTCTGGCCAACTCTATGTTTGATTCATAATTACAAGTTTTTAGTATATTGAGATATGTATGTAAGTTTCTCTACATAAAAGTGTGTATACACGTGGGTTGCCTTAAGTGAAGGTGTGTATACATGTTGGCATATGAATGATCATGGTTGTAGTTGATTTTGTGTGTTGATGTAGTATTATAAGTTCAGTTCTGTGTTTTGGTTACATTGATCTCATTGCTATGTCTGAATTAAGGTCATGTTTGCTTCAGTTGATCTACAAGTTGTGATGTATTAAAGTAGGTGGATGCAGTGTGAAAATTTATGAAACGTGGTCAACAGATGTTGTTGAAGGTTGGAGCCTTCATTGAGGAAGTCGAAGCTTCTTGCTAGTAGTAGCTGGTAATCAGATCAGGGGGTTGGAGCTCCCTTCTAGTAGGATCTCGAGAACGAGTGAAAGTTGTAGCCTTCAGCAGGTGGCTGCCTACATACTAGCATGAGTCTACACCAGTACAAGAATGTAAGAAGTTTTTTATATTAATAAGTTTGAATACTAAGGCAACAACAACAATGGTTTTCTCCCACATTGGGTTTCCACCTTAAATAATGGTGTTCATGTGTGTTTCTTATGTGTGATACTTTATTCTATTCTTACTTCACCTTCTTTCTTCTTATCAAATGCCTAATAAATTTGTTACATTATAGTTTAATTTTAATAGATAAAGAGTTATCTTTTTTACAAGTTTACTAAGCATACACTAGTTTCTTTTACAACAATCACGTAGATACATGAGTTGAGTTCAGTAAAGTCGCATACATATTTTAGAAAAGAAAATTATTATCGTGAGTTTTTAAAATACTAATTCACCCCCCTCTTAGTATTTTTCCCAACAATTCGTTTCATAGAAGGTCCTTCAAAAGAAGTTTTATCACTTGAAGGAAGATCTCCAAATATGAGCAATCGAGATAGAATGACATCTATCAGACCACCACTCTTCAATAGAAATAAATTAATATATTGTAAGACAAAAACCAGATCCTATCTTTAGTCCCTTGGAGTAGATGTTTGGGTAATTTTGAAACAAGGTTACCAATATCTAGATGTAGTTCCCACAGATGCAGTCGGAAAGAATACATATGAAACCAATGCCAAAGTTGTCAATGCATTATTAGGAAGTCTGATAGAATCAGAATTTGTCAAATTTATGCAGTTAAACATAACAAAAGAAATATGGGACAAAATCATGTAAATCTAAGAAGGTGATACCAAGGGTAAAATGTGCTAAACTCCAAACTCTCAGAATTCAATATGAAACTCTCAGAATGCATAATGATGAAATTATTGCTAGTTTCTTTCTATGTATAGATGAGATTGTAAATCGCATGAAAAAACTGAGTGAGGAAATAAAGGACACAACTTTAGTAGATAAAATCTTAAGATCTCTAACTCCTAAATTTGAGTGAAAAGTGTCTTCCATTTAAGATAAGTAGGATCTGCAAACTCTTACTATTTTTCAACTTCATGGGATCCTGACTACTTTTGAAATGAGGAAAGGAGGTCCCTCAGAAGTCAGATAAGTTGCATTTAAAGCATCTGCAAAAGGAAAAGAAAAGGAAGAAATTTGTAAAGAAACTTCAACTGAGAACTAGAAGGTTCAGAGGTAAGCTTCCCTTCAAATGTTTTTCTTGTGGTAGAGTTGATCATTATGATGCTAAATGTCCTCATGAAGACAACCATGACAAAGGGAAGGAAACTACAAAAGGTAATAGGAGACAATTTAAAAATAGAAGAAGTTATTATACTCATGAAGATAATGATGGCTTGTAAAATAGTGAAGAAGGAGAATCTGATCAAGATCTTAAATTACTGATGGCTTTTGAGAAAAATACTAATGAGTCTAATGATTAATTTGTGGATTCTTTAGAGGAAAAATATTTCTTTGAAGTAATTACTCAACTCATATTTTTTTTAGAAGAAAACAATGTAGCCATAGAATCCACTATTCTCATTAGTTTATTGCATGTTTTTTATTATATTTATGTTAATAGAGTGAATTGGGTTAGTCATTATGCCAACATGTCTAATGGGTGCTTTGTGCAGATTTTTAGTCAATTTTGAGACAAAATCAAAGGTTTTAATGAGCACTTGGCAGCCAAATTCGTGGGAGAACAAGGGAGAGGATTTGTAGGAAGGTGTCCCCTTCATTTATGGGCCTTTATCTTGAATTCTCCACCATCATCTCAGAGTTTAAGGGCCACCAAATCGATCATCACAAGGGCAGCCGGGCAAGTGCTAGTAAAAGTGTTGTTAACTACAAGTTTTGGCAGCCGAGTTCCTAAAATTTAGGAGGGTGTTGGGGTCCTCAATTTGTATAAATAAGAGGGCTTAGGGCCTCATTCCAGTTAGGAACTTTGTAGGCAGAATTTCGCTAGTTTGTAGTTCGATTTTAGTCATTCTTTTAGTCATTTTCTAGGCAGTAAGTTAGCTCAGCATTTCAGCACATTTTCAAGTTTTCCTTGTGGACAGTTTTTGGAATGTAACATTTATTTTGATCAATAAAGATGAATCCAGCTTTTGCACCAGCTCTAATCTCTCTTAGGAGGCTGTAGCTCTTGGGGTTGGGCCCATCTCAAGTGCCCAGCACTTCCTTTGTTTATCTTTATGTGTTTTTGCTGCATTCTTAGAATAAAATCTGCTATTTAGATTTAAATCTTGCTTTGTTATTTAGATTGCTTTTGATGATTAAAAAGGATTTTTATGTTCAGATTGATTTGATAGGTTATTAACAGGGAAGATCTTTAGAAAAGGGCCATCAAGCACCTCTAATTTCACCTCTCCCTCAATGGGATCAGGAGCTGGGATCAAGGTGACCTTGCTGCCAACAAAAACACAGTCTCTGCTTTGCCATGCAATCATTAGTGTTCGATTCTTATTGGGAGAAGTTGGTTACATGTTCAGATTCTTAATTGCTTCATTACGTAATTTATTTCACATGGTTTCATTTCAAATAAACTTTTTTTCATTCTCTTTGCTGTTATCTAGGTCAGATTAGGTCAAAGTAATCAGCTTCTTGATTTTCCAAGTCTTCATTTGTCTAATTCGAAAGATAACTTACAGAGTGCCCGTAATACCTCTCCATCTACCTATACTTCATCAATCCCATCTGCTCCGTCCTCCAACTTGGATTCTTGCCTCACGTTTTCCATTTGCTCACTTTGCCCTAATTCCCATACTTTTGTGCAACATTGCTCCACTCCTCCTTGAACAAATCCAACCATCCTTGCCGCTCCTCAGCTCCATTCCCCAAGTCTTGGACCTCCTCACACCCCTATCTCACCTCCATACCCACTCCTTCATCTTTATTCCTCCATCCATCCTCAAAAATCCCATTTTTGAACATCGTGTAGAAAAATTACAAACATCCTGTAGAAATTCCAGAACATCCTGTAGAACCCCTGCAGACTTCCTGTAGAAGCTCACGAATGAGGTTTCTTGATAGCCAAACCTCTCTGGAAGGGTGTTAGGGACCCCTTAGGCCCTCTTCGAACCTTCCCAACCTTCTGCAAGCATTTCCTCTCACCGATCCACCTCTACACAGTAAAAAACAGTTAAAAGCACATGCATGATAATTCTAACAACTTATTCAAAAATACAAAAAGATGTTTTTTTCTCAGATGTTAATGTAGAAGTAGCTTAGAAACATGCATTTTACCTTCCTAGAAGTCAATGGCATCTCTTTCAGTAGCTTGCATCCTCTTTCTTGCATCAGTAGGGCTAGCTGGTAAAATTAGGGTTTGCTAGGGTTTACATTTTCTTTCAGCTTTTCAGTTTCTTTCTGCAAGTAGATTAGCTTCCTTTGAGTTATCTTTCATCCATCAGTTAAAAAGCTTCTTCTCTGAGCTCATCGAAGGTTTCTTAAGCCCCTAGTGGACTTGTGCCAGCTGACTAAGTGACACGTGCGGCAAGAGCTAGTACTTGTGCATACAGTACCGTCGCTTCCAAGTTTGTTACAAACTACCGGGTTGATAGAATTAAAGAAGGGAGTCCCAGGAGTTGCAGCATTATTGTTGCAATACTGGGGCTCACCACTCTTTTTGGCGCCGTTGCCGGGGAAGCATCAGAGTATTGGTGATTGCTGCTTTTCTTCTATTTTCTGCTACAACCTTCTACTAAGTAGTTTATTTCATTTCCATTCTGCAATTTCATTTCCGCAAAAGTAGAGTAGATATTTCCTGCTTTCATAGGTTAGAATTTCAATTCCGCAATTTCATTTCTGCAAGCGTAGCCTAGCATTTCATTCCTGCAATTTCATTTGAGAAAAATAGATTAGTCCTTTCCTGCTTTCATTTCAATTCCGCATTTTCATTTCAGCAAGATAGTTAGTTGCAGTTCAATCTATTTTAGTTTTTGCAGGTACAAGCAGAAAAAGAAACAAAAATCAACCAAAAAGATTTCATTTCATGCCTGGTAGGAGTAGAGATAAGTCAGAAAAATGTTTGCACAACACCCCCCACTGCTTCACACAGCCAACCTTCTCTCTTCTTCGATGGTTGTGATTAAGAAGAACCCCTAGGTGGACAACAAGACATATTTGAAGAACCTCTAGGGGAGAAGAAGAAGAAAACATTCCTCTAGAGCAAATGGCTGCAAACAGAAATGTTGGGAGCAATACCTTATCCAAAAATGAATTTGCAAATCAGATGGAAGATTTCAAGCGCGAGATGAGGTAGTTTCTTGCCATGCAACTGGATACCTTGCAGATCCAAAGGAGGCTAGAGGAATCCAAGAGGGATTTGGTCATCTTTTGTCCTAGGTACACTAGAAAGCATCCTAGGAATGAATTTCCAATGCACTCCCTAGAAGTGTGTTTCGTCTGTGAAGAATACCATCCTACGAATCAGTGCCCTTCCTTGCCTAGACTTAAAGCTGCATATCAGAGAGCCAAAGGAACCACTGAATCACTCTATTATATGAACCAAAGGAGGCCACATGGACCCATACCTTACCAGGAGGGAATGCAAGGGACATCCCAGACCTATTACGACCTCTATCCAGCCACTTCCATGCCTTCTTGTGGTCCCCCTGCTCATTCTTCCTAGTCCACACCCCTTCCTTGGTCAGATCCATCTCCATATCATGCCCAACCAGCTGCTCATTCATTTCACTCTTATGCTCAGCCATAGCCTCACTGGAATGCACCTCATCAAGGGTGGAGGCCCCAATACAACTCTCATCCCAATCCTTTGCCTCCACCACCTACCCAACCACAACCCCATCCACATCCATCTCAAATATACACCCCCACTCAACTACCCATACCACCATTTCCAAACCTGTCCATTGGAGTAGCTCAACACAATTGCAATGCTGAGACAAAACATGTCCAAATGACTCCTCTTGAGCTTAATGATCTCCACCATAGCTCAGGAAGAGTGTTGCAAAGGAGAGATTATATTGACAACATTGAAGGACCAAAGGCAAAAGAAGATTCCAAAGAGGAGATCAAAGCACCATGGGCTACACTTGATGAAGAGAAAACATTAGAAGCAAAAATCAAGAAAGCTCCCTCATGGTTACCATCAAACCCTCCATGTAGTCAAGAGAAAAATCAGCACAAAGAGGAAGATGTGAAGGTCATGATAAAATAAGATATGGAGAATGATCAAGATCAGCAAAAGGACCAAGGATATCAAAGCTATATTGAGACATGGTTCCAGACGGTCACTAAGTTGTAGCCGTACTCTCTTCTTCAGCTATGTTTGATCCCTTCAAAGTCAAATCATTTGATCTCTGAAATCCGGATAGCTATCAAAGCATGCATTTCAAGCCTCCACATCATCTTGTCTCTAATCTCGATGTGCACATGGCTCCATTGGAAGTATTATTATACTTGAAAAGAATTTTGTTTTCCAAGTAGGGTAGGGGTAGAAAAAGAGAAAAAAGAAAAAAGAAAAAATGGAAAAAATGGAAATAAGAGGAAAAATCTAAGGTGAAAAACTCCTCGGAGGCACCTTAAATTGGCTCATTGATTGAAAACCTCCATGAGGCGGTCAATGGGTTGAAAAAAAGGAAGAAAAAAAGAGAAAAGAAAAAGGGAATAAGATCCCTGGGTGAAAACATCCCTTGGAGGCACCTAAGGCAGGAAATTAGAGTGAAAACATCCATGAGGCACCCTAGTTGTTTTCAAAAAAAAGGAAAAAAGAAAAAAAGAAAAAAGAAAAAAGAAAGCAAGACTAATCTCTGTGAAAAATTGCAGGTTGGAGTGAATACTTTGCAGGAAAAGAGGGGCGTGAAAAATGAGGAAAGGAATCCGTACTAGGCTCCAGGACATCCCTTCAGACACTCCCTCCATGGACACTCACCTCTCCTAGGATTTGGTCACATTCAGGTGAGGATTTGGCTTTCTACAGGAAGTTCCAGGCTTTTCTACAGGAAGTTCCAAGCGTTTCTACAGGAAGTTCTGAAACATCCTGTAGAACCTTTGGACGAACCAAATTCAATTTTAAAAGGGAATCTGATGGTTGGAATCTATTGGTTAGGCCTGCAAGCACCCCTGCTTCCATCCCTCACCTTTTTCCATCATTTTTTCCACCTCATTGTGCTTCTACAGGAAGTTCCTGTAGAAATTAAAGGAAGCTAGGAATGAATTTCAAAAAGGATGTTTGGCGAGCATGATATCTTCCTCAAGGGTTCAGAAGTCCTCTTGCAATCTTCAAACTCCTCCTCCATCATCTCCATGCCTGCATCACAGCCCAAGCTCAGTTTTTCTTTCTATGCAAAAACTTGCAGAATGTTTTGAAGCAAAAATACATAGAACAAAATTTGTTTTTTCCCTCACGTGAAAACCATGCATCCATTTACAAAACCGTTTTATGGGGAGTTGTATAGGGATGATGGAAACATGCCTGAGTAGTTTTAGCCAATTCTGGTGCATGATTTCCAAGAAATTTGCCTCCATCACCGTCAGCCTTTTTTGCATTTTCTCCATATCCGTGCATCGGTTTCAAACTTGTTTCAGGGGGAGATGCATATGGGTGATAGTAGCCTACCCAAGCAGTTTCAGCCAATTCCGATGCACGGTTTCCGAGAAATTTATCTCTATAATCTTCATCCATTTTCCATTTTTCTCGTAATCTGTGCATCCATTGATCGCAATTTTGCTATGGGAGGTGCATCATGATGATAGGAACATGCTCAGCAAGTTTCAGATTGATCCAATCTATCGTTCGGGAGCAATGGTGAAAACAAGTTTCTGTCCTGTGGAAAATCAACATCAGCAGCTTGAGGGTGCAGATCTGAACGTGGAAGCCAGCTCCTACAGTGTGGATCCGACCAGAGGATACCTGCACAAGAAAACAGCCATGAATCAGCAGCCAAGCCATCATGCAACCACCGAAACAAATGCATGCAGCAGCAAAAAGCACCTCACAGCAACCATTCGACTTCCAGGTATGTGACTAAAACTTGTTCCTCTATTGCATGAATCTAATTGAAGAACTGCATGAACGAATGGAATGGTGGGATTAAGCCTCGAATCTAGCAAGGTTAACCCGACATTGCCTTCTCTAGCGCTCAGCCGGAAGTCATGCAGTACACGTGGACAGTCGACTCACGTGAAAATTAAAACAACCGGGAGTGTTGGCCGTTTAAACCTCAGTGCAATTGATGGCAGTGATTACAGGGGGAAAACATATAGTTCATGAACAACATTACCATCTGCATGTGGCCACGTACACCTGGCCACTTCACTCCCTCACCACAAATCACGCAGCAATTACAAAAATGCTCGGCTGACTCTCACCACTCTTTGTTCAACTGTGGTCACAACTAGAGCACGCGTTCACCACGTCCAAATCAGTTAACCAGTGGTCCTCTGCAAGATTCCTGCCTAATTTCTCGAGATTTCTACCATTTTTTAAAAAAATTCCTGCCTATCGGGCTCTACAGGAAGCGCAATTTCATTCTACAGGAAGTCTTCTACAGGAAACGCAGAAAACAACCATGCAGAAAGAAAACCTGGGATTTTCAGCGAATTTCAAGCTCCAAACGAGGTAGGATCGGGGAAACTTTGTTGTGCATGATTTGTTGGTGCAAAATGGTGAATTGAACATGGAATTAAATTTAAAAAATGAGAGGAAAAGTCTACCTGCACATTGAGAAAAGGTGAAAAGTCTGCTTGCATATTTTCTGAGTTATACACAGTTCAATCTTCCCTCTGCATTCGAATTCTAGCTTCTTCTTTCTCACCTTCTTCTGAAAAGAGAGATGCAACCATAAGAACTAAGCCTATGTGAAACAATGAATTTGCAAGACTGTCCACTTTCTAGAAAAAAAACTATGTTATTTGTTCTCTGATCTCTCAAAAAAAAATTGATTTCTTTTTAAAAACTAAGAAGCAAATTCAGGTTGGAAAAGTTTGAAGAGAGGAAAAATTGGAGTTGTTATTGTGAAAAACACGAAAATTCTAGGAGAAATAACAAGTTTACAAGAGGGGCAATGAGCTATCTTTCTAGAAGAAAACACGGGTTTTTGCAAAATTTCTAGCTTCAAGAGAAAAAGAAAACAAACAATTTTATTTGTTGCATGTTTATGCAAAAGAACCGATGCAATTCTAGGAAAGAATCAGGCTTGAAGAATGTGAAAAAAACCAATGATGACAGAGGACAAATCATTCAAGAAGAGGGAAAAACAAAGGAAGAACAGAAAAGAAAAAGACTACAGCAGAGAAGGCAGAAGCTAAACAAGATGAGAAGAAAGCCAAAACAGAGCGTGAGGAAGCAAGCTAACAGAGGCAGAGAAGACAAAAGAATAGGAAAAAAGGAGGAAGAGCCAGATCTAGCCAAGTAGACCAAAACAATTAAAACAGTTTCTACAGGAAGCCAGAAAACCGTTTCTACAGGAAGCCAGAAAATAGTCAACACAGGACTTTCTACAAGAAGTCTGGAAACAGGGCAACAGAAGGAAAAATCGCTTGAGATTTTAGCCAGGGAGGCAACAGCTATGTTGGCCACCCTAAGCACATCTCCCAAGCAGAAGGGGAAGCGAAAGAGGGAGCCTTCCCTGTATATTAAAGCAAGAAGGAGCGTGAGGATAAAAACTGGCAGACCCCAACCACAGTCAAAAGAGTCAATTACAATGGTAGACACCCCAACTACACAAAAGGATATGTCTCCCTCTAAGGCATCCATCACCTATGAACGGGGAAGCTCGAAGAAATCCACCTGGAGAGAAAGAATGAAAATGTTGGACACAAAGGCCTCTCTACAAGATGCTGAGACAATTCTATAAGAAGCTGAGAATTCTCTAAGAAAAGGAGCACAGGCAGTGGGAAGAAGCAGAGAGAAAAGCATGGTTTCATGACCGAGAAGAGGACATCACTTCAGAAGGTTGGCATGATAGGGAGGCCACCAGGGCTATCAAAGATGAGGAGATAGATTAGTTGCTCAGAGGATGAGCAACACTTTCAATATGGGGTGATGATGAGCCCCAAAAATGGATAATTATATGGGCTCATTCAACCTCCTAATTCGACTTAATCCACCATTCTCATTAGTTTATTGCATGTTTTTTATTATACTTATGCTAATAGAGTGAATTGGGTTAGTCATTATGCCAACAAGTCTAATGGGTGCTTTTTGCAGATTTTTAGTCAATTTTGAGACAAAATCAAAGGTTTTAATGAGCACTTGGCAGCCAAATTCGTGGGAGAAAAAGGGAGAGGATTTGTAGGAAGGTGTCCCCTTCATTTATGGGCCTTTACCTCGAATTCTCCACCATCAGCTCAGAGTTCAAGGGCCACCAAATCGATCATCACAAGGGCAGCCGAGCAAGTGCTAGTAAAAGTGTTATTAACTACAAGTTTTGGCAGCCGAGTTCCTAAAATTTAGGAGGGATTTGGGGTCCTCAATTTGTATAAATAAGAGGGCTTAGGGCCTCATTTCAATTAGGCACTTTGTAGGCAGAATTTAGCTAGTTTGTAGTTCGATTTTAGTCATTCTTTTAGTCATTTTCTAGGCAGTAAGTTAGCTCTGCATTTCAGCACATTTTCAAGTTTTCCTTGTGGACAGTTTTTGGAATGTAACATTTCTTTTGATCAATAAAGATGAATCCAGCTTTTGCACCAGCTCTAATCTCTCTTAGGAGGCTGTAGCTCTTGGGGTTGGGCCCATCTCAAGTGCCCAGTACCTCCTTTGTTTATCTTTATGTGTTTTTGCTGCATTCTTAGAATAAAATCTGCTATTTAGATTTAAATCTTGCTTTGTTATTTAGATTTCTTTTGATGATTAAAAAGGATTTTTCTGTTCAGATTGAATTGATAGGTTATTAATAGGGAAGGTCTTCAGAAAAGGGCCATCAAGCACCTCTGATTTCACCTTTCCCTCAGTGGGATCAGGAGCTGGGATCAAGGTGACCTTGCTGCCAACAAAAACACAGTCTTTGCTTTGCCATGCAATCATTAGTGTTCGATTCTTATTGGCAGAAGTTGGTTACATGTTCAGATTCTTGATTGTTTCATTTCATAATTAATTTCACATGGTTTCATTGCAAATAAACTTTTGTTCATTCTCTTTGCTGTTATCTAGGTCAGATTAGGTCAAAGTAATCAGCGTCTTGATTTTCCAAGTCTTCATTTGTCTAATTCGAAAGATAACTTGCAGAGTGCCCGTAATACCTCTCCATCTACCTGTACTCCATCAATCCCATCTGCTCCATCCTCCAACTTGGATTCTTGCCTCACGTTTTCCATTTGCTCACTTTGCCCTAATTCCCATACTTTTGTGCAACATTTCTCCACTCCTCCTTGAACAAATCCAACCATCCTTGCCGCTCCTCAGCTCCATTCTCCAAGTCCTGGAACTCCTCACACCCCTATCTCACCTCCATACCCACTCCTTCATCTTTCTTCCTCCATCCGTCCTCAAAAATCCCATTTCTGAACATCCTATAGAAAAATTACAAACATCCTGTAGAAATTCCAGAACATCTTGTAGAACCCCTGCAAACTTCCTGTAGAAGCTCACGAATGAGGTTTCTTGATAGCCAAACTCTGTGAAACTCTCTGGAAGGGTGTTAGGGACCCCTTAGGCCCTCTTCAAACCTTCCCAACCTTCTGCAAGCATTTCCTCTCGCCGATCCACCTATGCACACTCAAAAACAGTTAAAAGCACATGCATGATAATTCTAACAACTTATTCAAAAATACAAAAGATGTTTTTTTCAGATGTTAATGTAGAAGTAGCTTAGACACATGAATTTTACCTTCCTAGAAGTCAATGGCATCTCTTTCAGTAGCTTGCATCCTCTTTCTTGCATCAGTAGGGCTAGCTGGTAAAATTAGGGTTTGCTAGGGTTTACATTTCCTTTTAGGTTTTCAGTTTCTTTCTGCAAGTAGATTAGCTTCCTTTGAGTTAGCTTTCATCCATTAGTTAAAAAGCTTCTTCTCAGAGCTCATCGAAGTTGGCTTAAGCCCCCAGTGGACCTGTGCCAGCTGACCAAGCGACAGTTGCGGCAAGAGCTAGTACTTGTGCATACAACACCGTCGCTTCCAAGTTTGTTACGAACTACTGGGTTGATAAATTTAAAGAGGGGAGTCCCAGGAGTTGTAGCATTATTGTTGCAATACTGGGGCTCACCAAAAGGCAGCCAAGAACAATGTTACCTACGCAAGGCAGAGGAAAACTGGTTATGCCACGAAAGGTTGGGACATCTAAGCTTCTCTCAAATACGAAAATCAAGTAGGATCAAAGTTTTTCATGATCTACGCAACATCACCCTCCTAGAAAGTACCATATGTAAGTCATGTCAATTCAGTGAGAAAACCAGAGTTCAATTCAATTCCAAGGAAGTATCAGAAAGTAATCCTCTTCAACTTATACATACTAATTTGTGTGGACCAATAAGGAAAAAGTCACCTTGTGGAGAACAATACTATTTCTTATTCATTGATGACTTTTCTAAAATGTGTTGGATCTATTTTATGAAACACGAAGATGAAGCTTTTGATAGATTTAAATTATTCAAAGCATTAGTTCAAAATGATTTAGATCTAAAAATCAAATGTCTTAGATCTGATCGAGGAGGAGAATACATATCAGATGAATTCTTTGATTTCTGTGAACAACATGGCATAAAAAGACAATTTTATGTAGCTAAGACTCCTCAACAAAATGGCGTGGCAGAAATAATGAATATAAATGTTCAACAAATGGATCGTGTTATGATTCATGAGTCTGGAACTCCTAACACCTTCTGGAGTGAAGTTGCACATACTGCAGTAAATATTCTCAGCAAGGCTCATGTTCATGTGAATAGTGATAAACTTGGTATGAAGTTTGGTATGGTAAGCCTCCCACTGTAAAGAATTTTAGACTTTTTGGAATTAAATTTTTCATCAAAAATAATGATGAAAAGCTTGGTATGTTTGAAGCTAGAGATATGAAGGAATATTTCTTGGTTACTCATCTACAAGAAAAGGATACAAACATTACAATAAGAGACTTCATAAAATTATTGAATTCATTGATACTGTGATTGATGAAGCATGCACATATTTGAAAAAGGTAACATCATCAAAAGAGGATGATGACGATGAGTGATTTCCCACATCAAATCTCAATGATATAGAAGAAAAAACTAATGAAGAAGAAGAAGAAGAAGAAACATCAGACAAAGAAAAAGCTCCATCTAGATATGTTCAAAAGAATCATCCAGAAACTCAAATTCTAGGAGAAAAGGAATTTTGGGTACAAACAAGAAGAACCCTTGTAGGATCTCCTAGTTATCTAGCTTTATCATCCACCATTGAACCACAAAATTTAAACAAGCTAGTAAAGATGAATGCCGGGTTAAGGCCATGGATGAGGAACTTGATCAGATTGAAAATAATGATACTTGGGAATTGGTTCTAAGGCCTTATGATAAAAATGTTATTGGGAAAAAATGGATATTCAAAAATAAGTTGAAAGAAAATGGAGAGGTCATTAGGAACAAATCTAAACTTGTTTGTAAAGATTATGCTCAACAAGAAGGTATATAATTCGAAGAAACATTTGCACCAGTAGCTAGACTTGAAGCCATAAAAATGTTTCTTGCACTGTCAAGTTTATCAAATGGAAGTAAAATATGCTTTCCTTAATGGATATCTAGAAGAGGAAGTATATATTGAACAAACAGAAGGATTCATTTTGGGGAATGATGAAAAGCTTGTATGCAAACTTAAAAGGGATTTATATGGGCTAAAACAAGCTCCGCGGGCATGATATTATTGTCAAGCAATATCTTCAATAAGAAGGTTTCACAAAAGGATCTGCATATAAAAAGTTGTACACAAAAATTGAGGATGATAAACTTCTAATTGTTGTTGTATACATTGATGATATCATCTTAGGTAGTAATGAAGAATCTATGAGTCAAAACATTTCTTATGTTATGCAGCAAGAATTTGAAATATCTTTACTTGGGGAACTAACCTATTTTCTTGGTCTACAAGTGAAACAAGAAAAACATGGCATCTTTCTCTCACAAAAAAAATATATCAAGTAGATTCTGAAGAAGTATGGGATGGAAGAATGCAAAACTGCATGTACTCCCATGATGAGAGGATGTAGCCTTAGTTCTAATGATGGTTCTCTTGTAGTAAACCAAGGAGAGTACTGGACTATGATTGGAAGTCTGCTTTATCTAACAGGTACCAAAGAAGATATCATGTATGCAGTTAGGATTGTTAGACAATTCCAAGCTAATCTAAAGGAATCACATCTTTAGGCAATAAAGAAAATATTCAAATATCTCCAATGAACCCAAGACTTTGATCTATGGTATCCTAAAGATGAATATCTTACCCTTCATGCATACACAGATGCGGATTGGGCTAGAAATGTTGATGACTAGAAAAGCACTAGTGGAGGTGCATTTTACATGGGGCCTCGATTAGTATCTTGGTTAAGCAAGAAACAAAGTTCCATTTCCTTATCTATAGTACAAGCAGAATATGTGGCTACTACATCTTGTTGCACACAAATTCTCTCGATGATGCAAACATTACAAGATATACAAATCAAATGTTCTCCACACATCACCATCCTATGTGATAATACAAGTGCTATTAGTATTTCGAAAAATCTTGTTGTGCACTCCAAGACCAAGCATATTCCAATTAAGTATCACTTTCTACGAGAACAAGTGCTTGAAAAAAAGGTTAAATTGGAGTATGTTCCCTCCAAAGAAGAAGTTGCTTATATATTTACGAAACCTCTTCCCAGATAAGAACTTGAATATCTCAGACAGAAATTGGGAGATTGTTGAAATATGGAAACAATAATATTCCAATTTAATTTGTCCTTGAATTAAAAATCAAATTTAGTCTTCACGGCTACTTGGAAATAATTAATTAATTTATTTTAAATTAATTAGTTTGAGAAATTCAAGTTGGAAGTCTTTCTGAAGTCATGCAAGAGTTATCCCTTAAATTAAGGGGATAAGATTGAGTTATATTTGAGTTGTAATTAGTTAAATCAGTTTACTGAGTTAAGTCTAGTTAGATTAGTTCCAAACTATTTGAAGAACTAATAGTGAGTTAACAGTCAGTTGATGCATTAATGCACTCAACTAGTGCTACTCCAGTTAACTGAAGATTCCCTCATCAGAAACTCATGCATGTCTATTCTCAGAAAGACCCAGTTGAGATAAATGTTCAAGGATAGTGTACTATTAGTTGTGTTATCACTCAGCTTGTCCTCCTGGTCGGCTCAAAAGGATACGGCCGAGGTAATCACAGACCAATCTTTGGACTGCAGGTTCTAGCCCACCTGCAATCAGAGAGGGCTATCTCTTTCTGATTTAGCTTTGTTGATAAGGTTTTTAGGCTATTTATTAAGTTCAAGGGGTTTTGTTTGTGTTTTGGTGGGAAGGATGATGCTTTCAAGTAAAGAGGCAGGGATAGCATGAAATTTTTAGAACCATTGGGCATGGAGTCAAGGAGTAGGATTGTTGGTGCATTTTCTTGGTCATAAGAAGGAATATGGAGCAAGCTAGTTGCCTATGAAACAACCATTCAAGGTAAAAGAGATGGATTAAAGGCTAAGGAATGAGGGGCAATTAAGAATCTCTCATTCAGGTTAGCAGAAAGAAGATAAATGAGCCCTATCTGGGAGCAGTTAAGAATTCCTAGATAACAGTCATTCATATGTGAAATAGGTCAAACATGAGCCATAACAGAATTCATATTTATGCCTAATTCAAGAGGAAAACATTAAGAAACCACAGAAACTGAGCATAGAGTGCAGCTAAGCAAATTCTAAACCAATCCTTTGTTCTATGGCTTGAGCATATGTGAAATCAAAATAATAGAGGTAAGGAACACTTATTGATTCATACTGCAGCACAAGAATTCCGCATTCAATTCTTCAAACCATTAGACACAGAGTAGACAGTCATTCCTCCAAAGCTTTTCAGCAATCTTTTATTAAGTAAAACATCTCAGATATCCAGTGCGAGTCTCTAATGAAGATTATCAACCAACCAAACCTTTAAACAATACAGAGGGTCGGTATAAATAGGGAAAATTATCCAAAAATTAATCTATTACAGCCGACCTAAACGGGTCTGAAAGAAAATGATTACTTTAACCTAATCTTATCCAGAAATAAATGCATGAAAATATCTTTGAGCTATGCTGAGGGCAGCCATATCAAACTGAGTTAATGTCTGTCCGGGGTGGCTTGCTGCAGTCTTTCTGTAATAACTGTGATTTGTCTTTTATCTCCACCTCTAACTTGATTCTGCTACTGTTTGGTGCCATTAATGTGCACTAATCCCGACCAGATAAGTTTTTAAATGGCCTTAACTGTTTTGCTGACTTTGATGGAGGTTTTTAATTTTCACCTGCTTTGATGTTGTTGAACTGACACTCTTTGACACTTCATCTTTCCTTTGATACTCTTTGGCGCTGAACCTGGCCTCCTTAATGTCTTCTGAGTGGTTTAGACTGTCCCATCGACCTTTCATGGCAGCTACTCGGCCCTCTGTTGCTTTAAAAATTGTGTTTGCCCCTTTCTGAATGCTTCGTGAAGAAATTTTGGTCATTTTGCGCCTTTTGGGCCTGCTGCAGGCTGACTCACAAAGGAGATTTCTATTTTGGCCTATTTCCCATAGTCATGCGCGATTAGCGCTAGGATTAGCGCTAGGTGCTAATCGCGCATGAAAAACTGCCTCAGATTCTGATTCCGGACTTCCTATGCTGTGATTTGCGACTTTCACACTTTTTTATGGTGACGTCAACATGACGTCAGCAGGTGGGTCCTAGTACGATGGTGACGTGGTAGGGTGACGTCAGCAGTACGGCCAAATGATGTGGCAGTACAGCAGAGGAGGTGACGTGGCAGTGACATGGCAGGGACACGGCGGCAGGGAGGCCGACGTGGGATGGTGATGTCAGCATGACGTGGCGCTAACATAGGGAGGGGGGAAGGCGGTATCTGGTTTTGGGCACACCACCTTTGAGCAGAAGTGGTTTCGGCAGAGGGGGCTCCGCCACAGCCGGGAGGGCGATGCGTGGCAGGAGTACGGCGGGAAAACCGTCAATCTCCCGGATGCTAACCTTCAGCACGTCGGGGCATGAAAACACTCGCCCACTGTAGATCTGTGGCGCAGGCGATCGGACGGCTGGCGGAACAAATGAGGCAGCGGAGGGATAATGGACGGGGCTCGCGACGAATATTCGAATTTTTATACAGTGTTGCGGGGGGTTTAAAACTTAGGAAATGTGGGTTTTATGGATTTATGAGCGAGCGGGTTATATTTACATTTGAGACTTTGGAATAAGGGCGAAACATGGGTTTTGTAGGACTAGGGTTAGGGGAAAAGGTTGTTAGTCTGACTGGATATCAGACTAACTCCAGCTAGAACATGGATGGGCTAAAAACAGCCCCAGATGGACTGTTATTTCCCGGATTTAGGAAAATATGGCTATAATGCCGGGAAGGGGGTATTATTATTTTTTTTGGGATTTTTTTTTTATATAATTTTACATATTAGGGGGTAGGGAAATGATTTAGGGAGCTAAATAATAGAGTTAGGAGTTAATGTGAAAATGACAAGAAAGCGCTAAGGTGAGAGACCTTAGGCTATTTGAAAGGGAACAGGACTCACTGAGTGAAACAAAAGTGCTCCTAAGCAAAGAGGACCTTTACTTAGGCAAATATAATGGGAGATGATGAACTCAAGAGTTATCAAGCAGATCTTGACCTTTTCAAGGAAGTTAGTAAGTGATTTGGGGAAAGAGGAAGAAGGTGAGGTTAGAGATGTCCAGTTTGAGCTCCTCCAAATGGAAAACTGCCTCCAACTTGTGATCTGAATAAATATGACACTTGACAACATGAAATGGATCACAAGCCATGATTCTGCAACCACACAGCTACCTGCCTAGCCTACCTTCCTAACATTTTTCTTCTTTCTGGGTGGGTGCACTTAGACTTGCAGACCCAGCTTTACAATTTTTCTTTTGACTGCCCTCCTATCTAAATCAAACCTTATTCCTGCCAAGGGCCCAGATTAAGCAGTTGGGCTCCCATTATTCTATACCTATCCACAAATCTGCCAAGATTAAGCTGTTTGGATAGATATTCATTCTCTATTTCTAAAGCAAGAAATTGAAACCTAGGGAGGCCAAGATTAAGTTGTTTGGCCTTCCCTTTTACAGAACATTCTTCAAAAATGGTTAAGTCATCAAAATTGGAATACAGCAGTGGCATTTAGACTGGCACACTTTCATGGCCTCTTGTTTGACCTCTTTAGGAAATATGGAGCATTGCAGCATGCAAAGTATGACATATTTGGCATGTAAAACTGTCAATCATGAAAGATGAACACCTGTTGCAATAGGAGGCTAACAGTGGCTCCACTTGGGGATGGCTTTCCTTGTGAAAAGCCAAGAACAGCAGGTCAGACTGCCTTGATTTTCTATTGTTGCTATCGATTGAAAAACTTCTTTGTGCTGGCTGCTTAGAGTGTGAAACTTTGAAATATGAACAACCCTCTACTCAACTGAATTGTTATGAAAAATGAAGCACTGCCTGCTTTCTTCTGCGTGCTTGATATTATATACAATGTTGCTTGAGAATTATCTTTGAAAATAGATCCAAAATATGGATCAAAACTGATGTATTTCTCTTAGCCTCTGATCTGGAAACAGTTGCTGATGTGAAACCAAAAAATTGCTCCTCTTGTATTGATACTGTTTGACTGAAGACTGCAAGCTGCAAACAATTTGTTTTTACCATAAGTTTCTATGATATGACAGTGCTACTCTTGCTGTTTTGCTGAGATTGATGCAGATGCAGAGCCTCAAAAATGGAACACTGGCATTGGCTGTGTCTTCACAAACATTGCTGCTGCTTCTCTAACCCTCAGACTGCTTATACAAAAAATAAAAACAAAGTGCTGATATATACACATATCAATGTACAAAGAAATATGTACAGAGCTACATTGTATCCCTTTAAAAGGGATCATGGTAATTTTTTAACATTCGACCATTAACAGGGCCTTCTTCAGCAGTGTTTCCCTCTACAGATTTGAGAAAATATGTGTTATTTCCCTGAACAGCAGAAATAACGAATGGCCCTTTCCATAAAAAATCAAATTTTGCATGCCTTCCCTTGTCTTCTCTTCGTGAATCCCACCTTAGAACTTTGTCGCCAATGTAGAAATCCTCAGCCTTAGCTCTCTTATAAAACATCTTTTTGAGCTTTTCTTGCAATATTTGAGCTTTGTCATAGACCTGCTCTCTGGTTTGCTGAAGATGAATGGTATGATTGATTCTTCGTTGAATGTCATTTGGTTCAGCCTGGATCTCCTGTAACAGTCTGATAGTAGGGATGCCCAAGGATGAAGGAAACCTGGCTTCCATGCCATATACTAGCTCATAAGGGCTCATCCCAATGGATTTCTCTGTTGAAAGTTTGTCTGCCCATAGGTATTGATGCGTGTTTTTATCTCTGAATATTATGATCTGGATATTTTTGAACTTTTGAAGAGCTACGCAATTTTAGGTAAAAAATTTCAGATCTATACGTAGGTTGGTCTTAGTTAAGTCGCGTATACACGCAAGTTCATTTCTTCAAAGTTACATAAGTAAAGGAAGGGTTTATGTTCATAAATGACTGATCAACCTGATCAATGTTGTTGTATCACTAATGTCTGTCAATGATGTCCTCATGTTGATCTGGGTTGAGTTATAATGTTTGAAGTAGAATGGATTGGATGATGAAGTTGAATTTGGTTACATGTTGATTGGTTGAAAAGACTATTGATGCTACTAAGAGTATGAGGGTTCTCTAAGATAACAAAATATTTCAGAATAACTCTAGTCAACTCTGTGTCTGATTCAAAATTACAAAATGTTTTTATATTGAGATCTGTAGGCAGGTTTCTCTACAAAAAAATGCATATACACGCGGGTCACATTAAGTGAAGTAGCGTATACATGTTGGCATATGAATGATCAGGGTTGCAATTGTTTCTGTGTTGATGCAGTATTATGAGTTCAGTTCTGTGTTCTAGTTATAGCGATCTCATTGTTGTGTTTGAATTAAGTTGGTGTTTTCTTCAGTTTATCTACAAGTTGTGATGTATTAAAGTAGGTAGATCTAGTGTGAAAAATTATGAAACGTGGTCCATGGATGTTGTTGAGGGTTGGAGCCTTTAGTGAAGAATTAGAAACTTCCTTCTAGTAGTAGCTGGTAATCAGATCAGGGAGTTGGAGCTCCCTTCCAGTAGGAGATCAAGAACAAGTGAAGGTTGTAGCCTTCAACAGTTGGGTTCCTACGTACTGGCATGATTCTACACTAGTACAAGAATGTAAGAATTTTTTGATATTAATAAATGTGAAGATTGAGATGACAACATCGGTGATTTTCTCCCACATTAGGTTTCCACCTTAAATCTTGGTGTTCATGTTTATTTCTTATGTGTGATATTGTATTCTATTCTTACTTCACCTTCTTATTGCTTATCAAATGCTAGTTAAATCTCTTACATTCTGATTTAAGTTTAACATATAAAGAATTAGTTGTTTTACAATTTTACTAAGCATACGCTAGTTTATTTTACAACGGTCGCATACATACGCAAGTTGGGTTTAGTAAAGTCGCGTACATATTTCAGAGAAGAAAATTATTATTGTGAGTTTTTAAAATACTGATTGACCCCCCTCTTAGTATTTTTCCCAACATCTTATGGGTTTATATACCTTGGTTTATAATTTGCGTCACATTGACAACGATTGTCTCAATATGATAATCATCATCAAGAACGGTAAACTATGGTCAACCTTGATCAACCATGGTCAACCATGTTTTATAAAATCAAACATGGTCATCCATGGTCAATCATGGTCAGCCATGGTCGAATGTCACATTGTCACAAAGATTGTGTTGATATGAAAACCAATGATGGTTAAGCATGGTCGAGCATGGTCTAACATCACATTGTGACAAAGATTGTCTCAATATGAAAATCAACCATGGTCAACCATTGTCAATGGTGTTTATTTTAGTGTTTATAATATTTATCTTAGGCTTTATATACCTTGGGTTTAAAATATTTGTCCCTAGGGTTTTTAGTATCTATCCCTACAGTTTATTATTCCCTTGGGTTTATAATATTTATCATTGTCAACCATGGTCAACCATGTTTATTTTATTTTAGGATTTAGAATATTTAGCTTAGGGTTTATATACCTTACGCTTTTAATATTAATCCCTAGGGTTTATTATTCCCTTTGGTTTTTAATATCGATCATGGTGAACGATGGTCCAACATCGCATTGTGATACATATTATATCAATATGAGAATCAACCATGGTAAACCATGGTCCAATGTCACATTGTGACAAAAGAAAAATCAATCAAGTATGGTCCAATGTCACATTGTGACAAGCGTTGCCTCAATATAAAAATCAACCATAGTAAACCATGATCAACAATGTTTATCTTAGTGTTTATAATCAATAATTGTCTTAACCATGGTCAAACATGGTCAACCATGCTCCAATGTCACATTGTGAAAAGGATTGTCTCAATATGAAAATCAACCATGGTCAACCATTCTTATTTTAGTGTTTATAATATTTAATATAGGGTTTAGATACCTTGGGTTTATATTATTAGTCCCTTGCATTTAATATTATTCAACCATGCTCAACCATGGTTAATCATGTTTTATGAAATCAATCATGGTCAACCATGGTCCAACATCACATTGTGACAAATATTGTATCTATAAGAAAATCAATCGTTTTCTCAACCATGGTTCAACATCGCATTATGACAAAGATTGTCTCAATATGATAGTCATCATCAACCATGGTCAACCATCGTTGAACGCCACATTGTCACAAAGATTGTGTTGGTATGAAAATCAACCATGGTCCAATGTCGCATTGTGACAAGGATTGTCTCAATATGAAAATCAACCATGGTCAGCCATTGTCAACCATGTTTATCTTAGTGTTTATAATATTTATCTTAGGGTTTATATACCTTCAATTTATAATATTAGTCCCTTGGTTTTAATATATTCCCTTGGGTTCATAATCCATTGGGATTTTAGTATTAATCCCTTAGGTTTATTACTCCCTTGGGTTTATTATTCCCTTGGGTCTATAATATCAGTCATGGTCAACCATGGTCGAATGTTGCTTTGTGACAATGATTATCTCAATATGAAAATAAACCATGGTCAACCATAGTCCAACGTCCCATTGCGATAGATTGTCTCGATATGAAAATTAATCATGGTCAAGCATGACCAACCATTGTCCAACATTGCATTATGAAAAGGATTTCCTCAATATGGAAATCAACCATGCTCAACCATGTTTATTTTTGGGTTTATAATTTATCTCGCATAATGACAAACATTGTCTCAATATGATAATCATTGTCAACCATGGTAAATCATGGTCAACTTTTGTGATCCATGGTCAAACATGTTTTATAAAATCAAACATGGCCATCCATGGTCAATCATGGTCAACTATGGTCACAGGTCGTATTGTCACAATGATTGTGTTGATATGAAAATCAACCATGGTTAATCATGGTCAACCATGATCCAACATCACATTGTGACAAGGATTACCTCAATATGAAAATCAACCATGGTCAACCATTATCAACGATGTTTATTTTAGCGCTTATAATATTTATCTTAAGGTTTATATAATTTGGGTTTATATATTTGTCCCTTAGGTTTAATATTATTTCCTTGGGTTAATAATCCCTTTGTGTTTTAGTATTAATCCCTTTGGTTTATTATTGCCTTGGGCTTATAATATCAATGTATTCGATTTATTATTCCCTTGGGTTTATAATATCAATCATGGTCAAACATGGTCAACCGTGTTTGAATGTCCCATTGTGACAATGATCGTCTTAAAATGAAAATAAACCATGGTCAACCATAGTGTAATGTCACATTGTGACAAATTGTCCCAATTTGAAAATCAATCACAGTTAAGAATGGTAAACCATGGTCCAACATCACATTGTGACAAAGATTGTCTCAATATGGAAATAAACCATGCTCTACCATGGTCAACCATGTTTATTTCAGGGTTTATAATATTTATCCTTGGGTTTATACTTTACATCATATTAACAAATATTGTCTCAATATGGTAATCATCGTCAACCACAGTCAACCATGGTCAACCATGTTTTATAAAATCAAACATGGTCATCCATTGTCAATCATGGTCAACCATGGTTGAACGTTGCATTGTTACAAAGATTGTGTTGATATGAAAATAAATGATGGTTAAGCATGGTCAACCATGGTTGAATGTAACATTTTGACATGGATTGTCTCAATATGAAAATCAAATATGGTCAACCATTGTCAACGATGTTTATTTTATTTTTTATAATATTTATCATAGGCTTTATATACATTTGCTTTATAATATTTCTCCCTTAGGTCTAATATTATTCCCTTGGGTTCATAATCCCTTGGGTTTTAATATTAATACCTTGGGTTTATTAATCGCTTGGGTTTATAGCATCAATCCCTTGGGTTTATTATTCTGTTGGGTTTATACTAGCACAACCACATGTACATTAGTAAATGTGGTTAATATACGCTGAAGGCATATAAATTAATATTACTACTATTAATAATTAACTAATTATTATTATTATTCTATATTAAATAATAAACTAATAATGTTTTATATTAAAAATAATTAATATAAATATTACTTTTTTAATAATTTATAGTAATTATTATTAATCTTTTTTTTGTAAGCTTATGTTGTAGCAGCTACAACCACCCTCCAAAATTTTTTATTTGCTTTGTTTTAGAGCCTCTCTCCCCAAAATCTTAGCAACTTGTTTTACACTGCTAAGGTACTTATTTTTTCATTTGAATTCATCCGTCGCTTTGCTGGAAATAATACTGAGGGGGGGGGGTGAATTAGTATTATCAAATCAATATAACTTTTTCATTTCCATATTCAAATTCATAAACCATGTATAACCAGAGTACTTATGATTCAATTAATCCATTAGATGATGATCTTTAGTTAGTGCAACATAACTTCATTAACCACATGAGCAGTAAACAGGTGCAGTAAAATAGAATAGATCATCACACACAAGAAGCACACATGAACACCATGATGTAAGGTAGAAATCCAATGTGGGAGAAAAACACCTACTGCAATATGTCTCTATCCTCTTTTAATTAGAAACTTCTTTTACAATGATTTTGTACTGCCGCAGTCTTATACCAGTACGCAGGCTGCAACCTGCAAAGAGCTACAACCCTCTCTTGTTTTCAGACTCTCCTGGAAGGGAGCTACAATCCCCTTTGCTCTTGTACTAGCCGATCCATTTAATAGTACGTAGGTGTTGGCCTACTGAAATGCTCCAACCTTTACTCGTTTTCTAGCTACTAGTGGAAGGGAGCTACCACCCCGTTAGCTCTTGTACGAGCTGATGTACTAGTACGTAGGTGCCAGCCTATAGAAGGCTAAAACCTTCTCTTTCATCCTCCATGTACCACATTTCATACATTTTCAAACTGGATACACCTGAAATACAACACATAATCTGAAAGGCCACATTTCATCCAATTTTCATACTGGACCCATCAATATCATTGAAGCACATAATCAATCACTCTTCTGAATCACCCAATCACTAGATCCTTACATTTACAAGGATAATATGTGTTTTAGAAATCAGATCTAGTCCATCAGATCTCATAAAGATAAGTCATTGATCCATTATAGATATCATCCATCAATACTGAAGCTAAACATAATCAATCAATCAATTACTTCTCAGAATGTTGTTATCAGAACACATTACCAGTAACCAGACATCACTTCAAAACCTAGACCACTGTAGTAATAGACCAAATCAGCGAAAACATATTTTCAGAGAGGTCCGCAACTTCACCAATAGAAAACCTGCGTGTATCTGCACTTCTAGCTTGTCGAGCCTGTGGATCACTACACCTTATCCTATGACTCTCCTGTGCAACCTCCGCACCTGTGTTGTGTCTCTCTTTCATAGCTCCACACCTGCGCTTTGTCTCACTTGCGCACCTCCGCACTTGCGCCTTCACTTCCCTGCGGTTCTCTGCACCTGCACCGTCTCCTGATCTACGGGTATCCGCACCTGCAGCGTCTTCTGATCTGTGGGTATCCACTCTTGCACAGCCTACTGATCTGTGGGCATCCGCACTGCGCTTTCTTCTGATCTGCGTGTATCTGCATCTGCGCACTCTTCTGATCTGCGGGTATCCACACCTACACCGTGTCGCACCTGCGGTCCTGCGGGTATAGATAATTTTTCAGGCTTTAAGTATACCCCAGACTATTAGATTTACAGATCTGATCATGCATCAAGGAGATCTCGACCCCTTAATAGATTCATCTTGTAATGCTCTAATTTCTCCTTGATTCAAATGCAGCTATCACTCACCAACCGATCACAAGTATTTCAGATCTCCCTCACCTTAAGATATTCAACACATGAGTGTCATCCAAATGATCTCCTTCCCTTTTTTATAGTCTAGGCCTTTCTCAAACCATGGACCAAAACCATAGAGATCCAATACTAGGGATCCAAAATCAGGGTCCAGACCTTTAGATGAAAAACCACGGACCAAACCATAGGTTCAAAAGCATCGGACTAAATACCATGGACCGCCCGTAAGATTTTCCACGTGCGCGCGATTTTCTCTGCATGAAAGTGTGTGAACTGGGGTCTGCACTTTTTGAACTGTGAACATGCGAACATGTCCGCACCTTCTAAACGATGCACATGCAAAACCTACTAATGACCGCACCTTTTGATCGGCGCACCTCAAAAGGTGCGGTCATCGGTAGGTTCCGCATGCGCATCGTTTAGAAGGTGCGGACATGTTCCCAGGTTCACAGTTCAAAAAGTGTAGACCCCAGTTCACACACTTTCATGCAGAGAAAATCGCGCGCACATGGGAAATCTTACAGGCGGTCCATGGTATTTAGTCTGACGCTTTTGAACCTATGGTTTGGTCCGTGGTTTTGCATCTAAAGGTTTGAACCCCGGTTTTGGATCCCTAGTATTGGATCTCTATGGTTTTGGTCCATGGTTTGAGAAAGGCCTAGACTATAAAAAAGGGAAGGAGATCATTTGGATGACACTCATGTGTTGAATATCTTAAGGTGAGGGAGATCTGAAATACTTGTGATCGGTTGGTGAGTGATAGCTGCATTTGAATCAAGGAGAAATTAGATCATTACAAGACGAATCTACTGAGGGGTCGAGATCTCCTTAACGCATGATCAGATCTGTAAATCTGATAGTCTAGGGTATACTTAAAGCCTGAAAAATTATCTATACCCGCAGGACCACAGGTGCGACATGGTGTAGGTGTGGATACCCGCAGATCAGAAGAGTGCGCAGGTGCGGATACCCACAGATCAGAAGAAAGCATAGTGCAGATGCCCGCAGATCAGTAGGCTGTGCAGGAGTGGATACCCGCAGATCAGAAGATGCTGCAGGTGCCGATACCCGCAGATCAGGAGACAGTGCAGGTGCGGAGAACTGCAGGGAAGTGAAGGCGCAGGTGTGAAGGTGCGCAAGCGAGACAAAGCGTAGGTGTGGAGCTATGCAAGAGATACAAAGCATAGGTGCGGAGCTACACAGGATAGTCGCAGGAGAAGGTGCGGTGATCCGCAAGCTCGACAAGCTAGAAGTGCGGATACACGCAGGTTTTCTATTGGTGAAGTTGCAGACCTCTTTGAAAATATGTTTTAGCTGATTTGGTTTATTACTGCAGTGGTCTGGGTTTTGAAGTGATGTCTGGTTACTGGTACTATGTTTTGATAACGACATTCTGAGAAGTAATTGATTGATTGATTATGTTTAGCTTCAGTATTGATGGATGAAATATATAACTGTCATGCGGAAAGAGTCAATTTTGCGGACAAAACCGACCTCCCTAGAAAGCAAGGCCTTTCTAGTGACAAACAAAACAATCAAGCACTATCTTTCCCTAAATATGCATTTAAAATAAAAGCAACCAGGTGTTTAAGGCTTACCTCTAGTCCAACGCTGTTTGTAGCAGCCAAGCCTCTTCGATCCAGATGAGCTCCTTCTCCTTGAAGCCTGCATTCACTAACAAGCAAACGATTACATAGCACCTAAATAACTCAAATAATAAAACATATTCATCATAAAGACCAAGGAGTTTATGAAACAAATTATATATAAGAACTTGTTGAGAAAAATGAACTTAATTGTATTAATTGGAAACAAAAGAAACCATTACAACCAGTGCCTTGGTGTTGTGCAGGTCCCTCCCAGGGTCCAGCAAGAGTTCTCCTTTACTTTGATCAGCTCACCCACTTCCAAATGAAGCTAAGAAAGGATTGGAATCTCTCCTCTGAAGCTCTATAAGGGAGTCCTAATTTCAGCAACATCTACCCTTAGGAATGTTCAGCTTTCAACCTCCCCTCCCTCTGGCCCAATGCCTGTATTTATAATGCTTTGGAGGAAGTTAATCAGGTCCACCATCAATGGGATAAGCTCCTCTTTCAAAGGGGTATCTCCCCTCTTCATGGGATAAGTTCCTCTTTCATTGGGATGCATGAACCATTTGGAGGTGCTCAATCCACGTCAAACCATCTTCTAGAATGCTCTAGAATCGACCACAAGTAAGTTTTTTTGAAGTAAAACTTGCGCCTTTTGACCTTTACAGGAGTACGCACCCACCCCTTTACAGACAGAGCGTACAAGTACATAGGTATTATGAACTTGAGGTGCGTACACGCAGGTAAGAGTAAGAGAAATTTCGTAACCAGAGTTATATTGACTTTTAAAGACTTTTTCTCTTTTTGGAGTTTGACATGAGGAGCAGAGGTATAAGACTTGCCAAAGAGGACATTATGGTTGTTGATGGAGCCATACTGACTGCAAATAGTCATGGTGACAAATTTTAGTGTAACAGATTGCCCCCTAAAGTGTGAGGTCTATAGTAGATTAGGGTTTCATATCATCTAGGAAGGGTGAAGCACTTTATCATTTCAAGGATTATCTTGTGGAGAGCCCAGTGTGAACCTGCAAATATTCAACACAAAATACATATATGAGATCATATCATCGATGAGGTAGGCATTCCCATACTCAGATCAAAAACTTTAACTAACAAACTAACTACTGCTCTGATATAGGAATGATTTCGCAGTACATCATAATCATAGACACATGTAGACACAGTATGGACGCAGCCATCTGTTTATAATTAGTCTACTATATAATGAATACAAAACTCCTCGCAGCCTGGATGGTGGAAACTAGATCCAAGGTCTTCATTTCTACTTCCCGAAATGGTACGATTCTATCCATGCGAATAAATGAGTTGATGTCGAACATGGTAGAAACCACTTGATTACCAGTCAATGATGTAAACTATTAACAAGTGTGAGAGAGACCACCAGTGATTTCAATGGTTCTCAAAGTACCCAGTACAATCCATGAGATGTGAGTAGATGTGTTGACGTCGAACATGTCACGGAATCCTTCGATCGAAAGTCAATGATGTAAACTATCGTCAAAGGCGAGAAACCTCCCATTGAGGCATGCAGATTTCAAGGTACTGATGATTCCTAGATCATCTTTCTAGATAATGTGCTGATGTCGATAGAAAGCGATCCGTCGTAGGCAAGCCCACAACACGAAATCATAGATCAAGTTGAAGAAATGTAGCTGTAAGGACTGACTCAGGGATGGTCAAGATGGATGACAGATATTTTGCAGATGAATGGCTTATTTGCAGTGACCTCTTGAACACATAACGACACAATAGATGGCTTGGTGAAAATTGACCCAAAGTTAATACCCAGAAACCCGCTGAAGATTTTCAATGTGGTTTGATCAACTGTGAGGCAAAGGATTTCCCAACCCAGGTGAATGAAAAGTGTCATGTTCAAGAGTGGTGATAAGGTTTTTCTGAGACAAAGGATAACAAATAGGCTCATTTTCCTCTCTTTTCCCCCACCATTTCTGGCAAGTACCTCTTTATTTTTTACAAGCTTGAGGAGGATAACATTTGCTTGATTATAAGCTCATCCTTCGGATGAGTCCAACTTAGTTTAGATTCGAACCCTAAGAAGGAGTGGTCTATTCCCGTTTGTAATCGAACAGGTCATTTACTGTGAAATTTTTAACGAGTCCAGTATAGGAGAAACTCGGCGTTTTTCAATTTTAGAGAGTCTGAAAAACTTAAGAAGACTCCAGGGTTGACCTTTTTCGTAAATTTGTGTCTCCCAAGCCCGAAAAAGTATAAAATAATACTTGAGAGAACCGCTTGATCTTTACGACCAAGGAGTACTTTCATGATTAGTGTCTCTGATCTGAAAAGTAAAAAGCGATCAAGGACACGTCGTTTTATTTCCAATATCGAATTTGAAACGACAAAAATCCGGCAATCTTTTCATGTTTTTACGGTCAGAAAAGGGCTGTAAGAGGACCGTCTTTTAATTCCGTTTTAACGAGTGTAAAAGAAACGCTCGGAAATATTTTCATGTTTTAGGAGTCAGAAAAGGGCTTAAAGATGACTCTGATATTTTTGTTTGTGAAAAATGACAATTTTCCCTGAAAATCCTTTATCCTGCACAAAAACCAACACATTACTCATACCTGTTGAAGATAGATAAAAATACTTTGAAAAATACCTTTTCATGGTGAAAAATAACCAAATTTACCATTTATTTACCCAAAAAACCTATAAAAAGGGCTTTTACCAATTCATTTTTACCATTTTACTGTTGAGGAGAGAAAAAAGGGCTTTTGGCAAGAAACTTCCTGTGGGCATTGCGGAGAATCCGACCATCGAAACCGAACGCCGTCTCTTCCAGGTAATTTTCAACATCCTCCTCTTCAATTTCATCTGTTTAGAATTCTTTTTTAGGCCCTACATTTCATTTTTTGGAGGCTTTGGGGTTTCAAAGACCGCCTCTCAGGGTACGCAGGTACCACACTAGGGACCCGCGTACCACGACATTTTTGCAGTTGGAAAAATGTCGGGAGTACGCACCTTGCCTTCAAGGAACCTGCGTATCCACGCTCTGTTCCTAAAGGCGGGGTGCGTACTCCGCGAAACAAGTTTTTAAACCCTAAATTCTCCAAAATGGATCAAAAACTTTTGATTTCATGGAATCTAATGGATGTTTTTTGGCATGTAGATTGTTCAGCATGCTCGATTGGCGCGAGAGAGAGCACGAAGATGTTGATTTGGCTGCCATTAATCATCAACCGTCAATTGATGCTTTGAAGGCATGCGACCTTTATAAATACTAGGCCATACCTGGCATGAGGGCCCAAGTGAGCTTTCTAGAGTGGCTGGTAGAAAGATGGAACATTCAGGACCAGTTTTTTTATATTGGAGGGCACCAGCTCGAGATGGAGCCCGCAGATATCTACTTTCTCACTGGTTTGCCCAAGAGAGGTGAACACTTGACTCTGTTCGGGACTAGGCCGGGTGGCCAGTCCATCGCTAGTCTCCGACTAGAGTAGTATAACACTCAGACTCAGGAGAAGGAGATAGAGATCAAAACCATATCCCGACCTGAACTTAAGGTGATTGCCTTTACAGTTACCAGACTTTGCGTGGCTGCCGCTTTACACATTGCTACTGGATCCCAGATGCGGATGGCTATTGATTGCTATCGAGGTACCATTTTCAACTGGTGTGATGCTGTGTTGGCCAATATAAAAGGCCAACTGACTAGAGCCAAAAATGGACAGCTAAAGACCTTTGGTTATGGGCCTTTAGTTGTGAGTTTTGGCTTAGAGAGGGTTCCGATGTTGATCCCACAGCAGCTCACTGTTGAGGCTAGGCTTCCTCGAGAGCCCAAATTGATGCGATGGGTTGCGGTTATGGCCCGTCATCCTGATGAGGGAACGGAGGTTGTCCGATTTACTCCAGAGTACTTTCACTAGTTAGAAGACCAGGTCTTTTCTATACAGGATTTTCCTTATGCCGGAGTTGATTTTCGTGGAGATCTGGACATGGTTCTTCCACCGGGAGAACAATGGGATGATACAGGTAACTTCATTTTCCACAAGTTTTTTAAACTATCTATTTTTTTGTTTGTTTTATATCGTCTCAAAACTGATAGTAACAATTTTCAAAATGCAGATGTAGGCCCACGACGTCCAGCCAATCTCCGGCCTTACGAGAGGAGACTACCAGTTGCAGCGGCACCGGCCCAACAGGACGAGGCCACAGAGACTTTGGCTGAGTTGGAAAGTGACCTAGAGCGTCTTACAGCAGACATACCGGAGACTACCATAGATGATATTCCAATCAGGCTTCAGCGCTATGTAGTCGGGGTCCCAGGACCTTTTAGGAGGTTCTTGTGTAGGGTGGCCCATGCAGTGGTGTCATATAGAGATCATCACCAGTGATTGGATGGTCGTTTTTGTAGACACATGTGACATTTTGGTTTTTTGTACTTATCATTTTTGCCGATCATAAGGTGTTTTTCAACCTATGACCGAAGACGATGTATTTTTTGACACACTCCTATCTATATATATCATTATTACCAGCTTATCTTTTAAATCATGTTATGGAATGGTTTTAAATTTACATGTATGATTATTGCAAATGTCTATTTAACATTCGAGAAGCAATTGCATCTGCTAATGTATTTAAAGTCCTTGGAATATGTTGATATTCAATGTAATCAAACTCACGTTCCAAGAGACGCACTCTCAAAAATAACCTTAATAACACTGGATTTCTAATGGCATACACTCTATTAAGTTATAATACAACGAGTAGAGAATCTAACCTCACTATCAAACTCTGAATCCCAAATGAAATAGATTCAGATAATAACTCAATCACTGCACTGTATTCGGCAATGTTGTTTGTTGTTTGACCGAGGCTCACCCCATGCATAGATACTAACTCGTCAGAGGGTGAATAGATAACCCAAGCTGCGGAAGAGATATTCCGTGTACTATGACAAGCACCATCAGCAAAACCAATGTATGTTTGGAGAGGCATCGACATCTGCATCATCAAGAGTAAAAGCAAGATAAGCCAGAATAATGACGAAAACACACTCTCTAAGCTAAGCACACTGTCTAAACTAACAAACACACCAGCTAGAAAGAAAAACTAACCTAACTAAAAATCTCCATACCCATGTTTTAAGCATAATACCTCTTTAGGTAAAGTCCATTTCTAGGTTTACCCAAAGAGTCCCCGTCAAAGTCTACCAACTCATAGGCCCCTTTTGCTAGATTTCGCTTGACAATATAGGGCCCATGCCACATAGGAACGAATTTTCCAGCACCTAATTTATCATTAGCTTGATCATATAATAACACTAGGTCTCCTTCCGAAAAATTTCGAGGGGTCACATTTCGATCATACTAAGCTTTCATACGTTTTGCGTGAGTCTCGATCGCCAATGCAGCATCACGTCGATTCTCATCTAATTGAGCTAAGTATAATAAACGCTTCTCCTCTTTGGAAGTAGCTGGAAGTAACTCGATGGCCATTTGTAGTGACGGGATTTCGCATTCAATGGCTAGCACAGCTTCCAAACCATAAACTAGTTGGAAAGGAGTGAACCCTGTTGATGTTTTCACTGAGGTTCGGTACGCCCAAAGCGCTAAAAATAACATGTTGTGCCAATTCGACCGATGAATACCAATGATTCGTCGGATCATGATAGCTGAAACTTTGTTGATGGCTCGACCAGACCATTTGCTTGTGGATAATAAGGAGTTGAACTATCGTGACGCAAACCAAGCTGGCCTGTAAGTTCTGTCATCATAACGTTTCGAAAATGGCACCCATGGTCAGTGATTATCACTTGTGGGAAACCAAACCTAGCAATTATATGATTGAACATGAAAATTGCAGCTGTCTTTCCATCTGCCTCGAATGTAGGCATCGCCTCGGCCCACTTAGTAAAATAATCTACAGCAAGGATGATATACGCATGCCCCCCGGCCGAGTGAGGGTTACATGTAATAAAATCGATACCCCATTTGGCAAAATGACCAATGGCAATTATAGGGTGGAGAGGAGCAGGTGGAGCGCGCATCTTTTGATCAAACACTTGACAGTTGTGGCATTTTCGGACCGCAGTAATACAATCTTTAAACAAGGACGGCCAGAAGTAGCCAGCGCGCAATATCTTTTGGGCTATGGCATACCCAGACATATGACCGCCACACGCTCCAGAGTGACAGTCATTTAGAACCCTTTCAGCCTCTTCGTGAGTTAAACAACGTCGAAAAATAGAATCCGCCCCACGGCGATAAAGAGTATCTCCAATAATTTTGTATTGTTGGGACTGGAATCGAATTTTTTGACGTTCCGACTTTGAAACTTCGGGCCGAAAGGATTGGGTCTGGAGATAGACGATGATATCCCCATACCACAGATCTAAAGTGCTGATTAGAAATAAAGATTCGTCCACAATGGGCTCCTCTGCCACAGTTTCCGTGTCAGCACACGGGAAGTCACACATTAACTCTGCAAAAACTAAAGATTTCTTAGACTTAGATTTCTCAAACTCCAAGTCGAACTCCTGCAGGATAACAATCCATTTAGAGTACTTGCCCCCTAGCAATTGTTTGGTCAAAATGTAGATCATAGGGTTGCAATCCGAAATGACTGTAGTTTTACGAAGTAAAATGTAGTGACGAAAACATTGGACAGCTTGAACGGCTGCCAATGCCAATTTCTCCACATGTGAGTATCTTAGCTCAGTTGGATTTAATGTCCTACTAAGGTAATATATCACATGTTCCGTTCCGAATTCATCTTCCTGAACTAAGACCATTCCAATGGTGGAATGGGAGGCGGCGAGATACAAAAAGTAATCCTAGTTGTAGTTGGGAGGATGCAACAACGGTGCATGGGTCAACACGTGTTTGAGTGCATCAAAAGATTTCTGAGCTATCTCATCCCAAGAGAATTGAGCGTTCTATTTCAACAACCGTGTAAAACCCTTTGTAACCTCGGCGTAGTTAGGAATGAATCGTCGTAAAAAGTTTGCTTTCCCTTGCAAACTTTGGAGTTGGCGGAGACTCGAAGCAGGAGGAAATTTGATGATAGCTTCTACCTTTGAGGGATAGACGCGAATGCCGTCTTTCGAAACTACAAATCCCAGTAATCGACCCGTTTCTATACAGAAGACACATTTGTGTGGGTTCAACCGAATACGATAATGCCTACACCTCATGAAGATTTCTCGTAAATGGACAAGGTGATTAGCTCGATGTAATGAATGAGCAGGCAAATCATCGAGATACGGTTGCACAATGTGTTTGATGTCATGAAACGCACAAGACATCGCCCTTTGAAAAGTTGTTCCTGCATTCTTTAGCCCGAAAGGCAATTTGCAATAAGAAAATTTCCCCCATGGACAAATGAAAACCGTTTTTGGTTGATCGGCAGGTAGAATATTGATTTGATTGTAACCGGAAAAACCGTCCATAAAGGAAAATATTTCACTGCCGGCACAATCATCAATGATTTGATCGATATAGGGTGTTGGGTAGTTGTCCTTTGGACAAGCTCGATTAATGTCCCTATAATTGATGCATATTCTTATTGTTCCCTGTTTTTTGTTATCCGGAACAATATTCGATACCCAATCCGTTAACGGGATCGGATAAATGAAACCTGCTTTCAACAGTTTTTCAACTTCTGCTTTAATTGCAGCAGCTTTTCGTGGGTGAATCTGAAGCAAACGTTGCCAGACGGGTTTAGCATCTGGGTAAGTCTTGATCTCATGAACAACAATCGCAGGATCAATTCCTGGCATTTCCTCATAAGACCAGGCAAACACGTCGCGGAATTCTTGAAATAGGGCCTTGTATGTCTGAATTTTGTCATCTGTACACGAGGCACCTATATGAATGTTTTCAATAATTCCAGGCTTAACCGAAATGTCAATGGGAATAGTTCGAGAGATGTTTCCCAAATTCAGCTCTGAATTAGGATGTTTCATGGGATTCTGAGCTTCGTTGACATATTGAGCTGTAAAAATTGATGAGAAATCATTTTCAAAACGATCATCCTCAGGTAAAAACGAAGATCTATGATGGAGATCCTCCCATGGTAAATCATCTATACACAGGACTTCACGTAGTTGCTCGTCAGATGAAACAACTTCGGGAAACGCTATTAACTCTGAGGTTGATGTGAAAAGTGATTCCTCACGGACCACATTCATTAGGTCGATTTTGGTTGAACACGAGTCGGTAAAAGACTGCACGATTTCATAGGCAATTTCATATGGACTCAAAGGCATAAAATTACCAAATGAGTCTATTTTAGATTCAGAAGGAACGATCCAAGGATCGTCATAATAAATAGTGTCTGATGTAATCATATGAATAGTTGCAAATGAAGATGATGAGTTGAGGGGAGGAAAAGGAAAAGTGCCCAGTAAACCGACATCTTTAACTAATCCTACTCCAACATCCTTATATGGGATAGTCGTTTTACCAACATGTTGAATACTCTCTGAAGAGGATGGGTCGGATGAAAAGTAAGCCAGCTGGTCTATTGTTACGATCTTTCCATTATGTGGGAACCTTATTACGCGGAAGACCGATGAAACGACCGCTGTCATAGCGTAAGTCCAACTTCGACCCAAGAGAAGGTTGTAGTCTAGAGGGGCATCAACCACCTCCACATCTAGACTAACGGTTTTTCCTTCAACCCCTATAGGAAAATCCTGTAGAATGCCAAAAGGATGAAACCCACGGCCATCAAATGCCTTAAGAATTGTCGGGGATTGATTTAGTGAAGGAGAACCAAGCGATCTCCAACACTATATCGACATAATACACGTTGAAGCTCCCTCATCAATTACAGTCCGATGAATAGGCTTATTTTTTACTATCACTGGGATCTAGAAACCCATTTGATGAGGCAAACACGGTGTACTATTTTCTAGATCAAAGATTATTAGGTTTGGGTCCTGAACATCAACAGCTCCTATAGCCGAAAAAAGTAATTTGCGCTGTGCTGGGCACGATTGCAGCACTTCCAAAGCCGACATTGCTGAGGGTGAAACAGCTAAATCCTCAACAATGTTGTAATTCTGGGCCGCTCTCGCATGTGGATTGAAAGCAGACCTTCGAAGTACACCCTTGGCGGGTGGCTTGATTACTAAGTCTGGGTTAGGCTTCTCGATCTGTAGTGGATCGGAACCGGGAGCTGAGGTTGATGGATTAGAATGAGAAGATTCTACTTCTTTGCCATCAACAGGACTTTTACTACCATAATCTTGCGATCGAGTCGCAATCCTTACATGGGACATCATCAAAATGGGTTCTTCATTGGCACTCAAGGAAGAACCTATCATTTTGCTATCTTTTGGAAATGGATCCTTCAAGACAGTAGGAATTTGGGAACCTTTGACAATTTTCGCAACCTCTGCTCAATGAGGGCAGTCTCTTGTAAAGTGTTCCTCTTCACAAATGAGACATGGATAACAAGGTTTGCGCTTTTCATCATTGGATTCCGCCTTTTCAGTTTTCTCCTTTGGAGTTTTGTCTGCTTTATTCTTCTTTTTCCCTTTCTTCTTCCCACCGGATTTTGATTTAGCCATAGATGATTCTACAGTGTGAATGTCGGCGGAAACCTCAGCAGAAGAATCTCCTGTCGGGGAGTCTGGTATGGTTATAATAGGAGAAGAATTCTTGGAAGACTTCTTCTTACTTTTAGTGTTCACCGTACCAATCATGCCATCAGCAGCATGAGATCCCGAAGGAGCAGCAGCGATTTGATTTGACTTTGGAAGATCTGGGATTTCATGTAACGTACCTGACTGAGTATAAACTAAGTCAAGGTACTGTTCTTGAGCAATCACTTGCTCCTCAGTAACTACTCCGACCTTAGCTACATCTTCAGTAATCTTCGGTAACAATGATTTAACAAACCATTCAGCTAAGATCTGGTCCGGGATAAAAACTTTCACTAACCGCCTTCGACGTCTCCATTCATGAATATGATCGGAAATATAAGTGGACGTCGATTGCTTTAATGAAGTTAGTAACTCCGTGCCATTATCATACCTGACCGGCAACTGAAAATGAGTTAAAAACAAGGTAGCTAACTGGCTAAAATTATAAAAAGAGGCCCGTGGTAACTCAATGTACCACTTTGCCGCAAGACCAATGAGAGTGCGCTGGAAAAGACGTAAGCGGATCGAATCATCCGAGATGGAATTAGAGGCACACCAGAGGTGGTAAGTCATCACATGATTCGACGGGTCCTCTCCAGACTTACCCTCGAACTTGGGAATGTCACTAGGCAACTTATTCGGCATTGGCGGCCAAAACGAAAGATAATTAATTGGATCGTTCGTTAGGCGCGACAAGTCTGGTAAATCCAAAGTTGCGATAAACGATAGCTGCCAATTAGGATCCCTAAAACTTTGGGTCACGAGACTAGCCCCAGGAGGAGGATATCCAGGATAACTAGGAATAGGAATCGCGTTCGGGATATTGTATCCTTCTGGAAAACCAAGATTAATCGGACCGTACTGGGGTTGTTGTGGTTGTTGATAAGTGTACCTAGGATATGGTTGATACTGGTAAACTGGCTGCTGGACAGCAGGACCTAATTGGTATTATCCCTGGTACGGTTGATAAGTGAACTGTGGTTGACTTGTGACAACCGTACTTAAACCAGGTTGTCTTACATGCATCTGAACCGTAGTTTGAATCGTGGATCTAGACGATGGTAAAGATGTCTGAGGAGTAGATACAGGGACAGTAGAAACCAGAGCTGTCGATACTCCAGAAGTAAGTGGGGTAGATGGAACAGATGTTGCGGCAGTTGCAGCAGTCGTTTGAGATGGAGTACGAGGCGAAATAGGCCCAGACTGAGAAACTACCGAAGGTACAAAAGTTTGAATATTAGGCTGGACTGGTTGCTAGGGTGAACCAGAAACTAAGGGTTGTCCAGTTTGAGGTGACAACTATACATTTGGCTGCAACACCTGTTGAACTTGCGATGGATCCCACACTATGTTCGTTCCGGGGTATTTACCCATAACAAGTTGAGGATATTGAGATCCATAACCGGGTTGAGGGTAGGATTGATAAGTGAAAGGTACATTTCCCGTTCCTTGAACATAAGATTAACCTTGGGGTGGTTGGAAACCTTGGTTCGAGTACTGACCTTGGGGTAGATACCCTTGAGGCATGTACTGATACTGGGGTTGACCTTGAGGTATAAATTGATATTGGGGTTGACCTTGGGGTACATATTGAGTCTGGGGTTGACCTTGAGGAAAGTAATGTACCGTAGGCACGTACTGTCCTTGAGGTTTCCCCCTAGATGCAAATTGTGTACCTTGAGGTTGCCCCCCAGGCATTAATTGAGGCTGCCCCCCAGGCGATAACTGGCCACCTTGAGGTTGAGAATTGGGAATAGAACCTGACATCATAAGAATGTCTTCTACGCTCAACGGCTTTGCACCATTGCTTCCTGTGAATAACCTTTTTTCAATTGGTTGAGGAGATGCTCCCGAAAAAGTACCAGAAAGTGACTGATACCCAGTGGGAACAGAAGGACCGCCGTACAAAAAAGATTCAGGCGATTGAGTAAACATGGACGACTGACCTGACATATTTACGGGAGTATAAATACCCCTAGGTGGATAAGGAGCATGAGGTGGTGAAAAACTCGACACTGAGTTGTCCAAATAATTAGTTAAAGAAAGATACCAAGTAGTACTTCTAGGTGGACTATAAAATATCGATTCACGCTCCCTTAGATCAATAGTAGGTTGATTCTCAGGGATAGGGACGCCTATTTCTTCTTCCGAAGCAAGTTCTTCAATAGCTATCAAACCAGAAGGAAGATTTTCGGTGATTACTCTTTCTACCCTAGGTGAATCAGGAGCACTAGAAGCTGGAGAGACTAACCCCAATGTTGGAGTAATAGGTTCAGATATCTCAGGTTCTTCGCCTATATCACTAGTAGATGAAAAGCTACCAGCAAGTTCGGAAACTGAAATAGCTTCAGGATTATAACCTGCTTCTAGAGTTTGGTAATCAGGATGAACAACCAACGAAGACTCTCCTTCTTTAGGTGACCCTACTTTACTGCCACTAGGAGTTACAAGGACTTTCAAACCTTCGTAATGGCCCGGGACTTCTTCAGGAGGTTGGCCCCGAAGTCTACGGGACTTCCTCAACAAATCAGCCACGGTTACAACCTCAGGAGACTGGCCCCGAAGTCTACGGAACTGTCTTGGTAATTCAGCCACAGCTAAAAACTTTTAACTACTGCACGCGCAAACAAAGTAAAATCTCAAAGCAAACTGCCTAAAGCCTCTAAAGAACCAAACAAATTCAAATCACACGCCTAAAGAATCTAGGGCGTCAAACCACACACAAACAGTAACCTTCCAGACCGAAAACACTAGTTGGTGATGAAATCCAACATCGCAGAATTCAGTACAGAAGTGGCGGGTGGAACAGTTACCCCGGCAACCTGCTTAATGAATAGACTGGACCAAGTTCCTCCACTTTAACCGTCTCAAGTGAAGTGAACCCCCCAGAAAATCCAAGTGAGTCTAGCCGACGTCTACTCCAGGTACAGTGGGATCTTCCCTCCACCGTCACCTTAGGAAGAATCCTAAAGATAATAGTCACTAAGGTCACCAACAACAACAAATATACCTGGGGGAACAGTCTACGATCCGATACATACGCAAGGGCAGAGTAACAAGCTCAATCCCCTTGCCTACTCCTTGACAATAATCCAAGGTTTACCGACAAGTGACCCCAGGCTCCTCGACAATGGTTAATCCGAGGTTTACCGTTTATATTACATGCATATCTGGCGTCGTTCCCAATGATGGAGGATTGATTCCCTCACTGGTTCGGACACGATCTCGTACTTCTCCTTTAAGAGGAGCTTTCCCAGAGCATAAATGTAACAGTTGGATTTATCCTACCGCAAGATGAGCTACTTGTTTGTTTTTACTGTCTTGGAGAGTTAATTACTCTCCTACTCCTAGACACTAGCCTGATCTATGTTGGTGTATCAGAGCCCTAGTAAATAAAAAGTTACTAAGTGAATTTTACTTTAAGCGTTAATTTTTATGGCTTTTATTTAGGACAAGAGGTAGCGGAGATGAAATTGATGGTGTGTAGACTCGACTCAAATCCACTAAAAAGATGCACCTAGGATGAAAAAATAATCTTTTCTTTTCAATGAATTCCCTAGCTAAGAGAGTTGGAGAATGCAAAATTTATAAAGACAACTTTCTTGGCAATGAAAATCAAAGAAACAATCTCTTTATCTTTTCCAAAGCACACAACACAAGACCAATAATTATTTCATGAAAACTTCCTTTCTCTTTTCAAAGACTTCAAATGCTACTAAAACAAACTTTCTTCAAAAGAGAATTTGTATTTTTTCCTATTTTAACAAAGCATGTAAAACTACTTAACAAAAATCAATTTTAAGATCTATGAAAATCTAAGAGAAATTTACCTAAAAGAAAATCTAAGAGAAATTTACCTAAAAGCAAATCTAATGAGGTAAAAGCCTACAAAATATAATTCCAGGTTGTTTTACTCAGTTACAATTCAACCAAGGACTAATTCATGCAGAATCATAAATCAGTCAAAAACAAAAATAAAAAAATCTTGTTCTTTTTCTTAAGAATGAAATTCACAGCTTAACAAACAAGCCTTCTCGAAATTCCGCAAAGAGACAACACAACAGTAGGTTTCTCAAACAAAGGTGGATTTTACGAATGGTCTGACTCCTAAGAAGACTGAAAAGACCAGGGATATCCAAGGTTTTTACAACTTCTAACGCCAAAGTCACTACAAGACCAATACAAAAATCAAACCTAGGGCTAGAACTTCTATGAACTTCACTAAAACCCTTGATGCTAATGAAACAAGCTTAGATGAAAACTTTTGACAGGTAAACAGTGGATCTGGGTAGCAATAAACAAGCTATAAACAAAATCTAATAGGAAAAATGGAAAAAATGGAAATTTTCTAAACTTTTGACAAGGTACGTAGGCAGCCTGTTTGCACAGGTGCGGCCACGCTCTGTGTTCAAAGCAGAAGTGCGTACAGGTACGCACTGTGCTTAACGCAGAGGGTGCGTACTGCTCTCAAAATCAAGAAAAATAAAAACTAACTCAACCCTAAGCTATTCCACCAAAATTCACAGTCAATTAGTCAAAAACTAGAAAGAAATCAGATTTTCTCAAATCAAAGTATCAATCAAAAGAGAAATCAATCAAATCCATGGATTCCCCAGCGGAGTCGCCATTTTGTCATGCGGAAAGAGTCAATTTTGCAGACAAAACCGACCTCCCTAGAAAGCAAGGCCTTTCAGTGACAAACAAAACAATCAAGCACTATCTTTCCCTAAATATGCATTTAAAATAAAAGCAACCAGGTGTTTAAGGCTTACCTCTAGTCCAACGCTGTTTGTAGCAGCCAAGCCTCTTCGATCCAGATGAGCTCCTTCTCCTTGAACCCTTCATTCACTAACAAGCAAACGATTACATAGCACCTGAATAACTCATATAATAAAACATATTCATCATAAAGACCAAGGAGTTTATGAAACAAATTATATATAACAACTTGTTGAGAAAAATGAACTTAATTGTATTAATTGGAAACAAAAGAAACCATTACAACCAGTGCCTTGGTGTTGTGCAGGTCCCTCCCAGGGTCCAGCAAGAGTTCTCCTTTACTTTGATCAGCTCACCCACTTCCAAATGAAGCTAAGAAAGGATTGGAATCTCTCCTCTCAAGCTCTATAAGGGAGTCCTAATTTCAGCAGCATCTACCCTTAGGAATGTTCAGCTTTCAACCTCCCCTCCCTCTGGCCCAATGCCTGTATTTATAATGCTTTGGAGGAAGTTAATCAGGTCCACCATCAATGGGATAAGCTCCTCTTTCAAAGGGGTAGCTCCCCTCTTCATGGGATAAGTTCCTCTTTCATTGGGATGCATGAACCATCTGGAGGCGCTCAATCCACGTCAAACCATCTTCTAGAATGCTCTAGAATCGACCACAAGTAAGTTTTTTTGAAGTAAAACTTGCGCCTTTTGACCTTTACAAGAGTACGCACCCACCCCTTTACAGACAGAGCGTACAAGTACGCAGGTATTATGAACTTGAGGTGCGTACACACAGGTAAGAGTAAGAGAAACTGCGTAACCAGAGTTATATTGACTTTTAAAGACTTTCTCTCTTTTTCGAGTTTGACATGAGGATCAGAGGTATAAGACTTGCCAAGGAGGACAGTATGGTTGTTGATGGAGCCATACTGACTGCAAATAGTCATGGTGACAAATTTTAGTGTAACAATAATGGATCAATGACTTATCTTTATGAGATCTGATGGACTAGATCTGATTGCTAACACACATATTATCATTGTAAATGTAATGATCTCATGATTGGGTGATTCAGAAGAGTGATTGATTATGTGCTTCAATGATATTGATGGGTCCAGTATGAAAATTGGATGGAATGTGGCCTTTCAGATTATGTGTTGTGTTTCAGGTGTATCTAGTTTGAAAATGTATGAAATGTGGTACCTGGAGGATGAAAGAGAAGGTTGTAGCCTTCCGTAGACCGGCACCTACGTACTAATACAGCAGCTAGTACAAGAGCTAAGGGGGTGGTAGCTCCCTTCCACTGGCAGCTGGAAAACGAGTAAAGGTTGGAGCATTTCAGTAGGTCGGCACCTATGTACTAGTAAATGGATCGGCTAGTACAAGAGCAAAGGGGGTTGTAGCTCCCTTCCAGGAGAGTCTAAAAATGAGAGAGGGTTGTAGCTCTCTGCAGGTTGCAGCCTACGTACTGGTATAAGACTGCGCCAGTACAAAATCATTGTAAAAGAAGTTTCTAATTAAAAGAAGATAGAGACATATTGCAGCAGGTGGTTTTCTCCCACATTGGGTTTCCACCTTAGATCATGGTGTTCATGTGTGCTTCTTGTGTATGAGTTTCCATCAAGGACAACACTTGAGCCATAATTCCAACAATCTCCCCCTTTGGACTTGATGGCAAAGCTAACTTGTTATACTAAGGACCGTCATTTGATTCCTTTGAGCTGTCCTGCATCCCATGTATTATGTCACATCTGATATCTCTTCTGTAGATTCATCTGATTGTATATAAGTGAGATGTTCTTCTATGAGTGGGTTTCCATCAAGTACAACACATGCATCATAATGCCAACAATCTCCCCCTTTGTACTTCATGGCAACAACACTAACTCATCTCCCCCTTTCACATCAAGGGCAAAGGGCGAACCAAGGTATGCTCTTTCCTTGATAAACATTCCACTCTCCATACTCCCCCTGAGTACTTGCTGAAACCTCTGAAAGAGCTCCCCCTTTGTATATGCCATGGTGCACCAATATTTCCATGCTTCTTATGAGAACATGCTGAAATCTCTGCTCTGCTGAAGTGTGTTGTTCATGCTCCCTCTGACTGTAAGCAAGGTCTGCAAAAAGATGTTCTACAAGAAAGAACGTGACTATATACATCATAAGTGACCTTCCTATCACCAAAGACACATACACACATCCATCTTCCAGCCATGTGGGGATATAACAAATACCAATTGTTCATATATGACTGACATATCACATCATCCTTCCCATGCATATTGGGAGTACAATTACATCATATGACCAAACGGGGATTCATCAGATGACTACAATAGATAGAGACAACTATTACATCATGAGACTTGATATGACCTTTACATCGAATGATATACATGACATTTATAACAGAGACCAAACATCTAAATAAGACCATGAAAGTCATCAGCAACTATCATACATGGTGAATGATCAGCTCCATAAGCATCTGCCAATAGCATCTAGACCAGCAATCCTGTATATGCCCATTAGTGTAGATAACATCATCCTATGACAAGATATGCCTGCATATAGATATCAATTCATTCTCTTGATCTTGAGCATTATAAGATCATTATCATATGCGAAAGACACCATAGCCATCTCATCAACATCAAGATCTGCATGATCCAAGTATCATCACTTGGGAACATCTGCATCAATCAACATATGTAAGCATCAACCTATCATCATATAGGTAAGAACTCATCATCATCATGTCTCCAACAATGCAACTTTGAGTAATCATTCATGTATCCAGTACAGCGTATCTTGAGCTCAAAATGACTCCTTGATATCATCAACAACAACCATCATCTTCCACATGAGCGCTAAGAACTATAGGAATCCTGCATCATAACTGTATTATATGATCTTTATGCATATGATGGCAGCAGCATATGAGTGACTCATCATCAAGCAATGAAGATGTGTATTCAAGCTTTGTACTTCTCCTTATCCTTATGAAGATCACCATGTAAACACCATATATGTATCATCAAAGAATCAACCATAAATCTGATCAACTATGTAACCCCAAGAATCATATGACAACAATATATAAGCATCATCACCAAGGACCATAATGCCAACAATGCAAAACTCCCCCTCAACTTGTGCCATTTGTTTACTGTCAGATTTGATCATGCATTTTCAGCCATAAGCATCAAGACATCATCATCATCAAGTTAGGATTAAAACACTTCTAAACATCTTACAAGTATCAAGATATTTCCACACATCATCAGCAGACTGTAACCATTATTAAACAAAGCAAGTAATGGACTGAATCATATCAAACCCTTTTTCTGAACCTGTCCCTACTGCCTTTCCTCAGACTAACATATACACAAATTTGCAGTGTCTAACTCCCATATATACGCGACTTCCATTTATGAAACTTGCGTATGAGATTTAGGACACTGAAGTTTTACACTTTCAGCTCCCTCTGAGTCTGTTATGTCTGTGTTGTACTGTGTCTGAGTATATTGTGCGGTGCCACATTTTTCTCACTAAACTTCATTCTTCTTCCATAACTTCAAGCGTGATGATGTTTTCTCCTTTTGGTATGGTGCCCATACTTTGTTCCTGCATTCCTTTGCTATATGTCCAAGCTTGTTACAGGCATAACATCTTACCTGTTTCATATTTCTTCTGTAGCAATCAATAGCTTTGTGACCAAACATATTGCAAGAGAAACAATATCCCTTAAAGTACCTGGAACGTGATGATCTTTCTGTGTGATGATCTTGCACCATTCTTCTTCTGCATCTGGCTGCAACATGTCCAAGATTGTGACATACATAACATTCAACATTATTCATTGGAGGAGTAAAAGATTTCCTTTGAAGAATTTCTTTCCTTGACTGTTGATGGGGTCGAATTTTCATCTCCTTGTTGGGCATTTCAGATTTTGCATTGGATTCCCTTGTCTTACTTTGCAAACTAGATTCTTTTTCAACAGATTCATGAAAACCAAGACCAGTTTTGATAGCAGGAGACCTTTGACTACTAAGAATATCATCCAAGATGTTAGTACTATCTTGAAATCATAGGAGCTTATCCTTTTCTTCTAATTTTTCTTTTAGAATATTTACCTCAACCTGGAGATGCTCTTTCTTTTCATGATATTGCTTCTTCATGTTTTCTTCAGCTTTTCTTCCTTCTTCCAACTGATGTCTTAGGTCGAGAACTTCATTTTCTTTTTTTTCATGGGCTTGGAGAAGTTTGTTATTCTGCTTCTTTGATCCTTCAAGATTTTCCTTTAGCGAGAGGATCATAGCTTCAAGACTTCCATAGTAATTGGATCTATCTCTGAGTTTCTTGATTGTTGTGATCTTTTCATTGACTTCATCTCTTAGTGATGTTACTTCATCCTGCAACTTTTGATATTTGTCCTTGAATAACTTCCTTACCTTGTTTCCTTCCTCTAGTTGAGCTTTTAGTTTGGTAGCTTCTTCTTTAAAGACACATTCCCTTTCATTCAATAGATCTTGTTGATCTCTAATTTTGTCTGTAAGCCTTTTAAATTCTGCCTGTATTTGATATCTTTCTTGCTCACCCATAAGAGAAAATTTAGTTGTTTCACTATCACTTTCATCATTTCCACATGGATAGATAGTAGTATCACCAGAGGATAACAAATTTATACCTGATAGATCTTGTTCATCTTCATTCTGAAGTGATTCTGAATCTGAAGTGCTTCTTCCACATAATCCCCAATCGATGCTCCCACTGTCATAGTTCTTCTGAGATGTCTTCTTCTTCTTAAATGCTTTCTTCTTAAGCTTCTTTCCCATTATTCTACGGATCTCCTTCAAGGGATCAAGCTTTTACCAAAGGACCTCCTCTGATACCAATTGTTGGAAATAATACTGAGAGGGGGGGTGAATCAGTATTATCAAATCAATACAACTTTTTCATTTGCATATTTAGATTCATAAACCGTGTATAACCAGAGTACTTATGATTCAATTAATCCATTAAATGATGATCTTTAGTTAGTGCAACAGAACTTCATTAACCATATGAGCAGTAAACAGGCACAGTAAAATAGAACAGATCATCACACACATGAACACCATGATGTAAGGTGGAAACCCAATGTGGGAGAAAACCACCTGCTGCAATATGTCTCTATCTTCTTTTAATTAGAAACTTCTTTTAATTAGAAACTTCTTTTACAATGATTTTGTACTGCCGCAGTCTTATACCAGTACGCAGGCTGTAACCTACAGAGAGCTACAACCCTCTCTCATTTTCAGACTCTCCTGGAAGGGAGCTACAACCCCCCTTGCTCTTGTACTAGCTGATCCATTTACTAGTACGTAGGTGCCGACCTACTGAAATGCTCCAACCTTTATTCATTTTCCAGCTGCTAGTGAAAGGGAGCTACCACCCCCTTAGCTCCTGTACTAGCTGATGTACTAGTACATAGGTGCCGGCCTACAGAAGGCTAAAACCTTCTCTTTCATCCTCCAGGTACCACATTTCATACATGTTCAAACTGGATACACCTGAAACACAACACATAATCTGAAAGGCCACATTTCATCCAATTTTCATACTGGACCAATCAATATCATTGAAGCACATAATCAATCACTCTTCTAAATCACCCAATCACCAGATCATTACATTTACAAGGATAATATGTGTGTTAGCTATCATATCCAGTCCATCAGATCTCATAAAGATAAGTCATTGATCCATTATAGATCTCATCCATAAATACTAATGCTAAACATAAGCAATCAATCAACTACTTCTCATAATGTTGTTATTAGAACACAGTACCAGTAACCAAACATCACTTCAAAACCCAGACCACTGCAGTAATAGACCAAATCAGCTAAAACATGTTTTCAAAGAGGTCCGCAACTTCACCAATAGAAAACCTGCGTGTATCCGCACTTCTAGCTTGTCGAGTCTGCGGAACACCACACCTTCTCCCGTGACTCTCCTACGTACCTCCGCACCTGTGCCGTGTCTATCTTGCGCAGCTCCGCACCTACGCTTTGTCTCGCTTGCACACCTCCGCACCTGCACCTTCACTTCCCTGTGATTCTCTGCACCTACACCGTCTCCTGATCTACATGTATCTACACCTGCAACGTCTTCTGATCTGCGGGTATCCACTCCTGCACAGCCTACTGATATGCGGGCATCTGCACTGCGCTTTCTTCTGATCTGTGGGTATCCGCACCTACACACTCTTCTGATCTGCGGGTATCTGCACCTGCACCGTGTCTTACCAGTGGTCCTATGGGTATAGATAATTTTTCAGGCTTTAAGTATACCCCAGACTATCAAATTTACAGATCTGATCATGCGTCAAGGAGATCTCGACCCCTTAGTAGATTCATCTTGTAATTCTCTGATTTCTCCTTGATTCAAATGAAGATATCACTCACCAACCGATCACAAGTATTTTAGATCTCCCTCACATTAAGATATTCAACACATGAGTGTCATCCAAATGATCTCCTTCCCTTTTTTATAGTCTAGGCCTTTCTCAAACCATGGACCAAAACCATAGAGATCCAATACTTGCTTCGCTTACTAAAGTCAAGCTGAACCTGCATGACTCAGTTTGCATCTGGTTCTTGCATTGTCTTGACAAACTACACAGTCCTAGAGGGCAACCTGCCTTGCTATCAAGAATTGCACATATCACCCAAACATCCTACCTTTCTCTCAAGAATTGCGTAGAGCTTCCCGAAATTCAGCCTTGCTCTCCAGAATTTTGTAGAACATCCCGACAATGAGCTTAAGGTACAAACTATGCAGACCCAACTGATAGCCTATCTTCAGATAGGAAACTATGTAGGTCATGAAAGGCAGCCAAAGCCACTCAACCCGGGAATAGCCTAGAAGCATTCCTTCAGTCGATGTCCAATGCATGTGCCGGAAAGTTTTCCAGTTCCCTCCAGAACTACAAAATTTCTCCATGCATGCATGGAAAACCTTCCTAAAAAGAAAGAATCTAAAATGAAAAGCATCCCAGGGAAGTGGGGATTTATTATTAGTTTTGTGAAGGCGACACATTTCCATCTTTAGAACTTTTTTCTAAGTGTTTTTGTTGTGCTTGATCTCAATCATACGCGTCATGAACTCCATTTTGCACAAACCTATGTAATGGATGCCTCTAGAGCTCACTTATGCATTCGATCATCAAGATCTAGCTTCCATGGGAGGTCAAGGAGCCTGAAGAGTGTTGTCATTACTTTTCATTGTGAGTTTCACTTTTACCGCCTTTTGTTGCTTTTTATGTCGCTTTGGTTTGTTTATCTTGTGAGAATGTTGTTTCACTCATTTTCTTGAATGAATGCTAGCATTTAAACTTGTTTATCTTGTAGAGCTATTGTTCCAAGCTAGAGATTTCCTTTCTCAAGTGCCGCATGAGTTTTCCCATTTTTCACCAACAGTCGTTGCAGTGACTCGCTTCACACACTTCATGTTATTTTTAATCAATTGTTGCACTTGTTTCCCATGTATACATCTACACTTAACCAGATATGTACTCATCCTTGCATCATCTTTCAGATCTGCCTATTTGCACACTCCCCATTGATACATTTGTTTCCCCCCTACCCGGATCTCACATTCACTTGCATGCACTGCATAATAGTACAGCTCAAGGACTCTACCTTGGCTTCTAGAATTGCATAGAGCATGTCCTGGGCTGGCTCCAACTGTGCACTGTGCAGTTCTAGGAGCCAGTCGCCTAGCTTGGTCATTGAGACTGCACAATGTACAATCTATCAAAGGTCCTATCCCAGACTGAACTGCACATTGTGCAGTTCCAGTCATCAATCTTCCACACTGACTACTGTGATTACACAACACACAATTCCAATAGTTAGCCAGCCACCCCTATGAGTCAAAATTGTGGAATTCCTCTCATTAGATGCCCTTATTTCCACTTGATCATGCTGTGAAGTTGGATTTATAAGAGCTAGTGTTTGATTTCCATGAGTTTCTTTTCTGTCCCACAAGTACCAAACTCATGAATTTCTTCTCTCTAGTAGTCATTGTACCATATCGCCAAAGAGAGTTGCTTCAAGAGAGACCGTTGAAAGAAGTACCAGGGAAGCAATTGAGAAAGCACCGATTTACTTGCCAATATATGCAGATGCTCAACACTAACATGGTAGCAAAACCAACAGCAGTGGCAGAAGGTTCCAATCTAGAACAGGAATAGGGAAAGAGGAAGTTGCTGACATAACAAAGGGAGAAAAGCGCTGCGGGGAAAAATCATGTTCAATATTCATGCAAGAAACTTTTACAATAGAAGGAAAAGGAATCAGAGGACATAGAAAACATAGTGAAGAGCACAACTTGCGGGTAGCAGAACTAAGATCACAACAAACAGAAAAAGAGTTGAAGGAATAACAAGAGCTGAGAAGCAGAAATGGGAAGAAGAACAAAGGCAAGGTGCAATGATAGAGAAAATAATGCCCATACAGGTTGATAAGTCAGAACATCCAACAATTGAGTAAGAGAGTGAATAAATGCAAGTTCCACCACCAAAGCTAAGCATGAGAACCAAGTCTAGTCAGAGATCAACAGGTACATGGAGCAGTTGATGCGCAAGGCCAACAGTGATGACTTATAGCTCAGTGTGAACAACATGAAGAAGTACATCGGTGGTCCAACAACACTTAGGACAATGCATCACATACTTCAAGATGAGACAGACATAGGTTCCAAGACCACATGCCCAGATGCCATGGAGGCAAGAGTCCTCTTTTAGCAAGACAACATCAAGCAGTTTGGGGACATCACAACACAACACCAAGATTAGCATCAGTACATGACCAAGAAGCATCAAGTGGGTGTTGTCAAGTTGGTCTTTCCCCAAACCTCGGAGTCATAGTGTGTTGTCTTGTTAGGATGACTCAAGACTATTTTGTCCCACATGGGTATATGTGGAAATTATATTTTTGTAAATATGATGTAAGTGAAATTCCAAGTGTCACTAGTGGAATGTGAACAGTCACTATGTAAAGTGAAGAGTCGTAAGAGTAGTCCAAGAGTCAAAGGGGAATGTCAAGGGTCACCCCACCCTTTGCTATAAATAGAACCTCATAACTCATAGAAGAGGATTTCAGTAGCCAAGCTTTAGGCTACGCATTTCTTAGAGAAGGATTGGAGGGTAATGTAACGAGCCTTGGCTTCTCCAAAACATAGAGCGAGTACATCTCTTTGGAGGAGCAGGTAGTGTTTACTATAATTTTCCACTATTGGGGCTACTAGAATTTCAATGGTATATGTATGGATGGAAATTTCACTTAATATATTTAACAAAGCCAACACATTTGCATGCATGTGTTGTTATTTTAGTTGGACTATTATGGTTGCTTTAGAAATATATGTTATTAAACTTACGCATTTTTTTATGAACTATTTTGTATGCAATTGTTGAATCTTGTTTTAGACGTGTTTTTGGTTTAACCTATCACTTTGAATTGTGGACTATTATGCTTTCCATCTTGTGATGTCATTCCGCTCGTGTGTTCCTTTCAAGCTATGTACTATTACAAGATTCTAAGGGGCACACTTGCTTTTCCCCTCTGTGTGTTAGAACCCCCATGCATCTCACTTGACTCTCTACAAGGTCACACACTTGCTTCCAACAAAGATATCACACTTACCTATGCATGCTATCATAGTCAAGGCATTGCTTTACTACCCATTGCTGGGACCCCTACTCCAAATGTTTTAAGGTCTAGTTGGGACTTCTTACTGGGGAGATCCCTTGACATATTGGTAGGTCTAGTACCGTCAACATTTCTGGCACTAGAAGGAGATCCAAATGACAATTTGAGTCCTCAAAGTCTATTTTGAATGTCTACATGTTCTTCATGACTTATGTTAACACCCAGGTTGTTCCCTTTGACTCCCAAGGGAATACGGCCGGGGTAACCACTAACCAATCTTTGGATTACAGCTTCTAGCCAAACTGTAATCAGAGAGGGCTCTCTCTTTAAGGTTTGTCTCTGTTTTTTGAAGATTTTAGGTTAGTTATGAAATTCAGGGTTTGGTTGTATGTTTTGGTTGAGGGATGTCTTTCTGTACCTAAGGTGGAAATCTTCAGATAGTTCTAATCCATTGGGCTATGGAGTCTGTGGCTGTAGTTTTTTTTTGAAATATTGAGTTGGGTTGCTGAAACTACAGGGCCTTATAAATACTTCATGAAACAAACTTGAAATTGTGATGGTGAAGTGTGTTTAACCAGTGAAAAGCAATTAAGAATTTTCCACTAAGCTGGGAGTGTGAGAAAGAGATATACTGCGCAGGAGCAGACTTGAATTCCTGAAACAATAATCACTGTGAAAGATATAGTGTGGAGGTGCAGCAATTAAGAATTACACCTTTATTACTATAACTGAAGAAAAAACATTTATAATAGCATAGATTGAGTTCAGGGTAATCTGTGATTAAATCCTAGAACTATTCTTTTTCCTTGCCATTAACTGTGAAACACAGAACATGAATGAGCTATGAAAAGATGACAAAAACACATAACGAAGAGTTTTAAGAAAACTTATTGAACCATGAAATACGCAGGAATCCTGTAACATTCAGCAAAACACCACAATGCCTCAAACAACGTGGAGCTTTGGAAATTCCATCAGCTTTGTATTAATTCTCTGAAAATTTACAGCATAAGAACTCTAGAAGAGAAATCAACAACAACCCCTGCAAACTTATGCGAGGGGGAATATATACAAACGGTCATACAAAATATCTAAAGCGTTGAGTCATCTGAGAAATGAATATGTTCACCAACTTGTACAGAACAACAGATAAGAAGTTATTACAACTTTGAATACAACATAAATGCTCTTCAATTCTGTCAGAAGACTCTTTGACCTTTGGAGGCCACTGAGTCAGTTGAATGTTCTGTTATAAATGCTGAATGACGTGTCTTTGTAGCTCTGTCCTCCTGTAGCTTTTCGGCCCTGTCACCTATGACTGTCAGTGCTGCTTTAGTGGCCGAATAGTTTTGCTGAGTTGGCTCAGCACGTTCTTTTCCATACATGCTGATTTTATCAAAATTTTCCTGAGCATGATAACTTATATATTTAAATGAAAAAACTTGAATACAGGCTCTGGTTCACAGTATTAACTGTATCATTTTGGTCCAGACCTCCTGTGTGGGCAATTGATGTCTCAGGATTGCCTCTAGAGTCTCATCTGCCTCCGTGGATTTGTAGAAGTTTGGAGGCACTTCAAACAGATGTTTAATTTCATTCATTATAAAGAATAAGTTCTCTACCCTGTTGTAGAGACTCTGCCCTGATGCTGGCCCTGATTCTTCTGAAGTGCTGGGTCTTTCTGTAATCTGATTTGTAGCAAATGTGTTGACCCTTTTGGCATAATGTTCATGAGAAAGTAGTCTTCCTGCGCTGTTCAGTAAGCTAGGAAGACCTCTGTTTTGCAATGCCACAAATTTGTCCGTGAACTTATTAACCTCTGTCTGCATATCCTGGCTTCTTCTTTCCAGTGTTTGCACCAGGTTTGTTAGTGTGAGGACCCTCTTTATCAGCTGGATGGTTTCAGTTCTACTGGAGATTCCCATTGCTGCCAGCTGAGCACTTGTTCTGTTATTAAGCACATTAATCATTCTATTGGCAACCTCAGGCATATTGCCTAGAGATGCCCTTGATCTCTGGATTTCTCTCTGTGCTTTCCCTATGAGCTCTATTTGCTCATGAATGGTCTCAATGTATTGCCATTGATCAGTTATGGATTGGCCAATGTTGGCCCATAGGACTGTCTTGAGCTCAGCTGTCACTTTGTCAAGTGTGAGCTCCTTCTCCAGCTCCTTTATCCTCTCTTTGAGAGCCTTTATCTCTCTTCCTTTCTCAGCTACAGTCTGCTTGGATTTATCATATTTTTCATTCAACTTGACCAAATTTTCCCTGGCTTCTTTTAATTCTGCCATTTGGGCTTCCAGGGCTTGGATTTCATTCTTGAGTTTCTGCATGTCCAGGCTTGGAGCCTGCTCTGTTGTTGGTGCTGGTGCTGATGTAGATGGTGCTGCCGGTTCTGTCTGTTCAGTGGGAGGAGTAGTAGTTTGAGGAGGTTCCTCAAGGTTAATTATCTTTGGAGGAGGCTGAGATGTTTGTCCTCCTTCTTTTTGTTGTAATGCTGCCTGCAGTGCAGCCTGTGCAGCCTCTGATTCTCCCAATTTTTCTTGTGTCTGGATCAGCTGTTTATATAATGATACCAGCATGGCTGCTGCATCTTGATCATGCCTCAGCTGGGCAACTTCTCCAGTTTGTGGGTGAATGGTTGCTGGGACTTTTACCATTTTCCTTAGTGCTGCCATATCTGCATCTCTCGATTTCAATAATGCTTGCACAACCTTGATGTCCTTGGGATCATGCCCAAGTTCTATGATTATCTCCTCTAAGGCTTTGATTCTGTTGTCCTTTGCTTGAGAGGATGCTCTCTCCAACTCAAGTTGGGCAGCTGTATTATTTAGGCTATTTTCTAGCCTGTAGTTCTCCAATGTCTTATCTGCCAAGGAGACATACACCATCTCACCCGTTTGCCTATGTAATTCGATTTTATCCATTGGGTGGATGTCCTTGGCAAGGACCTCAAGGTTGGTCCTTATGTAATCTGCAGCTGACTGCGGCTGCAACACTGCTGGCATAAAGTGGCTCATGATCATCTTGCCCTCCTGGACATCATATGCAGACATTAGTCTTTGCTGGTTAGTGGGAGCCATTTTCAACAAATGATTATATAGCTGTATCCTTATGGGCTCATTCCTCTTTTTTATATCAATGAACTGCTGCTTGATGCCCATTTCACCTCCTCCTTGCTGGCTTGAGGAGCTGACTTCTCCTCCCACTGTCCTCTCTTGTTCCTGCTGGAAGGAACTTCCAGATGCCTCCATACTAGGTGGGCCCATGCCCAAAGATTGCCCTATAGGCATTTCCTCCTCTAAAAGGGGATTCATTTTGTGTCTTTTCTCCCCATGAGTTGTTGATGTTGTGAGGGGAGTCTCTCTGTCCCTCTTTCTACTTATGTCTTCTTTTTTTGGGGTTTGGAGGACTGAGGCCTCCACTGTTGTCTCCTGCCTAGGAGGCAGAGTGTCCTGAGCTTGCTGCTCGGTGGAAATTGGGGCCTGTGATGTATTTTCTTGCTGTCCTGATTTCTCCTTTTCTTGTTGCCCCTCTTGTTGCTGTTGTGCCTGTTGTTGTTGCTGCATTTCCTGCTGTTGTTCCTCTTCATGCTGCATTTCTTCATGAGGTGGCTGCTCTGGCTCCATCTCTTTCTCTTTGCCTTTGCTAGAGGTTTGATCAGTAGCTTTGGCTGCTTGCTGATGTGTTGTGGAGGATGAGGCAGCTGCTCCCACTTGAGTGCCTGGAAGAGCAAATACCTGTGCACAAAGTTCTAAGTCAGCCATCTTTTGGAGATTTCTAACTGCTCTTTGATTTAGTTCTTCTTGTGTGACAGCTTCCTCTAAGGTGCCTCTCCTCCACTTTATTTGATTTGCATATTTTTCAATGTGAGGCAACCTTACGTGGTCATAACTGGCCAGCCTATACCTGACCCTTCTTAAAGTTATGAAGTGATTGGGGTCATAAGGTTTCCAAAGGAAACTGGTCTGTAGGCCAAGGGATTCTAGCATTCTGTCTGCTTCTTGCCAACCTTCCTCCCTTTTGTTGTAAATGAAATGGCCTAATTGGTTTCTTACTTTGAGCTGTGCTTTCTTGCCTTTGCCTGAAAAATGTAGCACATCAGCATTCCCAAACTGCCTGAAGTATTCAAGGGCAAACAATCTCATGGGCACATATTTGGGCAATCTGTATGGGGGCAACTCACACCCATATATTCTGATGACTGTGTGGTGTTGGTAATAGTACCAATCCCCAATGTTGTATACCTTGGACAGCTGAAGGACTCTCTGCATCTCATCAGTTAGTCTTGGAGGAGGTGAGCTCATAAGCAAAGACATGGCTGGGTGGATGAAGAGGTCTATAAACTCACAATAAGTGTATGGAGAGCAAGATCTGCAGTGGAAGGCAGAGGACCAATACACCACTGACCTTGGATTTCCTTGTGCATCCACTCTCTTCATAGCAAAGTGAAATTTCTCATGTTGAAAATACAAAATCAAGTGGTAGATGTAGGAGGTGTATCTGAACACCCTTTCTCTTGATAAGTTCATCAATTGCTCATGTATTTTGTCAGATATGTAGGTGGCATAGTCATAGCAGATTGGAGACTTGCCAGGGGAAAACATGAGCATCATCACCAGCAAAGTTTCATCAACAAACTCAATTGAATTATAGCCCAGAATGGGACTGATCATGTCTACAAGGTCCCTACCCAATTGGTTGAGGTAAACATGAGAAATGGGAGGGTACTTCACAGTGTCAGAGTCAATGTACAATTGATTTAGTTTGGTGACCTGAGCATCTTTCAATTTAGCTCCTTGCTTTATCAGATCAATCAGTGATAAAGGAACTAATTTCTTCTCAGTTTTGAAGTGCAACATCTCTCTGATGGCTTCAGGGGTGACATAGAAAACAACTGAGGCTGAGGGGTCAATCACAGCCCTCTAAGTGGCGTCGTAGCATTCAGCACATAGGTGGATTAGGTCGGGAAACTGGTTGACCTGAGGGAGCTTGAAGAGAGGGAGTAAAGAATCCCAAATGCCCAATACATCTGTTCCAGCCTCATGTTTAATCTTCAACTCGTTTAACAAGTGGATGTGGTACTTACTGTGCATTAGCATTTCTTCTGATATTTGATAATCCAAGTCTGCTAATGGTTGCCATTCCAATTATCTCTGAGGAGCATTTAAAGGAGAAATATTCAAGGCTACAGGAGCTACTAGTGCATCCATGGCTACTTTAAAACTCTGTTTGTATGTAAACTGGTGTTACTGTGCAGAGCAACCCAAAAGAGTAATTCTTGAAAAGAGAGGTGATTTACTGAGGAACAGAGGATAAAATGGTGATGGCAGCAATTGAAATACTGCACAAGCGCTGATAGGGCGAATGCTTGGCCTTAAAAAACTCTTTTTCACAGCAAATTGGTGCAGTTTGGGTTCCCCGTTCACGATTGCGCGAACAGAATGCAGGTTTGTGAAAACTCGGGTAAACAAGGCTTAGCAGGTGAATTTCGACCTTACAGTTGCAAATGGAGACTGGGCACAGAGGATTTACCGGTAAATTATGTGTTTTTTCAGTGTTTTACGTTATCCTTGGAGAATTATGGACAAACTTAGGCGTAGGGAGGATAATTCGGATAAATACCCGGTACACTGCGCCAATGGTGACAAATGCAGGTGGGTTTGGCGCGCCAACAGTCTCCAGGTCGAATTCAGCAGGTTGGTGAGAGCTTGGACATAAAATGCATGCAGAAGAAACCACAGTCGTTTTTGCAAAAAGTGCAAGAAACACAGTTTTTTGGCCAAAATATGGATTTTTTGGAACATTGGCGCCTTTTTGGATGACGTCAGCATGACGTCATCAAGTGGGGTCAAGGTCGGATGACATCAGCATGACATCATCAGGTGACGTGGTGGCTTAAGAGTGGTCCACGGGGATGGTGAGGTGGCGGACAGGTCGGAGCAATGGCGGACGGGGGCGCTGGCGTGGCGATGACGTAGCAGTGACGCTGGCATAGCGGGTTAACAGAAACCGGAAGTGGTAAGCGGTTTGATATCGCACCGCCCTCTATACAGAAGCTGAATTGTCAGAGGGGGCTCCGATATGATGTGGGGGTGATGCGTGGTAGAGGCTTGATGTCACCCTCTGACAAATTTCAGAAGGTAAGTTACGGACGTCGGGGCCGGTCCGAAATGCATGAGGGCCGTCGAATGAAAAGGGCCCGATCCGACGGTCGACGGATCGTTAAGCTACCAGGACGATACGGATATTGGCGGGGAATAAAATAATATTTTCTTTGCTAAATGCGCCCGGCGGGAACCTTTGGAGTTTGGCAAACTTATATGGTTTTCAATGTATTTTTATAAAAAACGCGCATAGCACCCAAACTTTGGGTAAAATGAAAAAGTGGGTTTTTCATGTGTTTTTGCAAATAAAGCGGGTTATGGGTGACAATGGGGTTTTTTACAAGGGTTTTTTAGCAAATGAAGGGGTTAAATGGTTTAGGTAACTTTTGAAGGGGGAAGAGGGGTAGGGTTTGGGTTCTTAAACTGACCAGATGTCAATTTAATCCCTGACAGTGAACATATGGCTATAATGCCAAGGGGAAGGGATATTTATAAAATGCTTGGGGTTTATACACCATAGTGTTTATAATAATAGGGAAAGGGGAACATAGGGGATTTAGATAATAAGAATTTAGGGGTTAATATGAATGGAAGAGGTGAATGAGGAGTGATATCACTAAGTTTATATAGAAACAACTTAGCTTAGGGAGTAGATCAAAATGAAAAGAATTTTAGACAAGAAATGTGGCTTTTAAAGGAATGAGAACCAACATAAAACCTTAAATTCTTTCATGAACACAACTGATGAAGGGATGTTAGTAATGAATGTGAAAGGGGGGGGAAATGAAGTTAGTCATGCTCCTTTGCTTTGCTGCAACATGATGGAGAAGAGGAGCTTCTCTATGCACTGATGTTTGCTTTGTGTTAGACCAGCAAGATTCATTTGAAAGAAATGACATTTCTGCAACCCCATCTACCTACCCATCTATTTGCCTAGAATTTTTTTGTTTCTTCTTGCAGGGTGCACTTAGACTTGCAGACCCTTATTTGCCTTTTCTTTTCTTTTGGATTTTTCTTTTGATTTTCTATCTAAGGCTACCCTTATTGCTTCCAAGGTCCCAGATTAAGCAGTTGGGAACCTTACTTTCTCTACCTAGCTACTGGTCTGCCAAGATTAGACAGTTTGGACAGACTTCTTTCTCTATTCTACAATAGAAAATTGAAACATGGCATGATCCAGATTAGGCTGTTGGACCATCCATCCAAAATTGACTCAACATCAAGCTTTTGTACACACCTTGTCTTCTTATGGAAATATGGGATCTTTGAATCACCAAAGCAGAGCATATTTGCAACTTTTATTTGCCAATCATGAAATATGAAACCTATTGGTATAGGTAGCTAACAGTGGCTCCACATGGGGATGGTTTTTCCATTTGAAAGACCAAGAACAGCAGCTCAAAATGCCTTGGCCCTTGACTTCTTGTATCAAAACTTGGAGTATGCCTCTTTGAAATGCCAAAATTGTGCTCTTCCCATCTTGGTAAATCTCTGAACTTATTTGCCTTTTGCTGATACCTTATAAAACTTGAGAAAGTGCATTTTTACATATTTAACAGAAAGTAATATATACACCTGAATATGTACAAGGGAAACTTAGGCTGCAGTTATGGATAGTAGTCAAAATAGTGCTTCAACATCCTGCCATTTACAGGACCTTCATCCAAATCAGTTTCATCAAGATTCCTAAGGAAGTAAGTATTATTTCCTTGCACTGCTTGAACAGCAAATGGCCCTTTCCAAAGGGAATCAAATTTTCCATGTTTTCCCTTATCTTCCCTTCTTGAATCCCACTTGAGGACTTTGTCACCAATGTTGAAATCTTCTGCCTTAGTCCTTCTATCAAAAGCTTTCTTTAATTTTTCTTGTAAAACTTGAACTCTGCTGAAAACGTGGTCTCTAGTTTGCTGCAAACATATTATTTGATTGATCCTTCTTTGCATATCATTGGGCTCAGCTTGACTTTCTTGAAGCAGTTTCATAACAGGAACCCCTATTAATGAAGGAAATTTGGCTTCTAATCCATAAACCAACTCATATGGGCTGACCCCAATTGATCTCTTAGTTGTTAGTCTATCTGCCCATAGGGCATTGACAAGCTTCTTATGCCAATTCTTCTTATTTTCTTCCAACACTTTCTTTATGATGTTCACAAGGCTTTTATTTGATGATTCGGCAAGGCCATTTCCTTGGGGATAGTATGCAGTAGAATGGCCCAAGGTAATGTGAAATTTGTGGCAGAAATTCACCATCTTCTTAGATCTGAAGGCAGCAGCATTGTCTGTTATTATCTTATCAGGACAGCCAAATCTAGAAAGAATATTGGTCTCAAGGAACTGAATGATAGTGGAATCATTTGCTTGTCTGCATGGAACGGCTTCAATCCATTTAGTAAAGTAGCCTGTAGCTGTTAGAATCCATCTATGTTGGCCTGAAGATGAGGGGTGAATTTCCCCAATGAAATCCAAGCCCCATTGTTGAAAAGGTCTCTCTGTTGCAATAGGCCTCAAAGGAAGTGGTAGTAACTTTCTCTTTCCCTCAAACACTTGACATTTATGACATGAGGTGGTAAATTTCTTGACATCAGAGAAAACAGTGGGCCAATAGTAACCAGCCCTCAGTATTTTATCCACAGTGGACTTCCAATACAAGTGTCCAACGCAGTCACCTGCATGAAATTATTTGGTGACATTGTTAGTCTCATTCTCAATCAGATAGTTTAACAATATACCCTCATGGTTTTTCCAAAGCAAATTGCCATCCATAACACAAAATCTTGAAGCTTTCATTTTTAGGAACCTACATTCAGTTCTGGACAATCCTGGGGGAGCACACAGGTTTTGTAACACATAACAGATGTCAGAGTACCAAGGGGATTGTTCAAAGGCTACATTGATCTTTGGAGTCGCCAGCTCTGGTTCATTATCCAGCTGGTTTATGTCTAAGGCTTGGAAGTTTGCTTCTGTCATTAGTTTGGCCAAACCTTGCCCTTTTATTAGTTTTGTAGGTTTTATTTCAATATCAAATTCCAAAATGTTGGCAATCCACTTTCCTCTTCTGCCCTCTAAGTTTTCTTGAGTGAGTATGTCTTTCACAATGGGACTTGGCACATAAGCTATAACATGGGAATAAAGGATGTAAATCCTGAAGTCTTTAATGGCCTTGACCAAAGCATAAGCTTGTTTTTCCATGATCTGATATTTCAGAGGTGCATCTCTAAGAGCTCTACTAAAGAAAGCAATGGGTTTCTCATTTCCTTGGTCATCTTTCTGTAATAAAACAGCAGCAATAGTATGCTGGGAGGCAAAAGAGAAAATGATAAATTCTCTATCAAATTGAGGATTTGTCAAGACTGGGGTTTGGGTAAGGGCCAATTTTATACCTTCAAAGGCTTGATTTGCTTCTACTGTCCATTTCACTTTTGAATCCTTCTTTAGCATGTTGTTCAATAATTTGATCAGTTCCGCTAAGTTTAGGATAAACCTTCTTAAGAAATTGATCTTCCCTAAGAAAGCTTGCAATTCTTTGATGTTTCTTGGGTGGGGCATTTGTAAGATAGCTTGTATCATGTCTGGGTCAATTCTTATGCCATCCTTTGAAATGATATGCCCTAACAACTTACCTTCTTCCAAACCAAATAGAGACTTCTTGGGATTCAAGGAAATTCCATATTTCCTACATGTTAAGAAGATCTGCCTTAAATGCTTCAAGTGTTCTTGGTTAGATTTTGAGAAAGGTGTGAGGTCATCCAAATAAATGACAAGAAAGTCATGAATCTCTTTGGCAAAAGCAATATCCATGGCTCTTTGAAATGTTGCCCCTGCATTTTTCAATCCAAAAGGCATTTTTACATATTTGAAAGTTCCCCATGGGGTTGTGAATGCAGTTTTGTCTTGATCATTAGGGTGCACTAGGATTTGATTAAAGCCTGAGAATCCATCAAGTAATGAGATCCTTGAGGCCCCTACCACTCTTTGGAGAATGTGATCCATCTTGGGTAAGGGATAGTTGTCTTTGAGGGACACTTGGTTTAGATTTCTAAGATCAACACAAAGTCTTATCTCACCAGTTTTCTTTCTTGTAGGTACCAAATTAGAAACCCAATCAGAAAACCTGATGGGTGCTATGATGCCAGCTTTAAACACTTTTTGCAGTTCTTTTTCAATTGAAGGGAGAAGCATGGGATTGATCCTTCTCAATTTCTGCTTGAATGGCTTTTGATTAGGCTTGAGAGGGATAGTATGCTGGATAATAGAGGTGTCATAGGATTTTAAATCCTCATAACCCCATGCAAAGACATCTTGAAACTCTTTGAAAAGGTCAATGTATTTGGGTTTTTGATCAGGAGGTAAGGATGCAGACAATTTTATTATTTTGGGCTTCTCAATAGTTCCGATGTTGCATTCCTCAATGGCAGCATTAAGGGGCTGCATTTTTGGTTTTTTGGGGATATCATTTGAGTCAAAGATGTCCTCTAATGGAGTTAGGCCTGTTGGAAGAAAATTGCCTTTCAGCTCTATGATCTCAGCCTCTGTAGCAGCTATTTCTTCATAACTGGTTTGTTGAATTTCTTGTATGTTGTTTTTGTTAAAAATTGTTGGATGTAAGATTTGGTGAGCTGTCTTGGGTGATATTGGCTTGTTGTTCTGTTCACTCTGTATTTGTGATTGACTTTCTCCCTCAGTGTCAATCTTTAATCCTGAAAATTCTTGTTGCAAGGTCAAGAAATTATTTATTTGTGTATCATCTTCAAATACTTGCCAATATTTAACATTGTTTGGGACAGAAGGTCTGTGTTTTACCTCAGCTGTAAAGCAATGGCCAAGTTCAAAGGGCAGCTTGCAGGTACTTGCAAATGTGGCTAAACTATGAGCATGAAGATTGTGGGTCCTAGAAATTTTGGCGATTTGAAATTCAGTGAAGGAGTTTAGTATTTCAACAACAGCAGATCTGTAAGATCTCAGTCTTTTGTCATTGGTGACAAAATTACCCTTTACTTGTTGGATAACTAGGTCTGAGTCTCGTAGGATTGAAACCTTTATGGCTTGTAAGGATTTTACTAGTTTGAGACCTAGTAAAAGAGCTTCATATTCTGCCATGTTATTAGTGCATCTAAAATTTAGCCTATAGGCTCGACCTTCTGCATGATTGTTTTGTTTATTGTGTATCCAAACTCCAGCTCCTGCCCCTAATTTGTTGACTGACCCATCAAATTCAAGGAACCATAGGATCTCTTGTTCTAGGGGAGACTTAATAACTTCTCTGTGATCTGGAATTGTGAGTTGAAGTTCTGGTTTTTCATTTAGTTTCTCTTTTAGGACAGTCTCATCACTTGATTGGATCAGCTTTATTTCTAGAGCAGCAGTTTGTTCATTAATATCCTGATCTTGTTTGAGTTTCTTGGCTTCATCATCATTTGTAAGACCTGAATTATCATTGAAGAGAATATATGAATCTATGTCAGAATGGACAGCATATATGGGAAAGTTTTGAGGTTTTTCTTCACTGCTGACCATGTATTTCATAAGTGACTCTCTATATAACCTCTTGGGTTGACCAAAGACTGACATGGTGGCATATGACATGTCTAATTGTAGGGAACCTTGGAGTTTAGCCCCCCATGATCTTGATAACAGCATCCCATATTTGGGTGGGATATCAACAACTACAACGTCCATTAGAATTGTTTTATTTGGGTACTGAACAAGAGACACACATAAGTCTTTTATTAAGCCTAAACACTTAACTTGGCTGGAGTCAAATGAGAATAGGTCCTTATATGGTCTTGTAATATCCAGATTTAATCTTTCCATGACTGATTTAGGCATCAAGTTGTGAGAAGCACCTGAGTCAAACATTGCATTGTGTAGTATCTTATCATGAACATGCAGGCTGACATAGAAAGGTAAGATCCCTGTAATTGCTGTCTTTCCATCAACCTCTGGACCGAAAAACAATTCTGGGGTATCATCCAACACATTGACATTATCTTTATTACGAGTAAGTTGAAGGGACTTCTTGATTTGTAGTCTATAAATGTCATGCTTGGCTAGTCCTGAAAGAGGAATAGCTACCTTCAATTTGCCAATTTCATCTTCTAAGTCAAAGGGTTTTTCAGATGGGATCTTGGTGTTGTGGGTGACAGCCTTTTCCTTGTTCACTAAGTCTTCTTCTTGATTCTTTTCTTGATCTTGAGGCTTGTCCTTCTTAGTCATCTCTTGAGGAGTATTACTTGGATTAGGGTGCAAGGGTGATGTAGCCATAGGCTGTTGTTTTGAGGGGGATGTTTCAGTTATTTCCTCAACTGTTACCTCATCTGTAATTGGACCAGTTTCGCCACTTGGTTATGTGACAATAGCTTTCTTAGGCTGTGGAGTGTCCTTTGTCTTGTCAGGCTGTGTCACATTTATAGTTCTGCTTCTTAGCTTGTATTGCTTATGAACTTCATAAATAGCTGTGTCATATCCTTGTTTAAAGTCAAATGACTCACCTGACCTGGTTTGGAATTGCTGAATGTCATCATCCTTATGATCTTCTTGACTCAGAAAAACTTGCTGCTCATCATTCAGGCCCATCAGGTTAATGTGGGTGTCATCCGTTTGCTCATTCGAAGTGGATGCCTCAGTATAGTTTTCCTGGAAAGGAGGTCTTATGTCTGGATCAGAACCGACCTTGCCAGCGTTTGGGTTTTGATTTCTCCTAAAATTGGGATTCCTGATAGGGTTATTTTGTGATGCCTCCCATGATGACTTTCTCTCAACTGATTCTACTCTATCACCTAATATCTTCATCCCAGTGAGTATTGCATCCAGTTTTTGATCAAAGGCTGAGGGTTCTTCTTTGAAGGTGGTTCTCTTTTCCAATCTTACCCTGTTTCTTTTGGCAATCAAGTTAGCCTCTACTGTGACAGCAACCTTTTGGGCATCTTCAAGGGTTTCAGGGGCTCTTTCCTTCAATTGATATGCCATATCAGGGTCAAAACCATCCGTAAATTTGTACAAGGCTAAATCAGGAGGAGGTCTTAGATTCTGTGGTATTGCGTTATATACATTGTTGAATCTTGCACAATACTCGAAAACGGTCTCTTGAGGACCTCGTTTGATTGTATCATATTCACCAAGTATGTGCAGGGGATCTTTCTTTTTCTCCCATCTGTTAGTAAAGGCTTGATAAAGCTCATCAGGAGTTGTGATGGTATTTACAGCCAGTGATCTAAACCAAGTTCTTACATCCCCTGTCAGGCTCTGGACAAAAATTCTCATTCTCACACTGTCATCATCTATTTCATAGTTCTCGAAATGGTCTTGCATCCTTCTGGCATGCTGAATTGCTGTGAAAGGGCCCGTGGAGTCAAAATATGAGATCTTGGATTGGTAGTCCTGAGGTAGAGCTGCAGCATTAGCAGGTAACTGCAGGGGTGCATATCTATTAGCCATGTTTGCAGGATTTATAGGGTTGACAGGGATAACTGGGATAGCATGAACGACTGGTACAACAAGGGTAGTGGGGATGGTAAAAACTAGAGTGTTGGTCAAGGGAATATGTGCAGTGGATGGAGGTGTGAAAGGAGGGCTTTGAGATGTGGATGGTGAACTGGGGGAATCAAGGGTAGACCGAAATAGGACCTTGATTGGAGTTTGAACAGGGTTTGGATAAGCTGTCTCAGGACTTAAATCAGCAAGAGTTTCCTGTCCTTGCTGCTTCCTAATGATTTTAGGGATTGTATTAGGATTTTCAAAAACAGTTGGGGGATTGGGGTCAGGATTTGACCTTGTATATCGCAGATTCTTCTTGGGAGCCAGCTTCTGAACTTGCTTTTTGAGTATTTTTGGAATTTTCTTATATCTGTAAGGACTAGGCAAGATTTTGGAATAGTTGTATATATCTCAAAGCTAGCATGAAGATTGACTGAAGCAGCATTTATCTAAACCTGTTAATGTAAAACAGAAACAATTTTGAAGGCTTCCTGGCTGGTATTCAGGATTCATCTGTAGCTTTAGGAGATATACAGTAATTAGAAAATCCTAAGGAAGTTCCCAGTTGAGTCGCCAATTATGTTAACACCCAGGTTGTTCCCTTTGACTCCCAAGGGAATACGGCCGGGGTAACCACTAACCAATCTTTGGATTACAGTTCTAGCCAAACTGTAATCAGAGAGGGCTCTCTCTTTAAGGTTTGTCTCTGTTTTGTGAAGATTTTAGGCTAGTTATGAAATTCAGGGTTTGGTTGTATGTTTTGGTTGAGGGATGTCTTTCTGTACCTAAGGTGGAAATCTTCAGATAGTTCTAATCCATTGGGCTATCGAGTCTGTGGCTGCAGTTTTTTTTTGAAATATTGAGTTGGGTTGCTGAAACTACAGGGCCTTATAAATACTTCATGAAACAAACTTGAAATTGTGATGGTGAAGTGTGTTTAACCAGTGAAAAGCAATTAAGAATTTTCCACTAAGCTGGGAGTGTGAGAAAGAGATATACTGCACAGGTGCAGACTTGAATTCCTGAAACAATAATCACTGTGAAAGGTATAGTGTGGAGGTGCATCAATTAAGAATTACACCTTTATTACTATAACTGATGAAAAAAAAATTATAATAGCATAGATTGAGTTCAGGGTAATCTGTGATTAAATCCTAGAACTATTCTTTTTCCTTGCCATTAACTGTGAAACACAGAACATGAATGAGCTATGAAAAGATGACAAAAACACATAACGAAGAGTTTTAAGAAAACTTATTGAACCATGAAATACGCAGGAATCCTGTAACATTCAGCTAAACACCACAATGCCTCAAACAACGCGGAGCTTTGGAAATTCCATCAGCTTTGTATTAATTCTCTGAAAATTTACAGCATAAGAACTCTAGAAGAGAAATCAACAACAACCCCTGCAAACTTATGCGAGGGGGAATATATACAAACGGTCATACAAAATATCTAAAGCGTTGAGTCATCTGAGAAATGAATATGTTCACCAACTTGTATAGAACAACAGATAAGAAGTTATTACAGCTTTGAATACAACATAAATGCTCTTCAATTCTGTCAGAAGACTCTTTGACCTTTGGAGGCCACTGAGTCGGTTGAATGTTCTGTTATAAATGCTGAATGACGTGTCTTTGTAGCTCTATCCTCTTGTAGCTTTTCGGCCCTGTCACCTATGACTGTCAGTGCTGCTTTAGTGGCCGAATAGTTTTGCTGAGTTGGCTCAGCCCGTTCTTTTCCATACATACTGATTTTAAAAATTTTCCTGTGCATGATAACTTATATATTTAAATAAAAAAACTTGAATACAGGCTCTGGTTCACAGTATTAACTGTATCATTTTGGTCCAGACCTCCTGTGTGGGCAATTGATGTCTCAGGATTGCCTCTAGAGTCTCATCTGCCTCCGTGTATTTGTAGAAGTTTGGAGGCACTTCAAACAGATGTTTAATTTCATTCATTATAAAGAATAAGTTCTCTACCCTGTTGTAGAGACTCTGCCCTGATGCTGGCCCTGATTCTTCTAAAGTGCTGGGTCTTTCTGTAATCTGATTTGTAGCAAATGTGTTGACCCTTTTGGCATAATGTTCATGAGAAAGTAGTCTTCCTGCGCTGTTCAGTAAGCTAGGAAGACCTCTGTTTTGCAATGCCACAAATTTGTCCGTGAACTTATTAACCCTTGTCTGCATATCCTTGCTTCTTCTTTCCAGTGTTTGCACCAGGTTTCTTAGTGTGAGGACCCTCTTTATCAGCTGGATGGTTTCAGTTCTACTGGAGATTCCCATTGCTGCCAGCTGAGCACTTGTTCTGTTATTAAGAACATTAATCATTCTATTGGCAACCTCAGGCATATTGCCTAGAGATGCCCTTGATCTCTGGATTTCTCTCTGTGCTTTCCCTATGAGCTCTATTTGCTCATGAATGGTCTCAATGTATTTCCATTGATCAGTTATGGATTGGCCAATGTTGGCCCATAGGACTGTCTTGAGCTCAGCTGTCACTTTGTCAAGTGTGAGCTCCTTCTCCAGCTCCTTTATCCTCTCTTTGAGAGCCTTTATCTCTCTTCCTTTCTCAGCTACAGTCTGCTTGGATTTATCATATTTTTCATTCAACTTGACCAAATTTTCCCTGGCTTCTTTTAATTCTGCCATTTGGGCTTCCAGGGCTTGGATTTCATTCTTGAGTTTCTGCATGTCCAGGCTTGGAGCCTGCTCTATTGTTGGTGCTGGTGCTGATGTAGATGGTGCTGTCGGTTCTGTCTATTCAGTGGGAGGAGCAGTAGTTTGAGGAGGTTCCTCAAGGTTAATTATCTCTGGAGGAGGCTGAGATGTTTGTCCTCCTTCTTTTTGTTGTAATGCTGCCTGCAGTGCAGCCTCTGATTCTCCCAATTTTTCTTGTGTCTGGATCAGCTGTTTATATAATGATACCAGCATGGCTGCTGCATCTTGATCATGCCTCAGCTGGGCAACTTCTCCAGTTTGTGGGTGAATGGTTGCTGGGACTTTTACCATTTTCCTTAGTGCTGTCATATCTGCATCTCTCAATTTCAATAATGCTTGCACAGCCTTGATGTCCTTGGGATCATGCCCAAGTTCTATGATTATCTCTTCTAAGGCTTTGATTCTGTTGTCCTTTGCTTGAGAGGATGCTCTCTCCAACTCAAGTTCGGCAGCTGTATTATTTAGGCTATTTTCTAGCCTGTAGTTCTCCAATGTCTTATTTGCCAAGGAGGCATACACCATCTCACCCGTTTGCTTATGTAATTCGATTTTATCCATTAGGTGGATGTCCTTGGCAAGGACCTCAAGGTTGGTCCTTATGTAATCTGCAGCTGACTGCGGCTGCAACACTGCTGGCATAAAGTGGCTCATGATCATCTTGCCCTCCTGGAAATCATATGCAGACATTAGTCTTTGCTGGTTAGTGGGAGCCATTTTCAACAAATGATTATATAGCTGTATCCTTATGGGCTCATTCCTCTTCTTTATATCAATGAACTGCTGCTTGATGCCCATTTCACCTCCTCCTTGCTGGCTTGAGGAGCTGACTTCTCCTCCCACTGTCCTCTCTTTTTCCTGCTGGAAGGAACTTGCAGATGCCTCCATACTAGCTGGGCCCATGCCCAAAGATTGCCCTATAGGCATTTCCTCCTCTGAAAGGGGATTCATTCTGTGTCTTTTCTCCCCATGAGTTGTTGATGTTGTGAGGGGAGTCTCTCTGTCGCTCTTTCTACTTATGTCTTCTTTTTGTGGGGTTTGGAGGACTGAGGCCTCCACTGTTGTCTCCTGCCTAGGAGGCAGAGTGTCCTGAGCTTGCTGCTCGGTGGAAATTGGGGCCTGTGATGTATTTTCTTGCTGTCCTGATTTCTCCTTTTCTTGCTGCCCCTCTTGTTGCTGTTGTACCTGTTGCTGTTGCTGCATTTCCTGTTGCTGTTCCTCTTCATGCTGCATTTCTTCATGAGGTGGCTGCTCTGGCTCCATCTCTTTCTCTTTGCCTTTGCTAGCGGTTTGATCAGTAGCTTTGGCTGCTTGTTGATGTGCTGTGGAGGATGAGGCAGTTGTTCCCACTTGAGTGCGTGGAAGAGCAAATACCTGTGCACAAAGTTCTAAGTCAGCCATCTTTTGGAGATTTCTAACTGCTCTTTAATTTAGTTCTTCTTGTGTGACAGCTTCCTCTAAGGTGCCTCTCCTCCACTTTATTTGATTTGCATATTTTTCTATGTGAGGCAACCTTACGTGGTCATAACTGGCCAGCCTATACCTGACCCTTCTTAAAGTTATGAAGTGATTGGGGTCATAAGGTTTCCAAAGGAAACTGGTCTGTAGGCCAAGGGATTCTAGCATTCTGTCTGCTTCTTGCCAACCTTCCTCCCTTTTGTTGTAAATGAAATGGCCTAATTGGTTTCTTAATTTGAGCTGTGCTTTCTTGCCTTTGCCTGAAAAATGTAGCACATCAGCATTCCCAAACTGCCTAAAGTATTCAAGGGCAAACAATCTCATGGGCACATATTTGGGCAATCTGTATGGGGGCAACTCACACCCATATATTCTGATGACTGTGTGGTGTTGGTAACAGTACCAATCCCCAATGCTGTATACCTTGGACAACTGAAGGACTCTCTGCATCTCATCAGTTAGTCTTGGAGGAGGTGAGCTCATAAGCAAAGACATGGCTGGGTGGATGAAGAGGTCTATAAACTCACAATAAGTGTATGGAGAGCAAGATCTGCAGTGGAAGGCAGAGGACCAATACACCACTGACCTTGGATTTCCTTGTGCATCCACTCTCTTCATAGCAAAGTGAAATTTCTCATGTTGAAAATACAAAATCAAGTGGTAGATGTAGGAGGTGTATCTGAACACCCTTTCTCTTGATAAGTTCATCAATTGCTCATGTATTTTGTCAGATATGTAGGTGGCATAGTCATAGCAGATTGGAGACTTGCCAGGGGAAAACATGAGCATCATCACCAGCAAAGTTTCATCAACAAACTCAATTGAATTATAGCCCAGAATGGGACTGATCATGTCTACAAGGTCCCTGCCCAATTGGTTGAGGTAAACATGAGAAATGGGAGGGTACTTCACAGTGTCAGAGTCAATGTACAATTGATTTAGTTTGGTGACCTGAGCATCTGTCAATTTAGCTCCTTGCTTTATCAGATCAATCAGTGATAAAGGAACTAATTTCTTCTCAGTTTTGAAGTGCAGCATCTCTCTGATGGCTTCAGGGGTGACATAGAAAACAACTGAGCCTGAGGGGTCAATCACAGCCCTCTGAGTGGCGTCGTAGCATTCAGCACATAGGTGGATTAGGTCGGGAAACTGGTTGACCTGAGGGAGCTTGAAGAGAGGGAGGAAAGGATCCCAAATGCCCAATACATCTGTTCCAGCCTCATGTTTAATCTCCAACTCGTTTAACAAGTGGATGTGGTACTTACTGTGCATTAGCATTTCTTCTGATATTTGATAATCCAGGTATGCTAATGGTTGCCATTCCAATTCTCTCTGAGGAGCATTTAAAGGAGCAATATTCAAGGCTACAGGAGCTACTAGTGCATCCATGGCTACTTTAAAACTCTGTTTGTATGTAAACTGGTGTTACTGTGCAGAGCAACACAAAAGAGTAATTCTTGAAAAGAGAGGTGATTTACTGAGGAACAGAGGATAAAATGGTGATGGCAGCAATTGAAATACTGCACAAGCGCTGATAGGGCGAATGCTTGGCCTTAAAAAACTCTTTTTCACAGCAAATTGGTGCAGTTTGGGTTCCCCGTTCACGATTGCGCGAACAGAATGCAGGTTTGTGAAAACTCGGGTAAACAAGGCTTAGCAGGTGAATTTCGACCTTACAGTTGCAAATGGAGACTAGGCACAGAGGATTTACCGGTAAATTATGTGTTTTTTTAGTGTTTTACGTTATCCTTGGAGAATTATGGACAAACTTAGGCACAGGGAGGATAATTCGGATAAATACCTGGTACACTGCGGCAATGGTGACAAATGCAGGTGGGTTTGGCGCGCCAATGGCATCCAGGTCGAATTCAGCAGGTTGGTGAGAGCTTGGACGTAAAATGCATGCAGAAGAAACAACAGTCGTTTTTGCAAAAAGTGCAAAAAACATGGTTTTTTGGCCAAAATATGGATTTTTTGGAACATTGGCGCCTTTTTGGATGACGTCAGCATGACGTCATCAGGTGGGGTCAAGGTCAGATGACGTCATCAGGTGACGTGGTGGCTTAAGAGTGGTCCACGGGGATGGTGAGGTGGCGAACAGGTCGGAGCAATGGCGGACGGGGGCGTTGGCGCGGCGATGACGTAGCAGTGACGCTGGCATAGCGGGTTAACGGAAACCGGAAGCGGTAAGCGGTTTGATATCGCACCGCCCTCTATACGGAAGCTGAATTGTCAGAGGGGGCTCCGATACGATGTGGGGGTGACGCGTGGCAGAGGCCTGACGTCACCCTCTGACAAATTTCGGAAGGTAAGTTACGGACGTCGGGGCCGGTCCGAAATGCATGAGGGCCGTCGGATGAAAAGGGCCCGATCCGACGGTCGACGGATCGTTAAGCTGCCAGGTCGATACGGATATTGGCGGGGAATAAAATAATATTTTCTTTGGTAAATGCGCCCGGCGGGAACCTTTGGAGTTTGGCAAACTTATATGGTTTTCAATGTATTTTTATAAAAAACGCGCATAGCGCCCAAACTTTGGGTAAAATGAAAAAGTGGGTTTTTCATGTGTTTTCGCAAATAAAGCGGGTTATGGGTGACAATGGGGTTTTTTTAGCAAATGAAGGGGTTAAATGGTTTAGATAACTTCTGAAGGGGGAAGAGGGGTAGGGTTTGGGTTCTTAAACTGACCAGATGTCAATTTAATCCCTGACAGTGAACATATGGCTATAATGCCAAGGGGAAGGGATATTTATAAAATGCTTGGGGTTTATACACCATAGTTTTTATAATAATAGGGAAAGGGGAATATAGGGGATTTAGATAATAAGAATTTAGGGGTTAATATGAATGGAAGAGGTGAATGAGGAGTGATATCACTAAGTTTATATAGAAACAACTTAGCTTAGGGAGTAGATCAAAATGAAAAGAATTTTAGACAAGAAATGTGGCTTTTAAAGGAATGAGAACCAACATAAAACCTTAAATTCTTTCATGAACACAACTGATGAAGGGATATTAGTAATGAATGTGAAAGGGGGGGGAAATGAAGTTAGTCATGCTCCTTTGCTTTGCTGCAACATGATGGAGAAGAGGAGCTTCTCTATGCACTGATGTTTGCTTTGTGTTAGACCAGCAAGATTCATTTGAAAGAAATGACATTTCTGCAAGCCCATCTACCTACCCATCTATTTGCCTAGCATTTTTTTGTTTCTTCTTGCAGGGTGCACTTAGACTTGCAGACCCTTATTAGCCTTTTCTTTTCTTTTGGCTTTTTCTTTTGATTTTCTATCTAAGGCTACCCTTATTGCTTCCAAGGTCCCAGATTAAGCAGTTGGGAACCTTACTTTCTCTACCTAGCTACTGGTCTGCCAAGATTAGACAGTTTGGACAGACTTCTTTCTCTATTCTACAACAGAAAATTGAAACATGGCATGATCCAGATTAGGCTGTTGGACCATCCATCCAAAATTGAGTCAACATCAAGCTTTTGTACACACCTTGTCTTCTTATGGAAATATGGGATCTTTGAATCACCAAAGCAGAGCATATTTGGAACTTTTATTTTCCAATCATGAAATATGAAACCTATTGGTATAGGTAGCTAACAACTTACATTACAGTTAATCCTCTGATATGTCTATCTCATGGATGTGCTATTGACGTCTTAGAGGATCTCCTTAATGACTTGTCACAGAACACATATGATCGTGAAGGTAGAGTAGTTTTTCTTCGTCATGGTGTTGCCTTCATGGGTTTCCATGAAAGGAATGAATTCCTTCGACATGACATTGCCTGCTCGCTGCTCGCTTACACGTTCAAAGGGAATGCACTACAATGGTGTGTCACATTTCCCACAACCTGCATTCACTCTTATGATCATATGATCAGAGAGTTGGCCTGTGTTTCCTATCATTATGATTGCAAAGCTCTCAATAAAAAAATTCTGGAATTAAAAAAAGCACCTGATGAATCCCTTTTGAAAATTTGGAATCGCTTCTGTAATCTCGCTTTTTAAATCCTAGAAGATGAAATTTATTGGAAATTTTTCAATGAAAGATTTCAGTATATTCTTCACATATTTTAAAATATGTGTGTGTTAGAATCATTCAAACCCCTCCCAGGATACCTTAGTGTTAATGCTACCAAACCCAAGATGGAAAAAGTTGATGTCACAGGTGACCCTCCATCCTCTCCTCATCAAACAATTCTAGCTCTGTAGTGCGAGGTGGGAGAAGTTGCAGACCCATCTATTGAACTGTCACATTCTCCCACCCCCCTACTCTGGATATCTACACATATTTGGCTTGCAAGCCTATTGGTTATCACGTGAACACATTTTCTCAACCTCCATCCTCTCATTCCGTTGATCCTCTGAATTGTACTATGCTTTGTTCTCCCATTCTGGACTCCACATTTTTTGTTCACGAGGATCAAATTTTCGACGGAGTTGGTGTTGAGAAGCCAACCTGCATTGTCATTTTTAATGAGTATGTGTGGGAATCTGAAGAGGAACCAGCAGTGAAGGATGACCTCCTTTCATCCACGTCTCATCCACTTTTTCCTAATATCTTTTTTGATTCTACCATTTTGACTTGTCCTCTAAAAATTCATCCCCGAATGTTTCTACTTCTGATCATTTAGAGAACACACCAGATGTCAATCTATCATTACATTCTGGAGAGGACACATATTTCTTTCTGAATCCACCTAATGTATCATCTTTTCTTTCTCAATCCACCCAATCTATCATCTTTTATTTCTGAAAAATCAAAGGTAGAACACTCTTGTTTCTCATCAACCCCTCTATATGATTCATCATATCATGAGAATGTCGATGAACATCTCAATTTTCTAATCATGGTTGTCCTGATATCTTTACTCCTTCATTTGATAACGATGTTGATTCACTTGTTGTTGATATTTCTAAGCCACCGGTATTTGATGATCTACCCGATGATGAAATGGAAACCCCCCAAGTTGTCGAGGCACTTCATCCCATGATGATGGTTATGTTATGCCCTTGTTGTCTTTAGGTTAGTTCCACTTCTGATGAGAAATCTATTGAAACACCTCAGTCTCCTCATCACTCTTCAATTTTCATTAAAGATCAATCTAGTTTACATATTTCACATCCTCCACCTGAATCACACGATCCTCTCACTCACGCATTAGAGGAATCATACACAACGAGCACTCTTGATAGGTGAAAGTTGTCTTCCTTTTTCATGTTTTCTCATTCTTCATGGTCAAAATAGTGAACATTCTCATCGTTTACGCAGAATGTGTTGCAACACCATGATATGTACGTAGAATGTTTGTCTTGCATGTTTAATCTTTTATTTTATGTGGATGCTTTTAAACTTCGAGCGTGTTGGTCTTCATTGTCTTATATTTATTGTGCAATAGTTTACTTGTATATCTTTCTGGTTGACTATGCCTTCACCAACATGGGTCAACCAATGCACTGGTGGCTGCATTGGAAATGTCACTTTATGTGAGTAGGTCCATGCACTGTTTAGTTTAGGAGTAGCAGTAATGTTTTCTTTCTTTTTTTCTTCAATTTTTTTTTCTTTTCTTGCATGGATTTCTTTTCCTATTTGTTTTTATTTCATTTACTTATGTCATCTTCTTGTTTATTTCATTTTCTTGTTACGCATCCATAGGTTTAGCTTCACATGAAACCATGTTTAGCTCTTGAGACAAGCAAGGTGAAGTACAAGAGGACTCGTAAAACTATCAACATTTGGTTATGTAGTGTCCTCTCTCTTTATGAAGAGCTTGTTATCTTCAATCGATGATAGCCTGAAGTAAAATACAATGTGTTCAATGTGAAGTCTTGGTGAAAACACAACACTTGCACTTTTAACTATTACCCCCTAGTCTAATCGGTTGTTCTATATTCGATTAACCCTTTTCAGCTCATTCAAGTAGAGTAAGGTGAGGGGGAAAACCTTAAAAAGAATGTCAGATGTATATATAACATACTTATCTGAAGGGAAAACCTCTTTTGCTCTCAATAAGTCGAGATACCTCTTCTACCTCATGAAATTAATAAGTTCCTATGCACAGTTGTCTAGAAATGAAAAATGAAAAATAAAATAAAGGAGAAAGAATAGAAAGGCTTCATGCACAGAGAGGTGAAGAAAGTAACTCTGCTAGGGTATTGTCCATGCTTGCTAGCAACGAAGCGATGATTGTGTTCCTAAAGTGACTCCCCCGAGGTACTGTCCTAGCCTACTAGCAGCAGAGCAACACTAGAGATGAAACTAAAAATATGATAGTTATATTACTTACGCATCAATATACACCTCATCCAAAATCGAAATAACTCAGTTGACTTGGCTTGGTATGTGTGTTGACCGATCAAGAGAATAGCAGGGACTATATCTTTAACTCAAGCTAGTGAGGAAGCCATGACGATCAAAGAATCAAAAATTCTTTCGGAGGAGTTAGACTCGCTTTACATGAGACAAGGTCCATACAGAGAGCTAGATTTCTGCTGGTGTGTCGCCAATGTTGTACCTGCTACAACCACCCTACAAAATTTTGCCTTCACTTTGTTTTGGAGCCTCCCTCCTCAAAATCTTAGAAAATTGTCTTACATTTCTCAGGTACTTTTCTTTTCATTTAAATTCATCTTTCACTTTACAACTTGTGCTCGCTTACTTACTTCACTAACTAACCTCAAGCTAACCCCCTGTGACTCGGTTTTCATTTGATTCTTACATTGTCTTGAAAAACTGTGCAGTCCTATAGGGAAACTTGCCTTGCTATCAAGAACTGTGTAGAGAAGCCCAGCAACCTACATTAATCTTAAGAATTGCACAGAGCTACCCAGTAGTCAGCCTTGCTCTCCAAAATTGAATAGAACATCCCGATAGTGAGCTTAGCCTCCAAACTGCCTAGACCCAACTGCCATCTTGTCTTTAGTTGGGAAACTACATAGAGCATGAGAGGCAGTTAGAGCTACTAAACCCACAAATTGCGTGGAAGTAGCCCTTTAGTCGTTATTCAATGCATGTGCTAGAGCGTTGCCTGGTTCCCTCTAGAATGACACAATTTATCCATGCGTGCATGGCAACCCTTCCTGAAAAGCAAAAATTTAAAAGGAAAAGCATCCTTAGGAAGTAAGGGTCTATTATTAGTTTCAACAGATTGTGATCTTTAGAACTTTTTGCTAAGTTTTATTGTTGTCCTTGATCTCAAGTATACATGCCATGAACTCCATTTTTCTCAAACCTATGTAATGGATGCCTCTAGACATCACTTATGCATTCGATCATCAAGCTCTAGATTCCCTAGGAGATTAAGGAGCCTTTGGAGCACTGTCATCACTTTTCAGGTGAGTTTCACTTTTATCACCTTTTGCTGCTTTTTCTGTCTCTTTGCTTTATTAAGCTTGTGAGAATGTTGTTTCACTTGTTTCGTTGAAAAATCGTTGGTGTTTTAACTTGTTTAAATTTTAGAAGTGTTATTCCAAGTTAGAGATTGCCTTTCTTAAGTGTTGCATGTGTTTTCTCGTTTTTCCACGAACATTCGTTGTTTTGACAACTCCCTTCACACAATTTGTGTTATTTTCATTTAATCGATTGATTCACTTGTTTCACATGTATACATCTACACTTAACTAGAACGATACTCATCCTTGCATCATATTTTAGATCTACATGTTCTCACACTCCCCATGGACAGATCTAGGTTCCCCCTACTCGAATCTCACATTCACTTGCATGCACTATGTAATCTGGTAGCTCAAGACCTCTGCCTTGGCTTCTAGAATTGCACAGAGCCTATCCTAGGTTGGATCCAACTACGCACTGTGTAGTTCTAGGAGAAAGTCTTCCATCTTCGTCACTGAAATTGCACCATGCATAGTCTCTCCCAGGGCTTGCCCTAGACACAACTGAACATTGTGCAGTTCGAGTCATCAAGCTTCCACACTGAGTACTAGGACTATGCAATGTGTAGTTCCAACACTTAGTCAGTCACCCATGTCAGTAAAAAATTCACAATTCCTCTCATCAGATGCCCTGATTGTTGCTTAATCATGTTGTGAAGTTGGATTTGTAAGAGCTAATGTTTTATTTCCATGAGTTTCCTTTTTGTGCCATAGGTACCACAGTTGTGAAGCTCTTCTCTCTAGTGGTCATTGTACCATAACACCAAAGAGAGATGCTTCAAGAGTGACCATTGAAAGCAATACCAGGGAAGTAGTTGAGAAAGAACTGATTTACTTGCCAATATATGCAGATGTTGAACACTAACATGGCAGCAAGACCAGCAGTAGTGGAAAAGGGCAACAATCTAGTACAGGAATAGGGAAAGAGGAATTTGGTGACTTAACAGAGGTAAAAAAAAGTTGCAGGGTGAAAGCGCGTTTAATATTCATGCAAGAAACTTTGACAGCAGAAGAAAAAGGAGGTAGAGGACACAAACAACAGAGTGAAGAGCAAAGCTTGCGGGTAGCAGAATTGAGATCACAGCAAGAAGAATAAGAGTCAATGGAAGAACAAGAGTTGATGAGTAGAAATGGGAAGAAGAAAAAAGGCAAGGTGCAATGACAGAGCAAACAACACCCATACAGGTTTATAAGCTGGAACAACCAACAACTGAGGAAGAGAGTGAATAGATGCAAGTTCCCCCACCAAAGCTAAGCAGGAGAATGAAGTCTAGTTATAGGTCGATAGGTACATGGAGTAGTTGATGTACACATCCACCAGTGATGACTTGTATCTGAGCACAACCAACATGCATAAGTACATAAGTGGTCCAGCCAAGACCACATGCCTGGATGTCATGGGGGTAAGAGTCTACTTTCAACAAGAGAACATCAAGTAGTTTAGGGACATCACAACACAACACCAAGCTTGGCATCAATACATGACAAAGAAGCATCAATTGGGTGTTTCCAATTTCATCTTTCCCCAAACCTTAGAGTCATAGTGTGTTGTCTTGTTAGGATGTCTCAAGCCTATTTTGTCACACTTGGGTATATGTGGAAACTATACTATTGTAAATATGTTATAAGTGAAATTCCAAGTGTCACTAGTGGAATGTGAAAAGTCACTATGTAATGTGAAGAGTCATGAGGGTAGTCGAAGAGTCAAAGGTGAATGTCAAGGGTCACCCTAACCTTTGCTATAAATAGAACCTCATAACTCATAGAACAGGGTTTTGGCAACCAAGATTTTGGCTAGGCATTGCTTAGAGAAGGCTTGGAGAGTATTGTGACGAGCCTTGGCTTCTCCATAGCATAGAGTGAGTACATCTCTTTAGAGGAGCAAGCGGTGTTGATTGTAATGTTCCACTATTGGGGCTAGTGGTTGTGAATGGTATATGTATGGATGGAAATTTCACTTAATATATATAACAGAGCCAACATGTTTTCATGCATATGTTGTTATTGTAGTTGGACTATTCTTGTTTCTTTAGAAATATATGTTATTTAACTTACGCATTTGTGTATGAATTATTTTGTATGCAATTGTATGAACCTTGTTGCAGATGTGTTTTTGGTTTAACCCATAAATTTGGATTGTGGACTATTCTGCTTTCCAACTTGTGATGTCATTCTGCTCATGTGTCCCTTTCAGGCTACATACTGTTACAACCTTCTAAGGGACACACTTCCTTCTCCCCTCCATGTGTTAGAACCCCCATGCATCTCGCTTGACTCGCTACAAGGTCATACACTTGCTTCCGAAAAAGATATCACACTTACCTCTATGTGCTATCGCAGTTAAGGCATTACTTTACTACCTACTGTTGGGACTGATACTCCAAACAGTCTAAGGTATAGTTTGCACTTATTACCAAGGAGATCCTTTGACATGTTGTCGGGTCCACCACCATCAATAGCTTGGTAGGACATTTCATTTCATTATCATTTAAAAACGGGAAGGTTACATCTATACGTTGAATGGTTAGGTGGCCTCAACCTCCCAAGAGGGAAATGAACTCTTTTGGCCACCTAACAGCATGATAAGTTGTCCAAAAACAAAATCGAATAAGTCTATCCATCCATCCTAAAAAATTCTAATTGTCCTTAAACTACCTAATATCTAGATATCTATATACATACTGAAGGTACTGAAAAGATAAAAATTGTTTCATATACTAATAAGTAAAGGGGAGGTGATATGCTAGACTACTCATCATCTACTGAGTCAACCACATCCAAATCCTTCACACTTGACCCAGGATGTTTAGATTGGCGAATGCATGGGATATGCCTCCCAATATAGCTAAGGTGGTCATTTTGCTATTGTAACTAAAATTTGATTTGATGAAAATATTTTCTATAGTTTAGTAAATCTTGAGCATTCATGGCCAATCATGGGGGGATGTATTGTAGGGCTTTAACTAGTAGGCCCTTTAACAACCAATGCAAGTGAAAAATCTTCTTATACTAAGAAACCTGACCCAGAGAGTGCCCTAGATTAGGCACCATGGCCTACCAATTGTCTAAGTCAAGGTCCAAAAACACCGCTGTCTCATTTAACTCTTCTTCCCAATTGGTGATGATTTGATGAATTGGGGCCAAACCTACGTGATACGTTGTCTCTGCTTCAACAATGATCCTGGAGGTGGACTTGCATCCATGTGATTTACCAATAGATGTGTTGGGATTATTGGAGGGACTAGCCAAATTAGCCTTGTTTCTATGCCCGTGAGAGCACCGAATGGTCTGGCTTCTTCCAGAAGCAACATGGGCCATGATGCAGCACTGGTGACACAGATAAAACAAACTAAAGCCTACAAATTGATACCCAGAATTCCAACCCAAAATGAGCCACAACCCAGGAGCGGAGTGTCGCCAGCGGTCACACCTGAGAGGACCTGTCAAGGTAATCGATGGTGAGAACCACAAGCCTTAAAAAGATGATGTCCCCATGTTCAGAACCATAATTCCAAAAATAATCAAAATGGTTGAGGGAAAAATGACCAACCAAACTAGTGCTTTGCAGAGACGTGAGGATATCAGGGCAATCGCCACTAAATTCCAGAGGAGAACCAGTGTTGGGGCACTAGTGATAGTACCAGAGAGACCATAAGCAGCCCATTAGCCTAATCAACAGAATGCCCATATGATCCAACAAACTCCATAGAGCACAGGCACTGGAATAAAGTAAATGAGACATCCTTCAAGCAATTCAGAGGCAACCATAGCCATTTCTAGACTATACATTTCACAGACCATTTTATATCAAGCATATCCCATCTCCCATGATACCCTCAGATAGGAAGAGCATGCCATGATAGAGAAATAAGTTATAATACAGTGAAAATACCTGAGGCCAAGGACCTGAACCCGCGGTGAATGAGTTAGAGCCCCACAAATTGTCACTATGAAATTATTCTGCAGGTTGTAGGGATGCTCAATTCCAAACTTCTACCAAGCCCATACACAAACATAAAAACTTACGAGATTGAACACTGAAAAGGCTGGGAGCATGTCACGTTAAACCAACCTAACCACCTTTGCTATGTGCATTGATTGCTTTTAAATGTGTTTTCACTGCTCTATGTGATACAGGCATGTGGAGGGTGGCAAAGAATCGCCTTGGGATCTGGGGAATGTCCATCACACTCCTATTAGAATTGGCTAAACCAATCTAACCATCTTTAAACCAAGGATTGCCTTGGGATCACCTTGGCTATGATCAGCTCTATGACTGTTATTAATTGCTCGCACCTTGATCGAGGATATGGGTCTTTCTTGTGGTGGGACTGCTAACTTTCCTTATTATCTTGATCTCAGATTGCATTGAGGGGCTAAAAATTGACTTCCAGTGTAGTAGGGGGCCAAGCCAACTCAATGGATCTCCCCTCATGAGCACAACACCAATTTGCTAGGAAATTTGTAACCTTATTTCCTTCTCATTGCACATGAGAGGTGTGGATATAATCAAATATGGAGAGGTGATCATCGACTTCTTGGACTAGTCAAGCTTGCGCTAAATGTGGCTAATTTTTTCCCATTGTGCTCCTTGATTCAACTTTTTAATGATTTTATCACCATCAATGAGTCTCCTTCGATCACAAGTTTCTGGTAAAGAATTCTAATAGGAGTGTGGGGACTTTGTTTAACAACATTAATTTATGCTTCATTATTGGTTGTAGAACCAGAATCCACCACATAAATAAATCTCGCCCTCTTCATTGAATCCTATAAGAGCTCTCCATAAGCCGCAATACCTGAATTATGCACCATTTAAACAGCATAATAAAATCATTCGGAGGAGAAGAGAAATGTTGGGAAGATGCTATAGGGGCAATTAAAAGTTTCCACGAGCTTGGGGCTATCATAGAAGGGGACAAATTTAACATATGTATAATTATAGCTTCATGAGGAGCTACTAGCCACTCATCTAGATGCCATTTCTCTGTTAATATTTCTTCTCGAATGTTTTGGACTATGCCTTGCCAAACAAACTCTGGGTTTTTATGACAATCTTTAAAGATCCTGCTATTTATTTCCTTCCAGATAGTCTAGAGGAGGAATCCTAGAGCCAAAGCTCAATGTCGGTTGAGCAACGGGATTGAAAATATAACTTTTCACCATAAGATAAGGGTTTCCTTAATTCTTTTGAATTCTCTATCCATATGGCCAAACAGGGTTCCAAGCTTCCTCCATTGATGATTAGGAAAATATAAATAATTCAAGAGATGTTATAGGTCTTCATTTGGTTGCCCACATAAAGAGAAAAACAATGGGCCATGCATACCATGTTTTTGAAGCTAATCCCAAGTGAGGATTCTCCCTTTACAAACTAGCCATAAGAAGTAAGCTATTTTCATCCAGAGACAGCCACACCATATCTTCTTCCATAGTTGGTTGTGCTAATTCTCATGATCCTCCAATCGAAGTTTGTATGCTTCCTTAATATTGAAGATACCCCAGGTAGAGTAACCCCATCTGAGAATGTTTGGTCCATCTAGGCTGGTGATTTTTTGAGATTTTAATTCTTTGTCCAATCATTGGCATTGATCAGACATGGGTGCACTGGGCCAATCTTGATAATTCTTCCATTGTCTCCATTGTGATGGCTTTATCAATGGTTTACAAAATTGACCCACTTGCTGATAATTTTGACTAGTTGTGTAAAGAAATATCTCCCCAAGGTCTTGCTGACTTGATATATTCTCTCTCTATTTCCATGAATCTTTCCAAAATAATGTCGTTTTTACATTTCTAATTTCCCAAAAAAAGTGTTGAGTGATTAGGTCTCTATTTCTCCCTTCCGTGTTCAATATCGAGGACCCCTTGGGTAGATCTCGATATCAGGGAATGTCCTTTGTCTAAAGCATCATGCCATATTTTATGGTCCATATGTTTTTCCATAGATCTTTTCCTCCCCTTATCCATTTCCAACATAATTTATCACCCATTCTTGATTCAAGATGAACAGATCCCTGAGTCCAAATTCCCTAGCCATCTTGGTTATTGTGAGATGTGGCCACAAAACTAGTGCCCATTTCTTCAATTTCTATAATCCACCCTGTAAAAAAAATTTAAAAATATCCACTGTAACAGTGCAAGAATTTTTAGGGGCAACCATCGCAAATAGGTGATAAATAGGGATCTATTGGAGAAATAATATAAGAAGTACGATCCTACCTACCATATTGAGCACTTGGAAAGCCCAACTTCTCAGCCTCAATTGGATCTTTTGGAGTAGTCCTTTCCAACATGAGGTTCTTAGGGAGTTAGAAACCATAGGCATTCCTAGATATTTGATAGGTAATGAACTGATCCCCAACCCCAAAATCTGAGCTAGGAAGGTTTGGATATTCACAGGGGTATTGAAGAAAATGTTATTTGACTTGTCCTTATTGATCTTGGTACCTGAGGCTGAAATGAAATACTGCAAAATAGCTTTGATCCTTCTTACTTCCCTCGACGATACTTGACAGAATAACATAATGGCATCCAAAAATCACTAGTGGGTAACACAGAGATCGTTACACTAGGGACACATACCATTTATTTGGGATGATTGAGCCATCGATCTCAGGTATATTCCAAGACCCTTTGATGCTAGAATAAAAAGAAAAGGGGAGATCAGGTTGCATTGTCTCAAGCCATTAGAAGGGTTAAAGGTTTGGGAGTGGGAGCCATTTAAAAGTATTAAAAAAACATGAGATGAAATAAGAAACAAGATCCAATTGAGTCAGCACTGCTCAAATCCAAAAAACTTGAGAATACTGATAAGGTAGGTCTAACTTAGTTGATCATAGGATTTCAAAAGGTCCAACTTGATCATCATGCCATGGATTTTATGTTTCTTCATAGAGTGGACAAGTTCTTGGGAAGTAATAATACCATCTAGAATTTTACAATCTTCCAAAAAACCAGTTTGCTAAGGGAAGATAAGACCAAGAGGGAGAGGCTTGAGGCACTTAACAATAACCGTGGAAATGATCTTGTAAATGACATTACACAAGGTGATTGGTCTAAATCCCTGAGGGTCTTCAAATTTGGCAGTTTTGGGAATTAAAGCAATAAACATGGAATTGAGACCTAGATATACCTTATGATTACAATGGGATTCCTCCACCACCTCTAGAATATCATTACCGATGAAGCTCCAAGTAGCCTGATAGAATTATGCAGTGAATCTGTTTAGCCCTGGTGCTTTATTTTTAGTCATCCCTTTGACAACATCATCTATCTCCTCCAGGGTGACAACTCACATGTGTGCTACTCTCATAATAGCTTCTAATCTATCCTCCGGAGGCTCCATCATAGGTGACTGGAAATGGTTTACCATCGGTATTTCCATCTCTTCATGATGCAAGACTTTGTTCCCTGATTCATTCTTAAGGGAGAATATTCTATTATGTTGTTGGTGTTGGATCATAGCTTTGTGGAAAAATTGAGTATTCTTCTCCCCTTCTCAAAGCCATTGTATACAAGATTTATGCTTCCACAAAATTTCTTCTTATTTCCTTCTTTCCTCCATCTAGTTTACTAGTCTTCCTTCCTCCAATGAGGTGCTCTCATATCTGCCTTCACTAATGATTTTTTGTTGAATTGATTGCATTTGGTTCTGAATTTGGTGTCGATCTTTCATTATGTGGTCGAACTCTTCCTGATTCCATCTCTCGATCTGGGTTTTCATGTCTTTCAATTTTACCTGAAAAGTGTGCATTTGATTCCTCCCTTGAGCTATGCTCCCTTTGCACCAACTTTCCACTTTCTGCATGAAGATGGGTTTTGATTTCTTGACTACCATTTTATATAGTTATTACAATAACTATATTATGGTTGTTAACGTCTTTCCAAAATGCCTCCTTGATAAATTTTCGCATATATTTTCTTTCTTCAATCATCTTTACCAAGTTACTCAATGCAAATGCCTCTATAACAAAAGGAAAATAGAGTCACGATAGTCATCATCTCTCTTTAGTTTCTTATTTTAGCATTCTGGCTATATATGTGTGTGTGTGTGTGTGTGTGTCTTTAAAGGTATGGTGTTGCATGTAGTGGGGTGAATTTTAGCAGTAATTGTCCTTGTGGTGTTTTCTTTCTTGAGATTGCTAGTGTCAAATTTAGCTATGAACTGGTATGCACATTCTTGCTATGAAATGCTTATGTTTGTTCCAAGTGCTCTTGTTGGCTTATTATTGCCAAAGGAAATTTGGAGAGACTCATTAGCTAATAATATGCCTAACATTGATAAGGCTTCTAAAGAGAAATGGGCTAGCCATTTAGGAGCAATCACCTTTTATGCTATAGTTACTTGTCTACTTGTATAGTGAACTTGGTGGAAGCATTCTGACATTTGGTGGGAAGTAATTTTTATTTTAACGTGGCTAGTTTTCACTACCTCTAATAAATTATTTGGTTGACATTTTCTTAAGTCACTCATGGATTACATTATTCCACTATTTTTCCTCACTAGTACAAAATGGCTAGTTAGTTACTAAAAAACGACTAAAATTTGCATATAAATAACCATTTTTCAGTCAATGACCAATAGCGCCTAATTTATAGTATCTTATAACACGACATGCTTTTAGTCGTATTTAGTTTAGTCATTAATTAGTTGTATCAATTTTATCATCTAGTAGTATATTTATTCATTAATTTGGTCATTAATTTAGTCATTAATTGACACAATTAATGACCAAATACACAACAAAATATACTACTACATGATCACCCAAGGAAACCAATTAATGACCAAAGAAATATGACCAAAATTTTGGTCACATTATAAGCTACTGTAAATGAGCTACTACTAGTCATATATATGAAGATTTTTGTCATTGTTTGAAACCAATTAATGAGCAAAGAAATATGACTAAATTTGGGTCGTATTATAAGATAATGTAAATTAGCTACTAATAATCGTATATATGAAAAATTTAGTCGTCATTTGAAATTACGAATTTATCATTTACAGTAGTCATTTTTTTTGTAGTTTCACATTCATTATATAAAAGATTGATTTAGTAATTTATATTCATTTCATTTACTTTCATTAATAATCATTATAAACAACTAATTTAGTCATTGTATATTTATTTTATTTGTGTTTATCATTAATCAATAAAACCTACTAATTTAGTAGTTTAATATTGATTTTATGTTTTCATTATTAATCAACATAAATGAATTAGTATGATTTTGAGACTAAATTAAAAAAATGTCATACAATGTACATGTTCATCTAATATTAAAACACAAAGTTACATATGTTAATTACAATACTAAATAGTATCAAGTACAACTATAAATCATTTCAACCACAAATCAAATTATATGAAATGTCAAATATTACAATATGATCAGTTTCCAAATTAATATTGGTTGGACTACAATTTATATATGAAATAATGTTTCATCACTTCAAAAAATTATCATTATGTTTCCTAGGAATTGTAGGTGAATTCACCAACTCTAAAGACTTGACCATTAGTTTGTATGTGTGTGCCTCATGTAGGATATTGACTTTAAGGGTATCACTATACCGGTTCTCTTCTCTCTTTCTTTCTGCATTTGTTTCTCTAGTGTTATTGTTCTCCTTTTTCTTCAATTCCTGCTTCTCACCATCAATACTAAGTTCCTCTTCTGAAAATGAAAAAAGATACAATGCAAAGTATAAGACATGAAAGATGATGAACACTGGAATATAAAATAAACTAGACGATAAAGGATTTTAATGACATATACCTCAACATCAATAATGTGAAACTCGAACAATTTTTTTTCAATTGGGTGATAGTGGCAGCTATGTGTCCATATGACCTGCATAAACAAAGCAAATAAAACATCACCATAGAAAAGAAAACCTTAAGAACTTAGTATTCAATCTTCAAGAAAATATTAAGCACAATCATGTCAACTAAGTTACATGCTAAAAATCTTAGGTTGTGGATCACTTGTGAAAACAAAGAGAAAGAAAAAAGCAACATATGATAAATGTATGTTTTAACCCTATACGGAAATTACCTGCATATAAATTCTGAAACACAGAAAATAAACAATGCAAGAGCATAACACATAAAACAGATATACACAAAGATTTCCCCCTAGATCCCAAAACCAGGACTACCAGCTTGATTTTTCATTATGTTCCTTTCAATGTTACAATACATATTTATACATGCCAAAGCATCCAATACCATGGACCAAAAACCACCGCGTCCAAAACCATGTGCGAAAATTATGCACAAAACCATAGGTAGGTCCACCCAACCTAATATAGGGTCCAAAAAAAAAATTCTTGGGGCGTTGCCTCGTACCCCATAGAGTGGGGTTACCTACACCCATCAAACCCCATGGGACCCCCCCACTATGCAATTGGTGCAACGAAGGGGGGGCTCCACCCCCCTCTAACCCCACGGTTAACTACGTGGGCTAGTCGTGGAAAGAATATAACACAACCCAACATTCTTCCACTTGTTGTTTTCTTTCCATAGGGGGCCACAAGAGAGATTAGTCATTTATCCAGCCCTGAAATGCCCATTGTTTCTCTACACCAAGAGAACTTCTCATAGCTCATAGATTTTGTCAATCCATCTGCAGTATTCTTCAAAGTGTCCACCTTTACCAGCAACACCTTTTTGTCTTCTATCATATCCCTCACAAAGTGATACTGAACATCAATGTGCTTTGTCTTTGAATGATATGCAGGGATCTTTGCCAAGCAAATTGCACTTTGGATATCACAGTCTATCCTTATAGCTCTCTGTACTAACCCCATATTTGAACACAATCTCTGCAACCAAACTACTTCTTTTCTTGCATGAGTGGTTGCCATGTATTATGCCTCTGTAGTTGATAGTGCCACTATATATTGTTTCTTACTCATCCAACTGACTACACCTCCAAATAGGTTAAATACATACCCACTTGTATATCTTATCTGATCCAGATCTCCAGCCCAATATGCATCAACAAAGCCACGTTTATCCAACACTCTATCCAATCCTAGTCTTCCTTGGTAGCACAAACCATAGCCATTAGTGCCACACAAATACCTGAAAACTCACTTCACTGTTGTCTAGTGCTCCTTCCCTAGTTTTGACACAAACCTGCTCAATACTCCCATTGCATGTGCAATGTCTGGTCTAGTACAGACCAGTGTATACATCAGGCTACCGACTACACTTGCATATGGAACACGGGACATGTCCTCTTCCTCTTCTTGTGTCTAGGGACACTGTTCAAAATATAGTTGTTGGATAATCGAGGTCCCCCGTAATAGTTTTGGGGCTGATAGCCTAGAAATTAGGATAAAAATATTGTAAACCTCTGAAATATGAGGAGCGCAAAATGTAAAAGGCTGAGTTAAAGGGTTGTCCGCCCGAAAAATAATATAAAATAGTAGGAAGTAAGTCAGTCTGCGGACCATAGATAGGTATAAATAGAGTGTGGCTCTATGAGAAAAAGGCAGTTCTTTTTTGGCATGATCTTGGAGCCAAATTATAATAGGTTATTAGAAGTAGTCTGAAATCGTTTGTAAGAGTCGGGGATTGGGTAGAGGATAGAGGTTCTACAGTTGTGTGCACAGAGGCCTGGAAGAGTCCGCAGCTATGTGCGCAGACCCCTGCAGCTAAGTGTGCAGGATAGATCTGGACGTAAGGGAGATAAGTGGAAATAAATATAAGTTTCTTCTAAATGTTGTGTTGAATCTGAATTGTCACAACTCTGTTCTTTTATGGTTAATGAAACTGTTTTGATTTGCGCGCATATGCTTCTTGAATACTTGTGAATCGGGTTTAATCTTAATACGTGAACTTAATGAAAGTAATAAATGTTTTCTTAAAGACCCCAGTAAAAATAGATCTGTGTTCAAATACTTCATCCACTATATTAGATCTATAGACTTCGTGGGGTATTCAGGATGCACGTGAATATAGTGCAACGCAAAGCTATAGAACAGAGCGCGAACCCTCCAAATCACATCCAGACATCCCAAGGGTGTGGAAACCTGGTTCCAGCACCCTCCCCTGCTACCTCGGGTGAGACCTCAGTCTGTGCTTCGCGGGCTATTGCCGAAAGGGCCAGTAGCTGTGGGATTTTCTTGGCTAAATAATTCTTCTGAACCTGGGTTAGGCCCATATAAGCCAATAAATGGTTCTGTTGTTAGGATCGGGATCTGCCTAAGGGGTGTCTAGTGTGAAACGCGGGGACATTATAAAGAAGACTGTTGAAGGATCGAAGGGATCAAGGGTAACTATGGTGAGCACGATTCAGTTACTAGTGTTCAAAGGAGCAGGAGGTGAAGACCCGGATCAATTCTGGTTTGTGCTAACATCGGTATGGAATGTGCAGCAGATCGCGGATGATAATATTAAAAAGGCTACCTTAGTCAGCGCGCTACAGGACCGAGCACTGACATGGTACATTAAATATTTAGGCAAGCACCCAACCGCAGGGACAGCGAAAATTCAGACCGAATTGAAGAAGGAGTTTAGTTGACCGAAGTCAGAAACGCAGTTGATTATAGGGTTCAAATAAATCATAATGATGCCTGGAGAAACCCCATGGGATTTGGACCAAAGACTGAAGAGTACTATTCGCGAGGCTAACATGACATTGACGGATGCACAGCACTACGCTAGGCTTATGGCATCCTTAACACCACATCTAAGGGCGGCTCTATCACAACAGAAGATCTCAACCCAGGCCGAAGCACTGGAAATGGCAATGAGGTTACACGAAACTCCATTGCAAGACCCAGGGTTGGGAGTTCAGCAAATACAAGCGCAGATCCAAGATTTGTGTGTTGAAATGAAGAAGCTAAAACAAGACCAGGTATCGCAAGCAGAAGTTCAGGAGGAAGTATGGTGTATAAAGTTCAGAAGCCAGGGACACGATAAAGATCACTACCTGATAGTACTAAATTTTGTGGCAACAGGGGGACCAACGCTATTGCGACCAGAGGCACAGACAGGACCGAGCACCACAGCTCTACTCTGGTGCTCAATCTGTCAGGTGGTAGGAAGGCACAACACTAATAACTGTCATCTATTACCAAAATATAACTAGACCCCCCAGCAGCTATTCTATAACTTCTGCAGGTCAGTGGGCCACGAGGAAAGAGACTTTTGTAGCTACCAATTGTTAATGGACCAGTCTCCTACCTACAGAATGTAGACTGAGGTGTGAGGTCAAGATCTAGCTGCGGCGACTGCGCATGGTGGGTTCTAAGGCTGTGGATGAGGACGGGGTGGAATGGGGCCAGGAAGGGGTCATGGGAAGCTAATCTACTATAACTGCAGAGGACCAGGACATTACGCGTAGGATTGTACCAAACCAACTAGAATTTTGTGTAGTTATTGTGAACAGTTCGATCATGAGCTAATAGATTGTCCTACACTGATAGCACAAATTCATGAAAGAAAAGCAGCGCAACCAACAACAACCCCGAATGTGCAGATGATGAGGTCCGAACCTCGCAAGGAAGATTCCAAGGTCAAAATGGTGCTGAGGAATGGAATGACCACAGGAGCGGATGGACAGAGCTCAGGCGGTGATAAGGGGACATATCAGGAAGCTCAGGGGAGCTTCACGGAGGTCTCTACCCTAGGTAATAAGGATCAACCCGAGATGGACAAGGATCCCTCAATGATAACTACCCTTTTAGAGACATGTATAAAATTTCTTCGTGACAACAAGACGTTTAAAGGCTTATAGGAGTTGATAAACAGATGCGCAGGATGGAGTGAACCTCACATCATTCGAATGTTGGGAAGACATGCATCACGAACTGGAAGAGAAATGCAGTTAACAACGCAGATTGATGATTATGAGATGGAGCAGGTCATTTTGGATCTGGGCTCAGATGCTAACGTATTGCCGAAACAAACATGGGAGCGCATGGGTAAGCCTACACTACAATGGTCCCTTATCCAATTACGTATGGAAAATCAATAGAAGGTGCTGCCCATGGGAAGGCTGCAAGGGGTTACGGTAGACCTTGACGGCGCAAGTACCCGCACAGATTTTGAAGTTATTGAGCTCATGGATGAAAATACGCCCTATCCTGCATTGTTAGGAATAGATTGGGCCACCAACATGAATGGAGTTATTAATCTAAAGAAGAGGACAATGATATTTGAAACAAAGGCACTCCGCGTTGTCATTCCGCTAGATCCAACTGAAGGACTGCACTACATCGAACCAGTGCATGACATAGAAAGTGATGACGACAAAGATTGTAGTTACAAAATGTCTACCCAAGAGCGAGGATGGGTCAAGACATCGGAGGATAGAAGAATATCACGAGGTGATGGAGAATCCTGCACTTATGATTCAGATGAGGAAGACGAGCGGTGGCACAACAGGTTGAACGGAGTAACCACGCTACACTGCAACATGGTGACGAAATCATTGTACTGCATAAGGGCCTAGGATTTTGAATTGCTGAAGTATGATGGGTTGATGATGGTATATAGATTTCTGACTAAATTTGAAATCGTAGTACCAGAGCACCAACGGTTGGACGCGATGAGATGGGCACTGCGCATGACGCCTACACTATGGTGGGGCACACATGAAGGAATGTTCGAAGATTGGTGCACCTACAAGCGCATGATGAAGATTATATTTGAAAAGTCGGAACTACGCATAGCAGAGAAATATGATGGACGGGATGATCCACACATGCAGTTGACCAGGTGGATCAAAGAATACAGAGAGGAACCATAGCCAAAATGGGTGCACTTATTCTATCACACCCTGGACATCATTCCCAGAAACTGGTACTCGGAAGCAGAGCTCCAGCATGACACAGGCGAGTGGGATATCTTGCGCGCATGGTTTTTTTCGACATTCCTATTCGAAGATCAATTGATGGATCCCATGGATGAAGCATACAGTTGGTAAAGGCCACCATATTCAAGACACCATTAGAGCTAGAGGAAACTGTGCAGTTTGACTGGTTGTGGTAGCTGAGCTAGGCCCTCGAATGTTATAATGTCCAGGTAGAAGATGATGAGGATGATCCACGAAACATCAATATTTCAGAATCAGACAGGAGTTGGGAGGTGTGCAGACCTAAAATTGAAGATCCAAATATCACGGCGCCATTGAAAACGAAACAAGTTAACATTGGAACCAAAGTAGAGCCGAAGTATGCAATGCTTGGGGACTATTGGGATGATTCCACAGTAGTGAAGGTTGTCGAGTTGCTTCGGGAATATTGAGACTTTTTCCCAACGAAGATCACGGAGCTAAAAGGAATCCTAGGAGAACTAGGAGTGATGAAGATCACATTGAAGCCAGACGTGAAACCGGTGAAGCAGCAACCCTACCGATTGAATCCAAAATATAAAGCAAAGATCAGTGAAGAATTGGACAAAATGTTGGCAGCAGGAATCATTGAACCAGTCGAGGAGTCTGACTGGGTAAGTCTGATGGTTGTGTAGGAGAAGAAACAGAAGGGTGAGATTCACATCTGCGTCAATCTTAGGAAGCTCAATGATGCCTGGGTCAACAACCCATTTCCAACACCATTGACAAATGAGGCACTGGAAAATGTGGGGGGGCAGGAAGCCTACTCTTTCCTAGATGGGTTCTCAGGATACCGCCAGATCAAGATCACGCCAAAGGATAGGAATAAGACAATGTTTGCTATTGAATGGGGTTGTTTTCAGTACACAATAATGCCTTTCGGACTGAAGAATGCGTCGGCCGTTTTTTCATGAATATTAGTCTTTGCATTCAAAGAATTTATCCACAAGTTCTTGGAAGTCTACTTGGATGATTGGTCCGTGTTTGGACTGGTTAAGAAGCACGTAGCAAGCTTATAGTTGATGCTGGATACTTGCCACCAACATCATATTGCGCTCAACTTGAAGAAGTGTACTTTCCTGGTGCCATTCGGGAACCTGCTGGGCCACGTGGTCTGTAAGCAAGGCCTGATGGTGGATTCGAAAAAGATTGCCGTCATACTCAATCTGCAAGTGCCACGAAGTGTCAAGCAATTATGCACCACACTAGGACACATGAGCTACTATCAAAAGTTCATCAAAAGCTACACTCAGGTCACGGCTCTGATGGAACAGTTGCTGAAGAAGGACGCTACTTATCGCTGGAATGAGGAATGTAACAAAAGTCTGGAGACACTTAAGGAAAAGATGGCATCAGCCCCTATATTGGTCTTTCCAAAATGGGACATTGAATTTCATGTGCATGTCAACACGTCATGTATCGCCTTAGGGGCAGTACTTACACAATCAGGAGCGGAGGGAGTTAACCACCCGATTGCGTTTGCAAGTATTCGATTGTCAAAAGTTGAGAAGAATTACTCCACTACTGAGCATGAAGGATTAGCGATGGTATACGCGCTTCAAAAAATTTCGCCATTATCTACTGGGAGGTCACTTTAAGATGTATATCGACCACTCAACGTTAAAATACCTAGTGAATAAGCCTATGTTGGGGGGGCGTATCTATTGATGGTTGCTGTTATTCCAAGAGTATGACATTGAGGTCGTCGTCAAGCCAGGACGTCTAAATGTAGGCCCAGATCACTTGTCCTTAATTGAGACCAGTGAAGAACCCACAAATCTAGAAGACGAACTTCCAGATGCTTAGCTATATGCGGTGCATGTAGTGGATGGTCATTTTGAAGATATAATCCATTTCTTAACTACAGGGACCGTGCCGCAAGGATACTCTGTTCAGAAAAAGAAGGAATTGGTGATATGTGCAGTAGACTTCACCGTGATTTCAGGACACCTCTACAAAATGGGGAACGATGAGATCCTGCGTTGGTATGTCCCGGAGTTCGAGTGAGGATAGATCCTGGCCGAAGCCTGTCGGAGGGTTGCTAGTGGACACTATGCGGGTCGTGCCATAGCCTAGAAGATACTTCACACAGGATTATGGTGGCCCACTCTTCATCAGGATTCGAAAGCACACTGCCGAGGCTGTGACATCTCTCAATGGACAAGGAAACTGTCATGGAGAGATGAAATGATGCTCCAGCCACAGATGACGCTACAACCCTTAGAGAAGTGGGCAATCGACTTTTTAGGACCTATTGAATGATAAGGAAAAATGGGCGCGCGATATATCATCACCGCAACAGCTTATTTGACCCGATGGGCCGAGGCATAGTCGGTTAATGATTGCACAGCTGTAACAGCTGTGAATTTTTTGTTCGAGAATGTACTGACAAGGTTCGGTTGTCCCAAAATTCTCATGAGTGATCGGGTAACGCATTTTCTAAGTGAAACCATCAGTGCACTCACTGAGGAATTCCACATATATCACCAACATAGTACACCATACCACCCGCAAGCGAATGGGACTGTGGAGGCATTCAACAAAATCTTGGAGACTACGTTGACCAAGGTCTATAATGCATGAGGAAACGAGTGGGACTTGCACATCCCTACTGTGCTATGGGCATATCGAACCATGTGTAAGAAATTGATGGGCCAAACACCTTTTCGGTTAGTCTATGGCAAGGAGGTCATCATGCCTATGGAATATATTGTGCCTAGTTTGCGGATCGTGAAAATCACAGGTATGGCAGAGTGTGGGGCTTTGGAGGAAAGACTCGTGTAACTCGAAGAAATGGAGGAGGAATGGTTTTTGGCTCAATTCCATCAGCAAGTACAGAAACAACAGGAAAAAGTGTGGCATGATCGCCATATAAAGGTGCTCACCTTCAAGGAGAATGATCTAGTATTGCTATATGACCGTAAATTCAAGAATTTCCCTAGCAAACTCTGAATGCATTGGTTGGGACCTTACGTCATCAGAGAAGTTACTGATGGGGGAACTGTTTAGCTTTCTAACCTCAATGGGGACCCCTACCCGGGCCGAGTGAATGGCAATCGCGTGAAGCTCTATACGGGTAGGCTGGCTGCTTGACTCACCGTTCGAAGGACAATCTCACCATTCTAGCTAGTTGGAAGAGAGCGTGGGATGTTCAAGCAATTTGGGAGAAAGAGGCGCGAGTTCTAGGATATGCATCAATCAGGCCCATCATCGAGATCGAGGTCGCATGGTCAGAAGTACGCTGTTGCATTGCTCCAAGTAAAGGTGAGCAGGGGCATCTATCAGGTGACCTACACTTCCACAAAGCATATGCTGAGTCTTGATATGGATCTGTCTGTTATCTCTGCACAAGGAGTAAGCCCGAGGGTGGTAATATGGCTAATGGAGCAGCAGAACTATCTAAGGAGCATAGTTTTGACAGCCGCAGGTGTTCCACAGCCTACAGCCTCAATAGTAGGGGAGGTACCAAAAAAATGAAGACACGAAGCAGAAGTGGTCCAGATGCTGTCGTCCCGCCCATGGGTGGGTCACCAAACTACAAAAATTCAGTGAAAGAATGGAAAGACGGAGACCACGGGTAGGAAGGAAGTTACTAAGGCATCTCTGAAAGATGGTAAGGAGGGAGATATCATGGACGGTAGCAACGGTCTTGCAAAATTGCAACACAAGCTACAATAGATAGTGCGAAGAGAAGATACAAAGGTCGGAAGTGGCTGCGGTGGTACAAGGAGGTCCCGTATGCAGCTCCCCCGCTCGAGCTAAAATATTATGAGGGGGTGTTTTGTGTTAACCGAGCAGAGCATAATGAGCATCATCGGTTGTAAGAAGTGGTAAAATCACTAGAGCAGGAGCTGGACGAAGCATTGTAGGAGACAACAAAGAAGCAATAGGAAAACGAGCGTCACTCAGAGGAAGGTGACCCGCAAAGCCACGACAGCACGTCTCGTTGCACCAACAAGTGACTCGAGACGAGTCACGATAATTGTGTTGGGGGATTGTTGGATAGCAGAGGTCCCACATAACAATTTTGGGGCTGATAGCCTAGAAATTAGGATAAGAATATTGTAAACCTCCGAAATATGCGGAGCGCGAAATGTAAAAGACTGAGTCAAAGGGTTGTCTGCCTGAAAAATAATATAAAATAGTAGGAAGTAAGTCAGTCCGTGGACCATAGATAGGTATAAATAGAGTGCAACTCTATGAGGGAAAGGTAGTTCTTTTTGGGCATGATCTTGGAGCCAAATTGTAATGGGTTGTTAGAAGCAGTCTGAAAGCATCTGTAAGAGTCAGGGGTTGGGTAGAGGATAGAGGCTCTGCAGCTATGTGCGCAGAGGCCTGGAAGAGTCCGCAGTTGTGTTCGCGGACCCTTGTAGTTGAGTGCACAGGGCAGATCTGGATGTAAGGGTGATAAGTGGAAATAAAGATAAGTTTCTTCTGAATTCTGTGTTAAATCTGAATTATCGCAACTCTGTTCTTTTATGGTTAATGAAACTGTTTTGATCTGTGCGCATATGCTTATTGAATACTTGTGAATTGGGTTTAATCTTAATACGTGAACTGAATGAAAGTAATAAATGTTTGCTTAAAGACCCCAGTAAAAATAGATCTGCGTTGAAATACTTCATCCACTATATTAGATCTGTAGACTGCGCCGGGTATTCAGGATCTGCACGAATATAGTGCAGTGCGAAGCTGTAGAATAGAGCGCGAACCCTCCAAATCGCATCCAGACATCCCAAGGGTGCAGAAACCTAGTTCCAGCACCCTCCCCTGCTACCTCAGGTGAGACCTCAGTCTGCGCTTCACGGGATGTTGCTGAAAGGGCCAGTAGCTACAGGATTTGCTTGGCTAAATAATTCTTCTCAACCTGGGTCAGGCGCATATAAGCCAACAACAACTTCAGACCTATAGGAATAGGAACCTTCACTGGTTTACTATCCTACATATTAAATCTCTGTAGTATTGGCTCGACATACTTCCTCTAGTTTAACCAGAGCTTCCTCTTTACCCAATCTCTTTTAATTTCCATGCCCAAAATATAGTTTGCAGCACCAAGATCTTTCATGTCAAATTTGGAGGACAATTGGGTCTTCAAATCCTAGATAATTTCTTTGTCATTTCCAACCAGCGACATATCATCCACATACAAGACCAGATGAATAACACTGTCACCAATTAATTTAAAATACACATAGTGATCTGCTTTTCTTCTGGTGAAATGAAGTCCCTGTATAAATGTATCAAATTTATGATACCACATCCTTGATGATTGTTTTAACCCATACAAATATTTCTTTAACTTGCATACTAGTTCTTTCTTACCCTTCACCGTAAAGCCTTCAAGTTTCTTCATGTAGATTTCCTCTTCTAGATCGTCGTGAAGAAATGTTATCTTCACATCCATTTGTTCTACCTCAAAATCAAAAGCAACAGCAACAGATAAAAGTAATCTAATGGAAGTTACCTTGGAAACAAGAGAAACAATATCACCAAAATCAATTCCCGGCACCTGGGAATAACCTTTTGCTACCAATCGAGCTTTTTATTTCTCCACCTTTCCTTCTACATTTGTCTTGTTCTTGAACATCGATTTGCTGCCAATGGGTTTCCTTCTAGCCGACAATTCCACCAGATCCCAAGGCTCATTTTTGTGCAAAGATATCATTTCATCAACCATGGCCTCTTTCCAGAGTTTTCCATCCTCTAAATCTACTACTTCCTTCACAGTTCTTGAACCATCGTCAATAATAGATAAAGCAAAGTTTGAACAAAAAGCAGATGGACTATACCTTTCTAGCTGCCTTCTTTCTCAAACTGATCTTCTCACACCCAGAGTTTGTGGCTCTTCATATTTTCATTCCTCCTCTGTTGTAGAGTCTGATTCTTACTCCTTAAGCTCAAAATCTGTCTTCTAAGCTTCCTTTGGTTGGACTTCATGTTTAATAACTTCTTTTACCTCTCTAAACAACACATCTCGGATGTACACAACCTTCCTTATTACTAGGTTCAAAAGCCTATAACCCTTTAGACCATCCTTATACCCAATAAAGATGCACTTTTCAGATTTACTATCCAACTTGGTTCATTTCTCCTTTGGAACATGTACATATGCATCACATCCAAATACCCTCAGATGTGAAAGAGAGGGTTTCTTACCAGTCCATACCTCTTGTAGAGTCTTATCATCCAACGCTGATGAAGGTGATCTGTTGACCAAGTAACATGTTGTCTCCACCGCCTCTACCGAGAATTCCTATCCTAACCCGGCACCGCTTAGCATGCTTCTTGCCTTTCCATCAACGTCTTGTTCATTCTTTCTATAACTCCATTTTGCTCTGGTGTGTATGGAGTAGTCTTCTGCCATGCTATACCACACTTCTTACAGAATTCTTCAAATTCCTTACTGCAAAACTCTCCATCGTTATCTATCCTCAACACCTTTATCTTCTTCTTTGTCTGGTTTTCCACCACAGCCTTAAATTCTTTAAACTTGTCAAAGACTTCCGATTTCTTCTTAAGGAAATATATCCATGTATTCCTTGAGAAGTCATCTATAAATGATACATAGTACACAGACTTACCCAGTGATGGAACCTTCACATGTCCAAACACATCACTGTGCACAAGTTCTAATATCTATTTCGCCCTCTTACCACCAGAGAGGAAACTCACCCGATTTTGCTTCCCATATACACAATTTTCATAGAAATCAAAATCGAGAGAGCTATTACTCATACCTTCTACCATACCTTTACCATGAAGTATTCGAAGGCCCTTCTCTCTAATATTTCAAAGCCTTGGATGCCACAACATGGTCTTCTCTCTAGAGACCACTAGATTTTCTACCCCTCTTTCAAGAACCACAGAGATGTTGCACCCATCAACAAAAGTGCTACCTTGCAGCTTCTACAGAGTTCCAATCCGAACTCCCCACATTAATACCAGTTCTCCTCGAACCATCTTGCAGGTATCCTTCTCGAACACTATTTTTACGCTTGCATCATCCAGCTTGCTTACAGAAATCAGATTTTTGGCCAGTGCAGGAATATGCAGAACACCTGGAAGTGTTCTAACCCTTCCACCTTGCAACTTCAAATTTACTTTTCCACGACCAACAATTCTAGCCTTCCTATCATCCCTAAGAAGACATCACCACCATCATATTTCTCATACTCGCAGAACCACTCTCTATGGGGAGTGAAGTGAAAGGAAGCACCTGAGTAAATCAACCATGCCTCATGATCTACATGTGTACTTGAAGAAGCCAAGTACACATCCCCACCTTCATCTGAGGTGCTTTTCACATCTGTAGAAGGAGCATCATCACATCCCTTTCCTTTATCAAGATCTTTAGATTTATAGTCCCTTTTGTAGTGCCCTTCCTTTCCACATTTCCAGCACACCATCTTTACAGGTTTTCCTAAAGATTAGATCTCCCACTCAATGACTTATTTTTGTTTCTGTTCTAGGACCATCCTCGTACAGACAAGGCATCACCATTCTGTCTCTCCATATTTTTTCCGTCTCATCTCCTTCATCAACAAGGATGAGACTATTTCATCAAATTGCAAGACAGTTGTATTGCTACCTATTGCAATAACCAGACTATCCCACGAATCTGGTAGAGAACACAACAAACTAATGCACTTATCTTCATCTGAAATTTTAATATCAATAGATAATAACTGACTTACCATAGTATTAAATGCATTAAGATGCTCTGTCACTGAGTCTCCATCTTTCATCCTCAGGTTATACAGTTTTTTCCGCAGGAACAGTTTATTCATCAGAGACTTAGATTGGTACAAAGTCCCTAACTTGTCCCACAAAGCCTTCAACGTAGCTTCCCCTGGTACATTCAGCAATACTAAATCTGAGACACAAAATCGTATTGTGCTCTTTGCCTTCTGATCCAACTTCTTCCATTCTTCATCGGACACTCTCGTTGGTTTAGTACCCGGATCTACCGTGATCCACTGATCTTTATCCACCAACAAATCCTCCATCTTGAGTTTCCAAAACTCAAAAATATGACCATTAAATTTCTCGATCTCTATCTTTCCACTGCTCGCCATCTTCTTTCACCACTAGAATCGATCTCGCAAATTTCCCACTGAACAGGATCTACCACAGGCCCAAGTGAAAACCCTCAGCAACAAAGGCATCCCCTTGAATCCAAAAATAGCTCTGCTACCAAATGTAGGTTTTAACCCTGTACAGAAATTACTTGCATACAAATTCTAAAACACAGAAAATAAACAATGCGACAGCATAACACATAAAACAGATATACACAAGTATTTCCCCTGGATCCCAAAACTTCAACTACTAGCTTGATTTTTCATTATGTTCTTTTCAATGTTACAATACATATTTATACATGCCAAAGCACCTAATACCATGCACCAAAAACCATCGCATCCAAAACCATGGACCAAAAACCATCGCGTCCAAAACCATCTGCGAAAATCATGCACAAAACCATAGGTAGGTTGGCCCAACCTAATATAGGGTCCAAAAACAAAATTTTCTGGGTCGCTGCCCCGGACCCCATAGAGTGGGGTTACCTGCACCCCTCAAACCCCCTGTGACCCCCCCCACTACGTAATCGGCGTAACGATAGGGGGGCTCCTCCCCCCCTCTAACCCCCCAATTAACTACATGGGCTAGTCATGGAAAGAATATAACACAACCCAACAATAAATAATGTACGACAGTTGGATGGAAAATTGCATCATAGAAGAAAAAATTTCCTATGGTTACCCATACATGTGAGTGGGTTACATCCCCAAATATGCCATGATCCTTAGGGTCTAGAGGAAGTAAACCTCTTACTAATATAATGATAAAGCTTGACAATACTACATTGTGCACAGGGCCTTGTAGTCGTCCACTTGAGAAACACAACACACTCTCACCAAACGTTCCAATACTACCACAATAGATAGGGGCTTGTAGTCTGCTAAAGGAATAATAATAGGAAACACAATCTCAATAAACACATGCCAAGATCAATTCCTATCAAATTGTTAAAAATATTACATAATTTATGAGTTGGTAGACAAAACTACCCAACAACTTGATCATTAATCTAAAA